>CM057837.1:34449816-34882316 GCA_030068075.1 Paguma larvata
GATTGGAGGTAGGATTGCCTTATAATGGATTGTTGTGATGGAGACTCAGCTGCATAGGTAAGTGCATACCGGTGGGGAAGGCAGCTCTGAGATTTCCCTTAAAGGCCCCTCCCCTTGAGTAAGTAGATCTTGATGGAAGATTCCATCACAGGCTCCATAATCTCACCAGACAAGTATTCTTTAAGAACTGGGCCCTCTGAGATTCCCTTTTTATTTTTTTTTCTTTATTGCATGGTTATGCTAGTGTCTTTATGGCTTCTTCAGGGCAGTGACTGAGACTGAATTGTTTTTCTTTAAGGATGGATGCTATCACAGCTGGTATTGTTTGCAGCAGGCACAGGTAAGATTTTCTTACTCTGCCAGGTAGTGTAGCAAGTTTTCTTTTTTGTTTTTTGTTTTTTAATTAACCGAGAGCCTGCCATGGAGTATTGCAGGCTCTTGAAGATCTCGCTTCAGCTCCGAGGGCCTCCTGGAACACAGCCCATGGCCCATCCACCTCTTTCCTGAATTCCATGGTGGACTCTGAGGTGAGGACACTCAGGCTTGACTTCACGCTGTGTTGCTCTGTTCTCTGGTCCTGTCCTGCAAGTGGGCTATGCACCTTCTCCTCGGGCCCAGACTTCCGTGCTGCCTGACCGAACCTCCTCTGGTTCAGTCGACACTATGGTTAACTATCGTTGTGTGGACACAGTTTGTGTGGGCTACACCCCTCCCTCCCTCTCTCCATTCTGCTCTCAAGAAAAGTAAAGAATTTTAGTTCTGCTGGCTTCCTGGCACAGCTGAGCATCTGTGGACTTAGCTCTCTCCTTCCACACTCAGCCGTCAGAAAGGCCTTTAACCAGGACGCTCAGAGTCCTGAAGAAACTCTGCCCAGTAAATCACAGTGCCCAGAACCCCGGAGTTCATTCACACCAGCAGGGCCCATATTTGGGGATTTCCTGGCCCAGCCAAATTTCAAGACCATGTAATTTAGAGGTTGAATCTGCTACACAGGGATAAAGACAGACGTATCAACAATAAACCAAAACAAAAAACCAACCAAACTTCCAGGACAAAATTTTATCACAAAATAGATGCAAGAACATTATTTCAGAATCAAGGATGGTCATTTAACTTAAATGCATTTAATTTGATGAAGGAGCCCTGATATGGCCTTCATTTTTGTCATTTTTTTGGGCATGTATTATTGCCAGTGTCCTCATTACACACCGCGCCGTGGGTGGTGCTGAATGGAAGAAAGCTGGCCCCAAACAGTGCACTCTAGGCCTGATGTGGGGACAGGACAAACACAGGTGGGGCTCATCTATGCTGCTGAGGCACAGGCTCCTCTGGGTGGGGGGTTAGTGACTGGAAGTGAGCACAAGGGGCTTTGGAGCTACTAGTGATGTTCTGTTTCTTCATCTGGGGGTGGGTTTCATTGCATGCCCAGTGTGTGAAAATCCAGAGAACCATACGCTTACGAAACATGGATGTATTATATTTGGATTAAGTGTTGCAAACACATACTTCGGCATTGTCTACCCTGGGCCATTAGTCCTTTGAAGCCCACTGATCAAGTGCAATCTCTGGATTTGGTAGAGACCAAACTGAGCTGCTGAGAGGGGAAGCACCTGTTCTGGGTGACAGAAGAAGCCAGTGGTCAAACTGGGCCTGGGTCCGCTGAGGCTTAGCTTCGGGACCTGCCGCAGGCTTCTTTGCCCTTTAGTAACCTCTTCCCTTTTAGGAAGTGTGCTGGCAGCTTTAGAGGCCCTGCTCCGGGGAAGGTGCTTACTACATCCTTGTTGGGCGACGCGTGGAAGGGATGTTGCCGGTGCCCTGTCCTTACCTGAGGCTTTTCAGTTCCCTCTGCCGAAGAGCTCCTTCTGCCCCATAAGTCTTCTGCTCATCACTGCTTCATTTTATTACTTCTCTGGAGAAGAAAGTTCCTCTCCTCCCTTTCAAGGCAAGCTCTTCTTCCACGTGCACCCTCGGGCTCTCCAACCCGATGTATTTCATTAATTCCTCTTGTATTTGCATTTTAATCTTTTTTTCCCACCTATACGGTCTTATCCTTTTGACTACAAATATACTCAGTATTTTTTCCTCCCAAAAAAACAGTCCCTTCTCCGGTTTTGGTTAATGAGTCAACTTTTTCAGAAAGTCTGAAGATGTTGACTATCTCTTGAGAGGCTGAAAGACCGGCTCCAGTTCAACTCCCCAGAGCTGCCTCTTGCCAGCTGTGTGCATGTGGGCAAGTTGTTTAACTTCTTGGTGCCTCAGTGACCACACCTGTAAAATGGGGATGCCCACTTCATAAGGATCTCCGGGGCTAAGATGGGCAGCGGTGCTCAGCACGGAGCCTGGCACCCAGAAACATCCGGTAAATGTTCCTATTCCCAGCCCCCCAGCTGTCTGTCCTCTCTGATGCCCTCTGTGAGGAATCTCATTCATTCTACGCCCCGCCCCCCCGCCCTGGGGCCCTCAGGGTCCTCTCTTTTCCTTCCATGCTGCTGCCCCAGTTGTTTCAGAACTTTGTTCATTTTGTTCTGACCTCTCATACCAGTATTTCTGCCACAAATCTCATCCCTTTCCAATACACTTTCCAGGTAAATTACAGCTGAATATTTTCCAGAGGCTATTTCTGATTGCGCCACTCCCCTGCTCTAAAACTCCTATGACTCCCTCTTATCCACAGACTAGATCTCAAATGCCAGTCCTGTGGTTCAAACACCTCCCCCCCACCTGGACCCCACCCACCTAACCAACTTCATTCTCTTGCTGCAACTTCCCTGCTCCTAATGATGCGCCGAATGGATTTGTTCTTCTCCCTTGTGTCTTCCCCATGGTCACTCACCTCACCCATCCTCTCCCACATACCCAACTTCCAGCATTCTTCAAAGCCCAGAGAAAATGTCACCTTCTCCTTCTAGCCTGCCCTGATTTTTCCGACATCCCCAAATTGGAAGGATTCTCTAGAACTTTGTCTAAACCTCTCTGGAGGCTGCTCTACTCTCTACTCTGCATTTTGTCTAAACATAATTTGTTCACAACAGTTTACCTGCCACTGTTCCTGTGTCTCCTTGTCTCTGGCCGGCTGTCAATAACCATGGCAGTGTCCCTCAGCATGTCCAGGACAGGAGCTATTGAATGCCACTGTGGGCAGAGCCTGCATGCAGGCTCTGAGGTGGGAGCTGCAAAAACCAGCCAAGTCTCCTTCTCTGCTGCAAGGGAACATAAAGCTGAGTTGGGGAAGGAGTGTGCGTATGTGCATACACATGTGAAAATGACCTAGGAACATTCTCTGAGCAGCACAGCACACAAAATGGAGCAGATTAAGGCAGTGTCCCCAGAGAATGGTCAAGTTCTCCGAGGCTGCAGAGCAGGAAGGTCTCAGCCTTATGTATGATGGGGGAGGCTCCAAGAAGCAGGGAGTTTGCACAGAGATTCAAAGGCCAGGAAGCATGAGGATTAAACAGCAGTAGACAGAGACTTGGGGCAAGGGGCAAGTTGTATCTATTTCATCACTGATCTGAGGGACAATTCCTGTCCTAGTCGTGGGAACTCTCTGAGTCTCCGTTTCCTGTCTTTCACACGGTCTAATGACTGAGATCACAGGCTGTGGTAGCAGAGTGACATTCTTGGGTTTGTCCTGGATCTCCTAATTGTTGACTGAGTGACCTTGGGAAAATCACCTGAGCTTCAGTTTTTTCATGCTAATAGGACAGCAGGAGGGAGAATGACACAGCGAGCCTAAGTGCCTGGATTCATCTGTGCTTGGTCCCCCTTACGGTGCAACTCCAGAGCCTCAAACTCTTTCCCTTCTTCAAGGAATGTTGCACACTCGCCTCAGCAGGGGCTGGGCCCACAGTGCTTGATGAGGGCACAAGTCACCTCCCAAAGCAAGATATGTCTGGGTTGATTAAAAACATGTGATATCACTCTATTTAATTATGCTCCTATCCTTCTAGAAAGTGTTAAGGGATATATTAAAAATAAATATTAGGGATATATTGAAAATAAATATTAGGGATATATTTAAAAATAAATTTAATAATGACTAATATAAATATAAAATGAACATGTGTCAAAGATTCCACTTAACTCATGAATGAGGGAATCCACACTCTTCTTATAGTCTCTGCTTTTGTCTCATTGATCATTCTATTTTCTCTCCCATGGCTCTTAGCTCCTACTGCACAGGTTGAAAAGAAATTATGTGTGTGTATGGCGGTGGGAGTAGGGAGAAGAATAACCTTGGTTAAGAGGGTACTTTTCCACTTTATATTGTGGGTTTTTTAAAGTTTATTTTATTATTTATTTTGAGAGAGGGAGAGCACAAGCAGGGGAGGGGCAAAGAGAGGGGGAGAGAATTGCAAGCAGACTGTGCACTTTCAGCACAAAGCCTGATGCAGGGCTCGAACTTATGAGCCGTGAGATCATGACCTGAGCTGAAATCAAGAGTTGAATGCTTAACTGACTGAGTTATCCAGGTGCCTCAGTTACAGTGTGTTTCGTTGTTAATTTCCTAATTAATGACAGGTCCTAGTTAGTCCTAGGAGGGAAGAGTTCACTGAGAGTGAATGCTATGGAGAAAAGATAGACAAAACAGAAAGGAAGAAAAAGCAAGAGACCTTGCCATGGAAATCCAGATGATCCATGCAGGGAGTTATCAACCTAAAGAGAGGCTAAGCAGCTTCATTCATCAGCATGTATTGAGCACTTGACTGCATGTAGTGATGCAATGTGCTGTACCAGGCTGTGTGAGCATAATGTATGCTATATACCTAACTGTGACCATGACCCCATTCTCACAGGATCTGTAGTCTGTTAGAGAGATAAGGCCACCTTGAGCCAGTCTGTTCAGCACTTTGACTTAGTGGTCAGAGAAGACTGGCCAGGAAAGTGAAGCAGCTTGGGAATTTGTCTTGCAGAAATTTTAACAGAAAGGTGAAAGGCTTCAATATCTAAAAAGATGGTGTGTGGAAGGAGGGAGACTTATTCCATGTGGCTGTGAGAAGTAAAGACTCATTCATTCATTCATTCATTCATCCACTTGAAAATGTGTCAGGCTCAGTGCCAGGCTCTGTTCTAAACACTGGGGTTATAAGCAGTTAAAAAAAAAAAAGAGAGAAGTGGTGATATACATCATATATGTGTATATGTGATATGTATATCACCACTTCTCTCTTTTTGATATATGATGTATATCACCACTTCTCTCTTTTTGATATATGATGTATATATACAAGTGGTGATATACATGATGTATGTGTATATATATATATATATATATATATGATGTGTGTGTATATATATATATATATATATATGTATACACACACACACACATACACAATGGAATACTACTTGGTGATGAAAAAGAATAAAATCCTGTCACTTACAACAACGTGGTTGGAACTAGATGGTATTTGCTTAGCCAAAATAAGTCAGTAAGAGAAAGATAGATATCATACGATTTCACTTATATGTGGAATATGAAAAACAACAGACAACAGAAGGACGAAGGGAAGGAAAAATAAAATAAAAGCAGAGAGGAGGAAAATCATAAGAGATACTTATATTCAGAGAACAAACTGAGGGTTGCTGGAGGGGTGGTGGGAGGGGGGATGAGAATGGGAATTAAGGGGGGGCACTTGTTGGAATGAGCACTGAGTGTCATATGTAAGATGAATCACTGGGTTCTACTCCTGAAGCCAAGACTACAGTGTATGTTAACTAAGAATTAAAAAAAAAAGACAAAAATCCCTGTCATCAAGGACCTAATTTTTTCCCTAATAGTAGGAAGTTATATGGAAGACAGTCTCAGTATCAGAATGAATTTATACAGGCAGGGCTGTCAAAGGTGGACTTTTTCCTTGACAAGATAAAGAGGACATTCAGGTTTACTGGACTGACCATCTCTTGGTGATGATGTAGGTAAAAAAGATTAAATTCACAAGTAACGGAGCCAAATTCCTGTTTTGTTGACCCTCTTTTTACTGCTCAGTTCTGGCCCTTTTGGAAGACTTGGACATGCCTTCTTCAGGGTGGGTGAGAATGTTCTGGCATAGAATAGGCTGGTGGCCAGTAGTGTCCACTCTGAAGCTGAGATTGGCAGGGGGCACTTCGTGTTACTCTCTCCCATCAGCTTTTGAGATTGCGCCCATAATATGATCAGAAATACCAGATCTTTACTGTATTCTTTCTGTCTGCTCACTTCTGTGCCAGGTGACTGAGAAATACATGCAAGGCCCAGTCCCTGCTATTGGCAAACTCAAAACAGAGCTGGGAGAACAGAATGTCTTCTAAGAGGTGAGTGGGGCCATTGTGTAGTCGTGGTTCAAAAAAGCAGCAGCCAACTTTATTAAAGATGTATGTCAAGCTTTATTTTCTGTGGATGTCCTTTTTAACGTGGAAATATGTCTGGGAAGGGATAAAACTGTTATAATGTGGTTTACTTTGATTATGGTGGCAAGGCATACCAGAATCCCTTTCACAGATATTTGTGGGGCTTCTACTATCAACCAGACATAGTTTCAGATACTCTGAATACAAGGGTAAGAATGGCCCCAATTCCTTAGCAGTATAGGGTTCTGTAGGAAAAAGAAAGAGCTGCTTACATATATAAGTTTCCTGTGTACAGTAGCAGATACATAACCGTTCCTCTCTTCAGTGATTTTCACACATTTACACACATGGGATTGTAATTCTCCCTCTTTTGGTTTGTTTGTTATTATCTTGGCAACAAGAAGACCCATCCTCACTGATGGAAATAGTAGATCAAACATGAGAAACGTATTTCCCTACATTGCTGAGACAACCTTGGGAGGACTGGGATTAAGTTTGGGGATCTCAGGACCATCTGCATCTCAGTTACACTCAATGCATGGAGCAGCCCCTGCAAACTCCAGCGTGAAGTAGATGGTCATTGTTGAAGTCCCTGCCTTCAAACAACTCACAGCCTAGGGAGTGTGTGCACGGGGGCATTGGTCTAAAAGCTTTGGAAGGTTTAGAGAAGAAAGTATCATGTACTCTTGAGGAGCAGTAATCAGGAAAAGCTCAACAGAAGAGGTATTGATAGAAATATGGACCAGATGATTGGTGGAATTTCACAAGGGAGAGGGCAAGGGGACTTCTACAGAGTCACGCTTAGGTTTGTGAACATGGCAGATGTGACAACCAGTGAGGTCGCCAGCAATAGACTTCAGTTTCATGAGGAAGATAGAATTGAGGATAAAGGCTCAGGATGTCAGGTAGAATGTCTTTAGTATTTAAGGAGTCTTCCTAAATAAACAGTAGTCCCAAAGTCAGTCGTACCATCCACATAAAGATTATTAAGTGCACAAGTATGACTTGACATGGTCCTTCCTCTCTAGGTTTCTCTGTCTCCCCATTCTCTAACTCTTTTTGCTCTAGTCCTGCAACCTGACTTTCAGCCCCTCATAACTTTCAGACTCCTTCCACAGGCCCTTTGCACATGCCACTAGCTCTGCCTGGAATGCTCACCTCCACTGTCAGCTCCCACTTACAGGTCAGTTCTCAGCTAGAGCTTCACTATCTCAGGGAAGTACTCCCTGACCTTCCTGAACAGCACAGAGCCTCCCATAAGCCCTCTTACTACCTCAACAGCACATGCTGTTATATGTAGCACTTACTATATCTATAAGCCATTTATTTTGTCATGATTTGACTGACAGTCTGTCTTCCCTACTAGACTGTGATGTCCACCATGTAAGCGGCCATATTTGTTCTCATGATTTTTATCTCTAGGCATCTCGCACAGTACCTCACACATGGTAACAGAATTTCACAAATAATTTTCCATTCATTCTAGTGGTCTATTGTACAAAGTGAGAGAGGGAAAAAAAGCCCAAAAGGTAATGGTGGTAGAATCACTGGAAAAGGCAAAGTTGCAGAGACCATAGGATTTAAAGAGGCAAATGGATAAAATATAGAGGTTAGTGAAACAGTTTCTCAGTCCCTGAGAAAGTAAGGCACTTGGCACGCCATGTTGCGATTCATTCTACTACCAGGTACTTGTGGTTTTCTAGGATGACAAACTCCCCGAGGTAGTCAGCACTTCCTGAGAGACATCAAAACAGTGGCAGGGGGTTGTTCAGAACTCTGGGAAATTCAATGGAGAATTTTTATTTCATTTAGCAAATACCTACTTAGACGTAAGCCTTTTATGGGGTAGCTCTAACCTGTTAGGAGCAGCAGGAAGAGCCTCACCTGTGCGAAGTGATTCAGTCACAAGGCAGAATGTACTTTGATGGCTGTAGGAAAGAGCTATAGCCTAGATTTATTTATGTCATCTGAGACATATCTAAAGAACACCATCTTTCAGAATGAAAATCAAATTCTGGAGATGAAGAACTGTTTTTTAAGGGAAGTTTGTTTGCGCTGACACGATCACTTGAGAGCATCAGTTTACGTCTTTGTATCCAGAATTTACTGAACTATGGAATGAATATACAATACATCATTTGCCTCAGGCAGTGCATTGTAAATATTTCATGGCTTTAAATATGTGCCATGATTAGGTATGTGTTTTAGTAGTTAAGTGAATAAAGGCTTAAAGCAATGAAAAGAAAGTATTTCCTTTCAGTTCAGCATGTTTTCATCTGGGAGCTTTAAAAGCCTGTCACAAGGAACATTCTCTAAGGCTGAGGTTCTCCTGGTGACATGGGAAGAGATCCTGAATCTTGATCTTTATCACCTTTTTTTTTTTCTAGAAGAAAATTGTAGAAGAAAATTCCCTAAAAATATTTATGGAAGTCATAGCTATTTTGTAAATTCGTTTTGGTATTAGATAATATTACTCCAAAAGCCAGTTTTAAAATAAATCAGTGAATAAATATTGAAAATTAACTTTAATGTGGAAGTGGCTTTAAAATAAAATGAATAAGAAATAACATTCAACCAACACTGTGCATTTGCTATGAATAGAGCTGTTTAATATTCAAATTGATATGGAAATTAAGTGGATCTTGGCACCATAAAGATCAAGATAAGATTGGTTCGAAACCCTAACTCTATGTCCTGTGACAATCCATATTCCTGTAGTGTTGGGAGCCATCTTGGGCTCACAGGTTGAGACATTTCCCTGTGTGAAGAAGGCAGATATTGAAAAGCCTTCTGCTGATCAAATGGTGCCCAATCTTACCTCCTTCAAATAGCCTGTCAGGCCTGGATTTCTTGAACTGCTCTTTTTGGCCTCAAAGGATATAATACTCTTTTGTTTTATGGCATTTAAATAAAAAAGGGGACCTGGAATGCGATGTATTGATGGATAACATCTGAAGGAGGCTATGTAACTGTACTCATTCACAAGCAAAGGACAAGCATTGGGAATTCTGTCCTTGCCAGGTGGGGTGCACCTCCCCCATTGTAGTTGGAAGAATAGGCAGAATGACTCCTGCCCTGTTTATAGATAATTAACATAGGCCTCAAGGTAAAACCCTGTTCTCTCCCCCTGCCTTAAATTTATATGCTAATTAATTTGAAAACAACATGCAAGATTGAGGAAATTGCCGCTTTGCTGATAAAAATACATTGTTGCTAAAGGTATCAAACTATGCTTACTGATGGAATGTCACTCTTTGATGTAATGTCACTCACTACCTTTAAATAAAAATACTGAGATCAGCAAGGCAGAGACGCCTGCCTGGTTCCAGAAGCCATGCTGCTCTCTCAAGTCATTCATCACTCCGACACCGTTCATCTTTCGGGGACTCCTGGACTTGCTGGAGCTGGACTCTGGCACTGTAGCCTTAAAGGAATGTACCGTTTAAGAGGGGAGCTGAGGCAAGTTCAGGAATAATTATAGGAAAGAAGAAAAGTATACAGAGGAGAAAGAGAGAGATGTCCTTCCATCTGGAAGCATCAGAGAATGCCTCTCTCATATTGTGGAGATATGTTTAAATGAAGGCAGTGAATCCAATACAGACTGAGGGAATAGTGTGAGCAAGGATATGGTGTCAGGAAAGTGTAGGGCAGGTAAAATTGTCCTGTGGTCTGACTGGGGTATGAGGTACCTGAAGGGAATAGTAATGAGGAAAGACAAGAGGAGGCACTTGGTACTTTAGAAGTCAAAAGTTTGGGACTTGGGACTTTGGAAGTCAAGGGTTTGCCAATGGAGAAATTATCCAGGTGTCCTGCGTAAAGTTCTTATCTCCTGGCACTAATGATATTTGTGTTCATTGACTTGTTTGAGGACATGTTTTCAATTTGTTTGAGTATATATCCAGAAGTAGGCAAACTCCATTCTTAATCCTGACCTGAGGGACAGCCCCATTTCATATTATAATTTGATCCCAGATCCAAATTCGTCCTGAATTTCACCATTCACCAACTCAAAGCACCATTTCCCCATTTTGCTTGAATGTTCCCTTTAAACAAGACTTATATTCTCTTTATTGAAAGGCAGTGAGGGATAGGATAGAGGACACATGTTAGAAGCCAGAAGACCTACAACCTAGGACCAGAGCTATCAGTTGGTTAGCTAACTGCTCGTCCTTCAGTTTAGCTAAAACTTGGTTTACTCAACTCTACGCTTCATTCCTCTCATGGTTGTGATTAATATCAGGACAACTGGTGTCTTGGAGAGTATTTTCCAAGTGTCGATGATTGCTCCATATAGGTATGTACTAGGTCCTTAAAATTTCAAGCCAGAAATGACTTTTAGAGAGTGCTCAAAGTGCTGTTATCTTGCAGATCTAACTGGGGCCTCCAGAGGATGCTATTTAGGGGCTGATTTGGGGGGTAAACTCCAGATCTTCTGAGGCAAGTCTGGACATTTTTTAGACCTACCCAGAGCTGGACCTCCCTCTGAGGCTCAGTCAAATCCTTTGTCCTTTCTCTTCTGGCTGAGAAAAACAATGGCAAAAACAGTACCTCTGAGTTATTCACAGAGTCAGTTGAGCTTAGATTTATCTACAAAGTCTGGCTGCAGTGTGACCTTTCCTGAATTTCATTCTCTGGGTGCGGGAGGGAAGCCAGTCCTTCCCCAGGCCCCCGCTTAGGATCGTTGGGAATTCTCTTATTTGTATTCCTGTCACTGCCACTTTTAATGCACCAAAGCCTACGTTTAAAGCAATAACCAGCCTGACGTTTATGAAATAAAAGATTGATATCAGCTTCATGAAACTCAGGCAAAAGCAATATCTTTTCTATATCTTGCTATGCCTTTAACTCCAGGAACTTTTATACTCAGTGGCCACTGAAAAATGAAATAACAATAATAATAATGACAATAGTAAAAAAGCACGATATTTTCCAAGAACCACAGTTTTGAGTAATGTTTTTTTAATTTCTTTATTGATTTAATGACAAGAGAAGACTAGACTTATTTTCTTCAGCGTCCAAGTACATTTTCACTTTTAAAAGAAAGATCGTAGTATGTAGCTTAAAGGTTGACATTTTGTTTGTCACCTGGCTTATTTATCCATTGGTGGCTTGGGCATCTGAGGTGCATGACCATGGCCACCCTGTTTCCACACAAGGAAGGTAAGAATCATATGAAAGCTTTGCTTTTCTTATGGACTAAAACATTCTGAAAAATAAGTCAGCTTTATACCTATTCTTCCAGGAGGTCATTCCATTTTATGGGGTGGACTATTTATTTGTGCACAGAAGGCACAAGTGCCTGAAATAAGTATAGGATTTGACATCTATGACCCAACATAATTTGGCTTCAGTTAGACTTTCCGGTCTTCTCTCCCATTACTTAACTTTTCACACCTGATGATTTGGTCAAACTGGACATTTGCCACTTCCCACATGATTATTTTCAATTTTACTTTTATCCAGTCAATCTTTGTCTTTTAATTGGAGTATTTAATTTATCTACCTTTAATTGTGATTGAGTCTCCCATCTTGCTTTTTGTTTTCTATTTGGGTCATCTGTTCTTCATTCCTTTTTTCCTCCTTTCCTGCATTCTTTGAGATTAGCTGAGACTTTTTTTAGTTATGTTAGTTTTTTCCTCTAATGGCTATTAAAATTTTTTTAAAAAATAATTGTTTAGTTTTGAGAGAGACAGAATGCAAGCAGGAGAGGGGCAGAGACAGAGGGAGACGCAGAATCTGAAGCAGACACCAGACTCTGAGCCATTGGCACAGAGCCTAATGCGGGGCTCAAACTCGTGAACTGCGAGATCACCTGAGCCAGAGTCAGAAGGTTAAATGACTGAGCTGCCCAGGTGACCCTCTAATGACTATTTTCAAACCCTTTCGGCTAATCCCATCATCCTTTTTGTTTCTGTTTCTGTTCCTATTGACTGATTTCTCTCTTGGATTTGGTCACGTTTTCATGCTTTTTCACACAACTAGGAAGTTCTGACTGACTGTTGGATGCCAGTCTGATTATCTGTGTTTCTTGTAAGAAGAGTTAAGTTTTGTCCTGGCAGACAGTTCATTTACTTGTGCCTCAAGACTTTCAAGTTTGTTTTACATACATAGTGAAAAAGGAGGAAAGTGATTAAAGGTTAGAAAAATATTTAGGAGCCAAATCATCTAGGACTTTGTAGACCCCAATAAAGAGTCTGGATTTTATTTAAAGTAAACAAGAAACCATTAAAAATTTTTTCAGATAAAGAATGATACAATCTTTTTCTTAAAAAGACTATTTCCTTAGACCAACTAAATAAACACTTATTGAAGACCTATAAGAGCTGGGACATGTGATAGGCAGAGGAAACCAGACCATGAATGAATATGTGGGAAATTCCTGCCCTTGAATCTTTGAAGAGCCCACAGCAGGATGGGGGCGATTATGTGTAAGAGTCACGATGGAGGCAATCATGAGGAAGTATTGGGAGACAGACCTGGTGCCTCAGGGATGGCATTCTAGAGGAAGCTACTCTCATTTGGCTCTTTAGAAAGGACAGGACTTGTCTGGGTAAAAAGAGGAGAGGTGCCAGAGGCAGGCAGAACACCTTGATTAAAAGTATGACGATGTGAAAGAGCTGCGTATGGAGAGCGCAGTGTTCAGTTTTGCTTAATGTGAAGCATGGAGCTTTGTTTACCCTCTTCCTCCTGTCTCCAATGTGCTTCCCACCCCCAACCTGAGTTCCACACATGCATGTACTTCCACCCATTCTTAAGGTTTAATTCAAATGCCACCTCCTCCATGCAGCATTTCATGATGCCTACAGAGAAGTGAATAGTGTCTCCACTGGTAGTGTCCCTATTCTCACATCTAGTTATCCATGTTCCTTTTACCTGTGCTTCAATTGGCCTAGAGGGCCCAATAAATATTTATTGATTAACAAATTCAGCAAGTCTCCCAGGATACTGATCTCTAGGTTTATTGCCAACCCCACCATCTTCGTCCAGATTCTTACACCTTCTCACCACATTGGGCTCAGCTTTTCAAATGGTTGCCCCAAATCACGAGGCAGCCATAATTTTTATTAGCACCACACTCTATTCCCTGGCCCCTTTCAAGTCAAACAATGGACTATCTACTTTATCTTGTTGTATCAAGGGTCTGGTACTTTGAATCTTAAACCTGGAAGAACTCCTAAAAATCATCTAGTTTGTTGGGTTTTAAACTTGGCTGCACATTAAAATTACATGGAGAGGGGGTGGGGGAGGGTGTCCCTGGGTGGCTCAATCAGTTAAGTTTCCAACTCTTGGTTTTGGCTCAGGTCATGATCTCATGGTTCATGGGTTCGACCCCTGAGTTGGGTTCTGCACTGACAGCATGGAGTCTGATTGGAATTCTCTCTCTCTTTTTCTCTTTCTCTCTCTCTTTCTCTCTCTGTCCCCCACCCCCTTTCAGCCCCTTTCCATCCACCTGCTGCACTCACACTTTTTCTCTCTTAAAATAAATAAATAAACATTTAAAAAAAATCACATGGGGGAACTTTAAAAAACATCTATGCCTGGGATCCACTCTCCAGAGGTTCTGATTGAACTGGCCTGGGTAGAGGCCTGGACATCTGATTAAAAAAAAACAAAACAGCTCTCCCCAAGTATTCTAAAGTGTGACCAGAAGTTAGAACCACTGATCTAAGGCACAGTTCTCATATTATATATGATGAAACTCTTTTCTGTTGCAAGGGAAGAAACTCAAGTCCAGAGAGGTCAAGTGACTTGTCTGAAGGTCACATAAGCAACCTGGAACCAGATCTGCGTCTAGCACCAAAGTCTCCTTTCTGTGATGCTTTTTATTTATTTTTTGTTTTTATCTATCTATCTATCTATCTATCTATCTATCTATCTATCTATCTATCTATCATTATCTATCTTTTATATTTTTTATTTATATATTTAAATATATTTAATATATTTTACCTTTATTTTTTTTTTTGAAGTTTTTACTTGAATACCAGTTAGTAACCATATAGTGTAATATTAGTTTCAGGTGTATAATAGAGTGATTCAGCACTTCCATATAACACCTGATGCTCATCTCCACAGGTGCACTCCTTAATCCCCATCATCTATTTAACCTATCCTCCAACTCGCCTCTCCTCTGGTCACCATCAGTCTGTAGAGTCTGTTTCTTGGTTTGCCTCTCTTTTTCCTTTTGTTCATTTTTATGTTTCTTAAATTCCATATATGAGTGATACTGTATGGTATTTGTCTTTCTCTGCCTTACTTCACTTAGCATAATGCTCTCTAGCATTGTCATTGCAAATGGCAAGATTTCATTCCTTTTTATGGCTGAATAATATTACATTATACATATAATATAATAATACATAATGTAATATATATATATCCCCCACATTTTCTTTATCCATTCTTCAGTTGACAGATACTTGGGCTGTTTCCATAATTTGACTACCTTCTCTTCACATTACCAACTTATGAGCAGTCAATGTTTTGTGAACTCTGAACTCTGACCCCCCCCCATGAAAACAAATCCATATTCTTCAGAGCCTGATGAGCTTAGGTTTGAGGGAGAGCATTTGTTTTCATGACAGTGTCCAACTCCACTTTACAATAGAGAGGTTTTTATTTGTCCAAATTTGCTGATCATTTGGCTATAATTTCATTGGTAGTTTTTTACAGACGCACAATTGTCCTGGGTTGTTTCACTGTCAGAGTTGTGAAGACTGAATGAGATAACACATGTAAAGCATTTGACATTGGGCTAGTGGCAGAGTGTGTGCTCAATAAGCAGAAGTAATCAGCAATGTTATTATTACTATCATTAGTACTAAGCGGTGCTGTGTTAAAACCCTAATTAACAGTAATACTGACGTGCAGTGGATGTGGGTAATGATACATAGTTTAGCATCTTCCAGGAACTGTACCAGGCACTTTACACACATAGCTTCATTTAGTTTTCATATTGCCTCAGCTCTAGGTATTATTATCTCTAGTTTACACAGGAGCAAACTGAAGCCAGAGCATCTAAGTATCTTGCTATGTCTCACTGGTAGATGATGGGGATAGGTTTGGGTCCCAGTCTGGCTGGTCCCAAAGTTTATGGGCTTTCGTTCACAACTGACTGCCTTGTTTGGTCACAGCATTTTGCAGAATGGATAATGGAAAGGCAATGGAAAGTGTAGGCTCTCATGTTGCATTCTTGATATTTCAGGCCAACATTACAAGGGGCAACAAGCATGATCTTCCTCAAAATGGGCATTTCTGATGTTCCTGCTCCACCTGTCACAGCCTCGTAACATAAACATATCTTATTAATCGGATTGGCCCTGTGGTCTCCCCAATATGTGTCCATTCCTGTCCCTTTGCCTCTGGTCCTGCTATTCTCACCATTTGTGTTTCTCTTTCCTCCTGTGCCTTCCTCTCCAAATATTTCTAATTTCTGAAGGCCCAACTTGAGGCCTGTGCTTAACGCCTGATGAGGCCTGTGCTTCAGGCTTTGTAGACCTTTCCTTTCTTTGAATTCCAGTTGCAATCAGGGCCTAGACCATGGAGGTGAGCACTTGGCTTAGTCAGTCTCCTTTGGTCAAAAGTAGCAACCCCCACTCCAACCTCGGGCATATGAAGAGAATGTACCAGAAGGACACAAAAATATCTCCTGAAACTGAGGTGCAGGTCATGTAGCTGGGCCTTACGAGGGACTTGATCCAGGATCTGGAAGCCATCCAGAAGCAAGGTTGCTGCTCTGTCTCGTGGGTATCAGGTCTGCTTCTCTCTGTTTTGCTTCCTTATTTTCATACAAAATGTTTTCTGTGTTATTTCATGTCCATGACTTGGTTAGCATCCCCCTGCTTTTACCTGTCTTTCTCGTTCAGGTGTTTAAAGAGACACACAGGACTTCCAGCATTGTGGGAGGGACACTCTTATTAGCCCACCTTGGTGTTCACTGGACACCACCCTGGATCAATCAGCTGTGACCCAATCAGGGATACTCCTTGTGGGCGGAGGCAGTTTCTCTGGCATGGGAATGGGAGGCATTGTTATTTGATAAGACATTGCCTTGGATAATTCTTTAATTGATATACTAATTACTAGTGACATTGTCATAAGCCTCTCCAGGAAAGTGACAGTGCCTTTCCCGTTTTTTTGTGCTTCCTTCTCACTGCACATGCTCGAAATGCCACATCTAATTGGTTTATAAGCTGATTGAAACAAGGAGCAGCACACACTTTATTTAGAAAGCTGCTATTGTCCCTGTTTTTCTAGCAGAGAGCTCCTAAAACCTTCTTGAGAGATGAGGGTGATAGGAACCACGAACACTCTAATGGGGTGACTCTTGGTAGACCCCTAGATGGCTTTGGGATGGAGGCTTGGTCCAGAAAGGCAAGCCTTGATCAGAAACTTGGAACTTTCAGCCCCAACCCCTTTGGGGTCGGGCTAGGGGCTGGCGACTGAATGAATCACCAATGGCCAGTGAGTCAGTCAATCCTATGAAATGGAACCTCCCTAAGAACCCCTAAATGATGGGGCTTAGGGAGCTTCTGGTGGGGAAACAAACACACCAAGGTGTTGGGAGCAGGCACACCTGGAGAGGGAAGTTCTGGGCACCCTTTTGTTTATGCATCTTTGTCCTGTGTTTCTTTTCCATTTGGCCGTTTCTGAGTTGTACCCCTTATAGAGACCTGCCGATAATGAGCAAGTGCTTTCCTGAGTGCTAGGTCCTGAGCCGACCTAGCAAATCATCAACCCTGAGGAGGGGACTGTGGGAGCCCCTAAGCCATAGCCAGTTAGTCAGAAGGATTTGTGACTAGCGTCTGAAGTGGTTGGGGACAATTTTGTGGGACTGAGCCCCAAACCTGTGGGCACTAACTCTGGGGAGGAAGTGTCAGAATTGAATTGAGTTAATGAATCCCCGGGTGGTGTCCAGAGAATCAGAGACTTGGTGGTTGGTGTTAGAAAAATCCCAGAAAGGCCCAGGGAGAAGCCCTGCATCAAGGAGATAGAGAAATCCCCACAGCTGAGCTTAAAAGAACACACTGGCACCCAAAGGGTTAACCTGCCCATCCTGCATGAGAGAGAGAAAAAATAAAGAAACCCCTCCAAATTACCCTGGGAAACGTAGAAACTCGTGGTGCCACTAGTCAAACAGCAAAAGCAAGCTAGTGAAGTTTCCCAAGTGACACTGAGCTCAGAGAGATTGACTGGTGGAGATGTACAGCCTGGCTCTGGAATCTTCCGAAAGCGTCACCTCAGGTGGACTGGCCTGTGCGGCATGAGGCTTTAGCTCAGAGCTTCACTTTCCAGCTCAGTTTTGATTTCCCCTTGAACCCACACTCCCTGTGGCAGGAGAAAAGTTCCCCAGCACTTCCCAAACCCCAAACCCCTCTCTGGGCGAGGCTGTGAGCGTGCCCAATACACTGCCTCCAGGGCCCTTGTGTTTTCACACCTGCTGTTAGAGTAGGAGACTTTGATTTATCCTCGTGCACCTCATGGCTCCTGGCACACGTCTGGGCTCATGTTAGCCGTTCCCGAAGTTTACCATGCTATGATTCCAAGCGAGTCTTATGCCTCAGCTTTGTTCAGCTCCACTGAACTGTGACAAGGGCTGGGAGGAGACGAACGCTGGCCTCCAAGGCCAGAAGGAATTGTGGTGTGAAAAGCTTTGTCCTCTATGAATGAAATCTCAACCTATGTCAGGCAAGCAGAAGAGAACTTTTCTTCATTCTGACCAAGAGTTAGCACTGTATGGGCGTCCACCTGTGCTGTCTGGGGCAGGGTGGCCTGCCTCTTCTGTGTGGGTAAAGTCTTTTACCTGCTGCACTAATGACAAGGACAGCTTAAAAATACCAAAAACAGGGACGCCCAGGTGGCTCAGTCGGTTAAGTGTCCGACTCTTGATTTCGGCTCAGGTCATGATCTCAGGTGGCCAGATCAAGCCCCACATCAGGCTCTGTGCTAGGCATAGAGCTTGCTGGAGATTCTCTCTCCTTCTCTCTCTGCTCCTCTCCCACTCACACGCCCACGTGTATGTGTTTTCTCTCAAAAATAAATAAATAAACATTAAAAAATACCAGAGACAGGGGAGCCTGGGTGATTCAGTTGGTTAAGCATCCAACTTCAGCTCAGGTCATGATCTCACAGATTAGAAGTTTGAGCCCTGCATCAGGCTCCATGCTGACAGCTCAGAGCCTGGAGCCTGCTTCAGATTCTGTCTGTGTCTCTCTCTGTCTCCCCCCTCTCAAATATAAAAAAACATTAAAAATTTTTTTTTTTTGTTTCAATTTTTTTTTTATTATAATAGTTTATTTTCAAATTGGTTTACATATAACACCCAGTGTTCATCCCAACATGTGCCCTTTTTAATGCCCATCACCCCCTCTCCCCCCTCCCTCATCCCCCTCACCCTCAGTTTTTTCTTAGTCTTTGAGAGTCTCTTATGTTTTATCTCCCTCCCTCTCTGTGTCTTTTTTTTCTTTCCCCTCTTCCCCTCCCCCTGGTTTTTGCTTAGTTTCACAAAGTCCACCTATTCGTGGAAACATATGGTATCTGTCTTTTTCTGACTGACTTATTTCACTTAACATAATACCCTCCAGTTCCATCCATCTGGCTACCCAGAAACAAACTTTGCCATGTTTTGACAAGTCACGCAAAAATGTTGGGAAGTACAGCTATATCCCCCAATGAGAGGTGAATGATAAACACTATTGAAAAGCAATTTGGTCAACGAATTGAGCACCTACTATCTGCCAAACACTACTGTAATACATAACAGGGTATTAGAGTTAAATAAAGCATGGCACCCCACCAAATACAAGAAGAGAAGGATTTCTGTAACACAGGTTTATCTTTTCTTTTTCTTTTTAAAAAATGTTTATTTATTTTAGAGAGAAGAAAGAGCACAGTGGGGGAGGGGCAGAAAGCCTAGAGGACAGAGGATCTGGAGTGGGCTCTGTGCTGACAGCAGAGAACCCTATGCACCTCGAACTCATGAACTGTGAGGCCACGACCCGAGCCGAAGTTGGGCATTTAACTGACTGAGCCACCCGGGGGCTGCCCTACGTTTTTTCTTTTTAAATAATTACACCCAGAACTTCTCATCTCCTGTTTGTTAGGAATAAACAAACTGAAACTTAAAAGGGGAGGGGCTGCAAACAAAGCTTGTTTTTCAAACAACTTCCTCACCTTCCAACTCTTTTCCTTATGGCTCATGCCTGCTCTCTCCTCTTCAGTCTGGGCTAGAAACACATGGGCAAAAGCTCCATGCCCTGAGCCAGAAATGTGTAGGGAGAGAGAAATGTGTAGGCAGCTCCTGAGCAAACATTATTCTCTCACAGGCTCTGACCCAGTGAGCCTCAGGTAGAGGGTGGTCACAAAACAACCTGGATACAGGGTTTCAGCTGCACCAAGCTGGGGGGATGGTGGTGATGGACCACCAGGGAGTCAACAAGAATCATGCCAAACCTGCGTGATTCCCTGACCACAGCACTTAAGATCATAGCCTCCTTGGCCACCATCGGCACCCTAATGTGCACGCAGAAGCCCTCATTGTCTTCACTGCTTCTCACACCTTCCATTCGTGTGGAAAAGTTTTAAAATCTAATAACCTCAAATGCAATTTTCCCTTTGGACTTTCTGTCTTCTCTCTCTAGTTCTTCATTTGAGTAGGTCACAAATAAAGAGCAGAAGCAGGGAGAGAGAGCAGGAATCATTTTTCTTTGAAGAAACCACTAGCCAATATAGACTGATATATTGAAAAGATACGTGTATATAATATGTACACACTCTCTACGTAAGTATATTCTCTCTCCCTGGTACATTTGCTTTTATTCAGTTTGACAATATTAAGCTTTTCCTGCACCCCGTACTCTTGGAAAACAATGACGGTTAAGAAATCTCCCAACGTTTTGTGTTCCAACAGTTTATCACAAAGAAGTTCCCTTCCCCATGTGACTTAGATAAGTCTCAAGGTCCACTCTTTCTCATGGCTCTCATAAGACATGGGAATGGCTCCCTTCTTTACCTGAGACAAGGCCAAACACAGTCCTTCTCCCTTTTATCTGAACCTGCTGACAAGGTTGGACACAACCTCTCCAACTTCCTGTTCTTGGTCTCATGACAGATTAGCTGAGATTAGAACGGGTCGTCCACATGAAACTAGCTAACCACAGAGAAAAACATTTCCTGGTCTGATAACTGACTGAGACTTGTCCTTCTTGCAAAACAACCCCAACTGTAAACCACCTCACTTGGAACTTATTTGTTCTCTTTCCTGAAGAGGAAAAGAGAAGTTTCCTGCTTCCATAGAAGTTTAAGGCAAAACCACCCTGTGGAGACATCCCGATCTTTGGATCTGGGGTGCTCTTTTTATTGCAATAGCCTGAATGCAGTCAATCTTCTAATTCATCTGGTTTTTGCCTTTCACCCCAGCTTTACTGAGATACAGTGGACTGGTTTTTGCCTTTGACAAGCTGCTCAGGTTTTATCGAACCTCTATTGTACATGTGGGAGGCAGAGATAACTATGATACTCTTTCTCCTCTCAACATGGAATGGAGAACAGATACACAAAGCTGAGTAATCCTAGGACCTGGCAGGCTGTAATAAGCACTCAGATAGTTGAAGAACATCAAAGTTAACTGTGGATATGGAGAGGTGGAGTTTGCGGTCCTGCATGCCTCCCTCCTATGTGGCTATGTCCCTGGTTGTCAATAAAAGATTTCCTGGCCTTCTGGATGAAAATGCTGCTAGGAAACACGGAATTTAAAATAGGTATGGAAGAGCAAAGCAATCTTCCCAGTGCGTGGTCCCCTGCTGGTGGTACTGAGGGGTGAGAGCAAACCCACGTACACCTGCCATCACCTCTCCCTAAGCCACCTCAAATAAGCACACGGCTGAAGTAAACCCAATGTCCTTGATATGCAAATACAATAGCTTCAAAAAAGTCTTCTGGCCCCCATTTCCAACCAACCAGACAGCTTCTTTCTGTAGAGAAAATCAGTGGCAGATACTGTCTGCTTTCAAGATTCTGAAAATTACAGAGCAGCCAGAATGAGACCAGCCGACACGGGGCAGAAAAATGTGGTCTCCAGCTAGCCTCAGGAAAGTGATAAAGGGACCAACTTGCTGAACCGATTGCCACATGAAGGTTATTTACACAAACCCAATCTGGTCCTGACCCGTAAAAGTGGATTGAAGGGAATTATCAATTAGTAGTTCATCATGATGTTAGCCTTCCCTTAGTAGACAGAGGCTCAGATTGCAAGTGGGTTGCTTTCCCTCCCTCTCAAAATTGAGGATGGGGGCAGGGGAGGTAAACTGCCAAACAAAACCAGATTGCAGAGGGGGTAGTCTATCATAGCTTCCAGGGAATCATAAAGGGCATCATCTTTATCATAAATCATAAATGTGCATAAATTTAAATGCACATTACAGTAGCTGAAGCCTAGCCTAAATCGGTGCATTTTTGTTTCAATAGCATTTGATTATTCTTGTGATATGACTACTATGATCATGACTGTTGCAATTTGCCAGTGTATTGAGATAACTTGTCCAAAGAGATGCAGCTTGAAATCAAGAATAATGGAGGTGATTCACTGTGAGCACTCACTGCTGGTCAGGCAGAATTCCATTCAGGAAGCTCAGTGTGTTAGGGAGAGCCTGGGGAGAAAGATGTGCTGGAGAGAGAGCTGACCTTGATCCTCAGCCTTTTGCGGCAGGACCTCAGAGAAGTCACTTCACTGCCACCCCACTATGAAGTTGCATAAACATGCTATAATGCAATTTAATGCTGCCAGATCTTTGTGTACCCTGTTGCCTCTGTGGTGGACGCCCTCTTCTCTTTACCTCCAAAGTCTGCCACTTGGTAAATTGTCTTCTTCAAGTTTCTTCTAGAATATCACTTCATTAGATCTTCCCCCGCTCTTTCCAGGTAGTACACATGCCAGGACAACCATCAACATTTATTAATATCATGTAGTAAACTATATTAATATCATACAAGATAGTGTGGGCGTGGTGAGGCTCATGTATCACAGAGTATTATAGGTACTAAAAACGGGAGATGTGTCTGGCTCAACTTGATATCCACTGCATAGTGATGGCACTTGGAAGACATTTAGTAAATATTGGTTGAATAAGTTTCTCCTTTAGTATAATGAGAAAAGTTCTTCCAGAATTGTAGCAAGGATAAGAGGAAATCATAGGTATCAAAATACCTGGTCACAAACTATCTACAAACCAAACATTTTCAAATCGCAGAAGAATCTGTGTGAGAAATCACTTGGCCGGTTGCTCATAGACCCAGCTGGTGTCTGCCAGTCTGTCTCCAAGAATCCAAGTCTCCTGCCTCAGCAGCTCAGCGGAACAAGAAAATCTCATTTTATCATGAGTCGAAAAAGGAAAGATGTTGCCATTTTTTTTAAGCAGAGGATAGAGTTATGATTTCACTCGTGTGGAATTTAAGAAATGAAATAGATGAACATATGGGAAGACGGGAAAAAGAGGAGAGAGGGAGACAAGCCACAAGACACTCTTAAGTATAGAGAACAAACTGAGGGTTGATGGAGGAAGGTGGGTGGGAGATGGGCTAGATGGGTAAAGGGTACTAAGGAGAGCATTTGTTGGGATGAGCCTTGGGTGTTGTACGTAAGTGATGAATCACTGAATTCAACTCCTGAAACCAATATTGCACTGTATGTTAACTAACTAAAATTTAAATGAAAAAAAAAATAAGTAGAGGATGGAGAGATGTAGCACATGGCAAAGTAGAGTGACACTTTGGAACACAGTCTACCTGCCAACAGTTGTATTTGCAAACACTGATTCTGCTGCACTCTTAGACTTTAGGTGGCAAGTTGGTCTCTGACATCCAGGGTCTTCCCCTTCTTAGAAGGTCCAGAGGAAGAGGAGGGTTGGTTGTGGTACTTGCTCCTTTGATAGGATGTAGGGAAACGAGGCATCAGAAAGACCAGAAGATAGGCTGTGGCTTGTGAAGGGAGCCAGGGAGAGGAAGCCACTTGGCTGTGACTACCTGGGGCCACCCTCTGTTACTGCTGGTCAGGGTGGCCAGCCTTAATCTCCTTCCTGCCCTCACATGGACACAGGTGGGAGGTGGAGGGGAGGATACACCACCTAGAAACAGGAGGAAAGAGTCCTTAGGACACACAAAGCACCTGAGTCTCTATCTTAGCCCCTTAGGCTTGTTTTCCTGGAGTTTGCTGGGGGCGTCATCAGAAGCCGGCAAATATTTACCCAAATGATGTATTTCTAGAACTTCAGTTCTACTGTTTGTGGTGGATATATTTTATTGTAGTGGGGGCAGGACTAGAAAGGACTGTTACTTTCTCTGGCCAGGGAGACAGGACAGAGCCATCTCAGCTGCTGGGAATGGGCAGAACAAGTCATTTTCTTTGCCATTAAATCTCCTACAGGGGTGAGAACCGGGAAGGAGAATGCACACTGTGTGTCAAGTGAACATACACCATTCTCCCTACCTTCCTTCTATACTAGACCGTAACATCCCTGAGGGGAGAGGCAATGGCTGGATTACTCAGCCTGTATTCCATTAACATGCAGAGAATAAAAGTGAAGGGATTAATGAAGGAATGAGCCCTCTCAAACACTACCCTTGAAGAGAGAAGGGTACTCAGCTCTGTTTTACAGAGAGAGTGTTGCAGGAAGGTGGAGACAGGATGAGAAGGGACGTGACTGGACTCCTGGTGGAGGACCAGGCACCATCACCCAGGGGCTGATTTCTCCAGAGAAAGAGCAGCCAGTGTATCTGTTTTTATCTCAAAGGCCAGATTGGCACAAGTGGGGTTGGGCAGGTTCCCCTCTCTAGGCTCCATCCCGTTGCAGGTCAGAGGAAGAGCCCTTGGGGAGAAGAAAGGGGAACCGAGGTCTGGCTGTGTCCATAAATACTGTATGGCCTGAACAAGTTGCTTTCATTTCCTGGGCCCCCTTTCTCATCATCACAGAACTGGATGAGGCAGTACATTCCGTGCTCCTCTGACATTCCACTGGGTCACCTGGTGGCAGAGGGGAGAAAAGGCCTGTGGGTTTGGAATAGCTACCGCAATCAGTAAAGTTTTTTGACCATGTCTCTAAAAAATTCTGTCAAGGGGCACCTTGGTGGCTCAGTTGTTTTAGTGGTTGAGTGTCTAACTCTTGGTTTTGGCTCAGGTCATGGTTCTCATGGTTTGTGAGTTCGAGTGAGTTCGAGTCCCCCCATCGGGCTCCATGTCGACAGTGCAGAGCTTGCTTGGGATTCTCTCTCTCCTCTCTCTGCCCCTTCCGTGTGCTCACTCTCTTAAAGTAAATGAATAAACTTAAACAAATTTTTCTTAAAAAATTCTGGCAAATTGCTCATTTGGCTTAATTAATCTATGTTTGTTTTAATATGTAATAATGTGTGTCTAGGAAACCTTCTAAGTGCACAGAATTATCTGAGAAGCTAAGCCATATTTGCCTTTGATTCTTAGTCTCTGTAGGCATTACCACTTCATTCCTGAGTGTGGGGAACCTCAGAGTTAGATGGCTTGAGGGTCCCATCTAGCTCCCAAACCTCATGAGTTTCAAAGTTGGAGCAGTTGGCTCCTCTCTTGTCCCCCAAACAAACCTACATTCTCGTTCCTTGTTTCACAATATTCTGATCTGAGTGTTGTCCTTTAACGAGAAAGTTGAGGTATGGAATTCTTTAGTAAATTGTTGAATTCAGGAACACACCCTTCTTTGTTTGATATATTTCTTCCTGGCCTGCTTCTTAATACATCCGATAAATTTAGATGGAAACATTCAGGAAAAAAATTCCTTTCCGGATATTTCTCTTCTCTAAAAGCATGCCATAACCCTTTTAGTGGAGGTCAGCTAGCTACTTGCTTCTTGATAACACGTTGGTGAAAAATCTGCAAGGACAATATTTATTTACTATTTTCTTTTTTTCCTCCTCCGTCCTTCTCTCCTCCTTCTCCTCCTCCTTCTCCTCCTCCTTCTCCTCCTCCTTCTCCTCCTCCTTCTCCTCCTCCTTCTCCTCCTCCTTCTCCTCCTCCTCTCCTCCTTCTCCTCCTCTCTCCTCCTCCTTCTCCTCCTTTGATCTCAGTAATTTGTTTTGTAATTGCTAGACCTCTATTGGCTCCAGTAAACAACTGTTGACCATTTAGAAGCATGCCTGAGTTATGGGGATTATTAGATGTTGACAAGTGCTAGGATTATGTGGCAACAATAATGTATATTGCCTCTGGGGTCCCTGTGCGTAATTTGCCAGCTTTTCGGGTGCAGCCCTAACAAACTCCGGAAGGTCTGCTCACTGCTAGGGGCCAAAGAGCAAGCACTCCCTTGTTGCAGCGACTGGGAGAACACATCAGTTATGCTGACAAGGAAATTACTTGGTTCTTAAATCAGAATGCCATCTTTGTCTCCTGGGACTGGAAGGCAGGAGCTGCCATCCTTCCAACTTTCATAGCCACAAGGACCTGAGGCCCATTTAAAGGACTCTCAAGGACGTATCTCAGGCATTGCTGTGACAGTTGATGTGACTAACAGGAAACTTCCAGCTCAGAACATGGGCTTATCAGCACATTCAGCACTTTGTTTTGGGAGGACCAATACCACACGAGAAATGGGAATTAAACTGAAGGAGAAAAAAGTATTGTTGCTCTTGCATCCGACTCTTCTTCTTCTTCTTCTTTTTTTTTTTTTAAGAAAACCAACTTTATCGAGGTTTAATTTACCTATGTGAAATGCACTCACATTAAGTGTGCTATTTAATGTTTTGACAAATATGTATACCCATGTAACCACTGCAATCAAGATACAGAACATTTTTATCATCCTCCATCACGCCTTCAATGCCCTTTACACCACTGCTTTTTGTCACTATAGATTAGTTTTGCCTATTCAGGAATGTTAAATGAATGGAACAAAATGGTATGTACTCTTGTTTCTGGCTTCCTATGCTTAGCATATGATTTCCTAGATTCATCCACATTTTTCTGTGTATCAGTAGTTCTTTTTGTTTCTGAGCAGTATTCCTTCATATAAATATACCATAATTTGTTATCTGTTTACCTGTTGATGGGCATTTGGGTTGTTTTCAATTTTGGGTTTATATGAATAAAGTTTCTATGAACAAAAGTCTTTTTGGTAGACATACATGTTCATTTCTCTTAGATAAGTATCCAGGAATAGAACTGCTGGATCATATAATAAATATAAATTTAAATTTTTAACAAACTGCCAAACGGTCTCTAAAGTTTGCCTACCATTTACATTCCCATGAGCAATCCTCCACCTCCTCACCCACACACAGTATTTTAGTCTTTTTTTTTTTTAAGATTTTTAATTATTTTAAAATAATCTCTGCACCCAATATGGGACTCAAATTTGCAATCCTGAGATTAAGAGTCACATGGTCTGCTAATGGAGTTAGCCAGGTGTGCTGGTATTGTTAGTCTTAATTTTAGTCATTGTAGTGTATGCCGAGTAATGGCTATTGCATTGTGGTTTTATTTGTATTTTCCTGTGACTAATAACATTAAGCATCTTTTCATGTGCTTTTGGTCATTTACATATCTTCTTATGTGAAGTATCTGCTCAAGTATTTGGCCAATTTTTATTATTTATCTTCTTATTCTTTTGTAAGTTTAAAAAATTCTAGATTTTGTCAAATATATGTAGTATAAATATTTTATCCTGATCTGTTTGAATTTTTAAATTTTTAAAAAGTTTTTTATAGTTTATATATATATATGTTTTTTTTTTTTTTTTGAGAGAGAGACCATGAGTGGGGAAGGGGCAGAGAGAGAGAGAGAGAGAGAGAGAGAGAATCCCAAGTAGGTTCTGTGCTGACAGCATGGATGTGGGGCTTGATCTCACAAAGGGCGAGATCATGACCTGAGCTGACACCGAGGGCCAGATGCTTAACTGACTGAGCCACCCTGGCACCCTTGCATTTTTATTTTTAATGATCAGAAGTTTCAAATTTTGATTAAGTCCAATTTCCCTTTTTCTTACATCATTGCCCATCTCAGGAACACAAAGATCTTTTTTTTCTTTATCCTTTTTTCCCTAGAAGTTTTAAAGTTTTAAATTATCCATAGAAGTCTATGATCCATTTAAAGTTAATTTTGATATATGGTATGATGTAAGAGTCAAGGTACATTTCCCCCATATTTATATCTAGCTGTTCCAGCAGTATTACTGAAAAGGTTATTATTTCCCCAAGTGAAGAACCTTGACACATTGCCAAAAATCAATTGACTATAAACGTGTGGGTCTATTTCAGAATTTTCTGTTCTAGTCCATTAATTTGTATGTTTATGCCCACACCACATACTTTAATTACCATCTGAAATGACATAGTAGAGGCCTTCTGTATTTATTCTTCTTTTTCAAAATTGTTTAGACTATACCAGTCTATTGAAATTGCTTTCTATTTTTTTTTCAATACAAACAAGACTTTTTGGGTTTTAATGGAGACTAAAATGAATCTATAGATTAGTATAGGTGTATCTTCCATTTAGTTAGAGTTCCTTTAATTTCTCTCAGCAGTATTTTATGATTTTTACTTTATAGGTCTTGCACATATTTTGATATTTACCTCTAAGTATTTCATGATTTTTGATGATATTGTAGGTAGTTTGCTTTTTATTTCACTTTCCAATTATTTGTTACTTGTTATGTATTACTTGTATATTTGTTATGTATAGACATAAAATTGATTTATGTATGTTGACTTTGTATCCTACAAACGTGTTAGGCTTACTTGTCAGTTATGGTAGCTTTCATACGGATTCCTTAGGATTTCTACATATGTAATTATGTCATCTGTGACTAAAGACAGTTTTACGTCTTTTTCTAACTGTATGCTGGTTATTTTTTCTTATTTACTTATTGTGTCTTATCTCATTAGCTAGGACCTCTAGTACAGTGTTGATGAGTAGTGATGACAGTGGACATCCTTGTTTTGTTCCTGATCTTAGGGATTAAAGCATTCAACCTTTCATCATTTAGTATGATTACCAGGTGGTTTTTAAAAATCAGGTTGAGGACATTCTCCTCTATTCCTAGTGTGTTGAGAGTTGCTGTTATGAATGTTTGCTGAATTTGGTAAAACATTTTATGCATCTAAGCAAGTGATCATATGTCTTTTCTCCTTTATTCTGCTAATATGATAAATTATATTGATTAATTAAATATTTTTTAATGTTTATTTATTTTTGAGAGAGAGAGAGAGAGAGAGAGACAGAGCATGAGTGGGGAAAGGGCAGAGAGATAGAGGGAGACACAGAATCTGAAGCAGGTTCTAGGCTCTGAGCTGTCAGCACAGAGCCCGATGCAGGGTTTGAACCCACAAACCATGAGATAATGACCTAAGCTGAAGTTGGATGCTTAACTGGCTGAGACACCCAGGTGCCCCGTATATAGATTAATTTTTGAATGTTAACCCAACTTTGCATTCCTGGGAAAATGTTGAATTGGTCATAACTTATTGGCTTTTTTATATATTGCTGGATAACCTTTCTTAATTTTAAGAAAATAATTTTAAAAATATATTACTCACAGGGGATGTTGGCCTGTAGTTTTCTTTTCTTATAATATCTTTGTTTCTGGTATCAGAATAAAATGATCTCATAAAATGACTTCAGAAATGTTCCTCTTGGGTGCTTGGGTGACTCAGTCAGTTAAGTAGATACTTAACCTCGGTCAGTTACGTAGATGCTGACTCTTGATTTTGACTCAGGTCACGATCTCAGAATTTGTGATTTTGAACCATGCTGACAGTGCAGAGTCTGCTTGGGATTCTCTCTCTCTCTCTTTCTCTCTTTCTTTCTCTCTCTCTTCCCCTCCCCCGTTCTCTCTCTCTCTCAAAATAAATAAATAAACATTAAAAAGAGAAGTGTTCCTTTCTTCTATATTTTATGAAAAAGTTTGTTTAATAATATATCAAGTTGTTTTTAAATAATCGATAAAATTTATCATGAAACTATTTGGAGCTTGAATTTCCTTTAAGGAAATGTTTTAAAATAGGAATTCAATCACTTCTTGGCCTTTTGGCTAAGATCAAGTGTAAAATAGGAATTCAGTTTCCTTAATATATATAGGATTGTTGACATTTTAATATCTTGTGATGATTTAGTCTTTCTAAGAATTTTGTCTTTCTAGGAATCTGTTCATTTCTTCTGAAGTGTGGAATTTAATTGAATAAAGTTTTCCACAATATTTCCTTTCTGTCCTTTTAATATCTGTAGGATCTGTAGCAATTTCCCTTCCTTCATTCCTGACATCAGTAATTTGTGTCTTCTTTTTCTTTTTTTCTTGATAAACTTGGAAGTTTATCAACTGCATTGGGCTTTTCAATGAGCTAACTTTGATTATATTGCATTTCTCAATTAATTCCTTGGCCCTTTTCTATGCATTGGTTTCCACTTGTCTTTATTTTTTTTTCTTAATTTTATTCACTTTGAGTTAATTTGCTTCACTTTTTCCACCTTCCTAAGACAGAAACTTACACCTTTGATTTTTGTATCTTTATTCTTTTTATATATATATATTTTTAAAGTTTATTTACCTATTTTGAGACAGAGAGAGAGTGCAAGCACAGGGAGGACAGAGAGAGAGAGGGAGAGAGAGAGAGAGAGAGAGAGAGGGAGAGAGAGAGAATCCCAAGCAGGATCTGAGCTGTCAGCATGGAGCCTCATATGGGCCTTGAACCCACATGAACTGTGAGGTCATGACCTGAGCTGAAATCAGATCGGATGCTCAACCGACTGAGCTACCCAGGTGCCCCTTTATTCCCTTTTTTAATGTGAGTGTTCAAAGTTATAACTTTTCCTGAAGTCACTTCTTTAATTGCATCATACATATTTTGATATGTTGTGTTTTAATTTTCATTCGGTTCAACATTTTTCTCATTTGTGTGTGTGTCTGTTTTTTTTTTTCTTTGACATACAGGTTAATTAGAAGTATGCTGTTAAATTTTTAAATATTTAGAGATTTTTAAGATATCTTTTTGTTAATTTCTAACTTATATTTTGATCAGAGAACATAGTCTCTTTAATTTCAGCTTTTTAAAATTTACCGAGTCTTGTTTTGTGGCTTACCATCTGGTCTGTTGTGGTGAATGTTACATGTGAAATTGAAAACAATGGCATTCGGCTGTTTTCAGTGTAATGTTCTATAAATATCTATTAGGTCAGGTTGACTGTAGAATAGAATACGGGACTGTATAAATCAGGCATTCTACTATGGCCAGAAGCAACATCTCCTTCATTTACATTTGACTGTACATGCTATAATTAAACCAGATTGGAGCAGGTCCTCAAAGCCAGCTTGAATCAAATGTAACACTAATCCAAATTTAGGGATCATTTCTGATCCAATGCTTCCAGCTCATTCCTTGCTAAAAGGAATGGTTTCTTGGAATCAACATAATTTTCTGTTTTTGGCCACTGAAAGCAAGTAAAACAAGAGGTCCAAATTACTTACCTCCGGCTCTGATACGATAGAACTGTATGTTTAAAAATGGCCGGAGGAAAAAACCTACAACTTTTAGATAGTATGACATTTTATATAGAGAATTTAATTTTATTCATGGCCACAATTCAGAAATTATTTATTGTGTGATAAAGAAATTAAAAATTATGGTCAATATAAGGAATTTTTTTTAAACGCTTTTATTTATTTTTGAAAGACACAGAGACAGAGCGTGAGCAAGGGAAGGGCAGAGAGAGAGGAGACACAGAATCCGAAGCAGGCTCCAGGCTCTGAGCTGTCAGCACAGAGCCCGACGCGGGGCTCGAACTCACAGACCGTGAGATCATGACCTGATCCGAAGTCGGCCGCTCAACCAACTGAGCCACCCAGGCGCCCCCAATATGAGGAATTTCTTACCTCCATATGTAGTCTAGAGTATAAACTTCCAGTTATGAATAAGTTTTGGAATGTAGTGTAAAGCATGGTGACTGTAGTCAATAATATTGTAGTGCATATTTGAAAGTTGCCGAGAGAATAAATCTTAAAAGTTCTCATCAGAAGAAAGGAACATTTTGTGACATTTTATCATGATGGATGGTAAATAGATCTATTGTAGTGATCATTTCACAGTGTACACAAATATTGAATCATTATATTGTACTCCTGAAACTAATATACTGTTATAGGTTAATTGTACCTCAACAAAAAATAACTCTATTAAAATACATCTTTAGGATGTATCAATTAAATCTGATCTGCGATCAATTTTATTGAGTAAGTAAAATGAATTCCGCATTAAATAACAGTGATAATAGTGGCTGAGGAAAAGGAAGGAAGAAGAGAAGTAAGTAGGAGAGAGGGAATGAAAACTATTCCGTCTTTTTTTTTAATTTAAGCATTTTTTTTACTTTTGTTTACTCCAAATTACACACGCTTATTTGAGGAAAAATAACGACAATATTTGGTAAGGTTATAACACACAAAATTAAAGTACATGACAATGATAGCATAAAGAGCAAGAAGGAGTAACTGGAAACATACTATTAAAATGAGGCTTAATAAACATAGTTCAACTATATCCCATCTCCTCCTTTTATTCTGAATCCTGTGTTGTGTGCATTTCCCCCAATAAAACTGGATTAAAAACTATAGGCTATTTCGAAGACTGAGAAAGTTAGATGTAGATAAACATAAATCCTGCAAAATCTTATATCATCTCAAGTATTTGAAGAGGAAACAGAATGTTTATTGTTGTTTTGTTGTTTGCAGTGACATTTTAAATGCTTTTATTCTATTTTCCCAGAGGGCAGTTTTTCCCAAGACTCAATATTCAGTCTTTCTTGAAGTGGGAGCAGAAAGCAATGACCATGGCCAGCTGCAGGGAGATGTCCCATTTAAGTTCTGAGATAATGGCTTACATAAACTTCACAAAATTAAAAATTTTATTAAAATGTTATATATACATACAGATACATATATACATGTCTACAGATACATATACTGTATATATACATACATATATGTACCTATATGTATATGTACGTACAGTGTATACACATATATGTACTGTATGTGTGTGTGTGTGTGTGTATATATATATAGGTACGTGTATATATACAGTATATATATCTGTATACATGTACATATAATACATGCATACATACAGATGCTTATATGTGCATATCTGTATGTGTCTGGCACTCTTAAGCACCAAATCAATGAATTTCATACACAGAAATGCCTGTGTACCCACACGCAGATCCAGAGCACTGCTAGCACCCCAGGTGGACCTCTTGAGTACCTTCCAGGTATCATTCTTCGAAGAGAAATCACCATCCTGACTTCTAACTGCATAAATTTATTTTGTCTGTTTTATATTGAGAGAAACATATAGTTTCTACTCTTTTGTGTTTGGCTTTTTCTACTTAATGTTATGTTTCTGTGGAATTTGTCTGTAGTATATGTGATTTCAGAGAGTTCATTCTCATTCTGTATAGATAATAGAATATTATCTATTCTGCTGTTGATGGGTATTTGGATAGTGTGAATAAATTAAAAAATATAATGTTTTCTTGAAAAATATAATGTTTTAAATTATGGGTTTAAAAATTCACATTATACAGAATACTATATATATACTAAATATTCTTTGGAAACAGTTTGAGGGAGTACATTAAAGTATTAGCCCTTAATTCTGCCTTTAATTATTATTATTATTTGCCTTTAATTATTTTTAATTGACTTTCTTCTATCTGCACTTTCCAAATTTCTCCAGTTAACAGCTATTTGTTCAGTCCTCAAAACAAATAAGCAAAAACTACCTAATAAAATTAAAGACTTAAGCTTTGCCAAATTAATCTGGCCATAAATTATTGGTGCTTATGAATATTTGATGACTCACCAAGCCAAGCCCATGGCACAGAGCAAAACCAACTTTTTGAGTTGATGAAAGCCAGTGAACAAAGGACTTATATGCTGGCCCTTGTAACTGAAGGTTTACTGATCATTTTGAGTTTAGTTTGCTGAAGAAAAGTGGATCATTAGTCAGGTTTTCCTGTCTAGTTATTATAAAAGGAAAATCTGCTCTTAAGTTGTCATAATGTAGCATATGGAGAAAAAGCAAAGGCACACTAAACAAACAGCAGATTAAAGTTGAGATTCTGTTACAATGCCAACAGTCGCTTTTGCTGCCTGGGTGCCATTGTCATGGAGTTGCTTCTCTTCGAGAAATGGTCCTAGATATTTACATGACTTAATTCCCTAAGCCCTCTTTTTTTAAATGAGAAATCAGAATATATTTCTTTTTTCCTGTTTCTCCCTTCATATGTACCATTTTCCCAGCTTCTCTTTATTCCCAGATAGTTTATTAACTACTTTGAAGCCTTAGTATGGAGGCTATGTCTACACATTGGACAGAAGCCATGATGTACACTACTTCTTATGAGCCTTTTCTTCTTATGAGTACACAGGTGCTTTAAAATCTATTCCAACAATCTCCAGCCGTCTTCCCAAAACACCAGTGTTAATATTATTACCAAGGGTTTTTTGGGAGAAAATTTTCTAGTCTACTATATTTGAGAAATACCATGTTAAAACAAACTGAACATGTTTCTTTCTTCTAGTGTTTCTACAACCTTGAGTAAATTGCGATGCTTTAGGTGGCTGAGGATTTATTATGAAGCGTTTCCTAACGTATGTGACCAAGGAGACACTGTGTGTGTGTGTGTGTGTGTGTGTGTGTGTGTGTGTGTGTGTGTGTGTGTGTATTTATGTGAAGTGCACGTTAGCATAGCATGGAAGTGGGGATTCTACGAACATCTTTTTTACATGTTGGTTTGAGTCACAAACTCTGAGCCTACAAGGCTTGGATGGAAACTACAATTGAGTAGGGTCTGTGACACAAGGGGAAGGTGGGTCTTTCTGAACTGGGCAGACATTTCTCAGCTCTGGCTGATTGTTGCGGTGCTGGAGTGCAGCTCCAGGAGTTGTGAATCTTCTGATTTGTCAAGTGAAGGGAGAAATCTAGGTTTTTATATAAAATGCCTTAAGTTTTAGGTGTTGGGAAATTATTTGAATGTTTTTTATTTTTATTTATTTATTTCTTAAATTTTTTTCTTTAATCTTTATTTATTTTTGAGAGAGTGAGAGAGAGAGACAGAGCACGAGTTGGGGAGAGGCAGAGAGAGATGGAGACACAGAATCTGAAGCAGGCTCCAGGCTCTGAGCTGTCAGCACAGAGCCTGACGCGGGGCTCGAACTCACGGACTGTGAGATCATGACCTGAGCCAAAGTAGACCGCTTAACTGACTGAGCCACCCAGGCGCCCCTGAATGTTTTTTAAAACACTGCATCAATCACACAAAACATGCTTGCCAACTAGATTGACCCTGTGGGCTGATGACTTGCAAATTGTGAAAAGGCTACACATCCATCACTTTAATACCTAGTGCTTTGTGCTATCTGATGTGTTTCAGTTTTCCATGTGTGATATTTAAATTGTGCATTGTTTTACGTAGGTTATCATGTATGTGATGATAACAATATTAATTCATTCACTGAAGAATACCTGCTATGGTATAAGCACTCAAATCTAAGGTATTTAACCGAATCGCTGCCTTATGAAGGCAGGTATTAACTACATTTTCAGGTGAGGAAATAGAGAAATTAAAGAAATTGAGTGTATCATTCAAGGTCAAGAGAAAGTGGTAATAAGTGGGTGTGCTTGACAAGTCTGTATGCTTTACCACTAATTCTGTGTTCCTCTCTCCTGTCTTCAACTGGGGAATTCATAATGGATAGAATGTAAATTTGTTGAGAGTGTAAACCCCATCTTCTACTTCTATGAGAGAGCTGACTATTTATTTACAGGAAAGAATCCTGCAACTGAGCACATCGTTGGTTCTGAACAATCCCTGTTTAATAGATTTTTAATGTATTATTGAAGTAGTGTGGAATAGTGAAAAAAATAACTTGATTTCAAGTCAAGAATTTTGATCTTGATATATAGCTTGTCACCTACTGGGCTTTCCCCAAAGTGCTGTAGATCTTAATCCGTAAAGTAAGTATGTTGGACTAGAAACTCAATGGATCCCTTCTAGCCTTAAAAATCTATAAGTCTGATTGATCTATGTTATTATGGAGATCAACCTGGGAAAGTAGACTTTTGGGTTGAGTTTGCCAGTGGCGGTGTATTAGTACCATTCCTGTTGCAAGTAACAGAAACCAAAACACCACCAACCCCTCAATTATCTTAAGCCAAAAAGAATTGTACTGGTTGCAAACTTCAAAGTCTGGGACTTTTGTTAGCTTCAGGTGCAGCCTGGAACAATGACCCATCTTCCTCCATCTCTCTGCTCAGTGCTATGCTCCTCCAAGTGTTGGTTTCATTCTTATGCTTCTGAGGGTCACTCCGTCTCCAAACATTATATTGGTTTAGCTTCACCTCCAGCTGGAAAGAGAGAACTTTGTCTCCTCCTCCTCCCTCTTGCAAATATCCAAATATTTAGAGTCAGGGTCTCATTATGTTAGATAAGGTTGAATTCCGATCTCCAAAGCAGTCACTATAAGTAGGACCATTGGATATGTTGATAAGATCAACCAGTAGTTCTATGTTCTGGCTTCACAGTAGAGTCACCTAGAGTTGTTAAAAAATACTTATGTAGTTTCCATATCCTGGAATTATGACAGAATATTTGGGAATAAAATGCAAGCATTAGCATTTTCTTTTTTTTTTCTTTCAAATATTTATTTGTTTATTTTGAGAGAGAGAGAGAGAGAGAGAGAGGGCATGAGCAGGGAAGGGGAAGAGGGAGAGAAAGAGAGAATCCTAAGCAGGCTGGATGCTAAGTGCGGTGCCTGAAGATTTCATGTCCCTGGAATCATGACCTGAGCTGAAATCAAGAGTCACACATTTAACCAACTGAGCCACCCAGGTGTCCTCCCCAAAACTCCAAAACTTTTTAAAAAGTTTATTTATTATTTTGAGAGAGGGAAGTGCAAGCATGAGAGGAGCAGAGAGAGAGAGGGAGAGAGAGAATCCCAAGGCTATCAACCCAGAGCCTGACATAGGGCTCAACCCCACAAACCATGAGAACATAACCTGAGCCAAAATCAAATGTCAGATGTTTAACTGATTGAGCCACCCAGGCATACCCACTCCTTTTTTTTTTTATTATAATAGTTTATTTTCAAATTGGTTTACATATAACACCCAGTGTTCATCCCAACACGTGCCCTCTTTAATATCCGTCACCCCCTCTCCCCCTCCCTCACCTCCCTCACCTCCCTCACCTCCCTCACCCCCCTCACCCCCCTCACCCCCCTCACCCTCAGATTGTTCTTAGTCTTTGAGAGTCTCTTATGTTTTATCTCCCTCCCTCTCTGTGTCTTTTTTTCCTTTCCCCTCTAGCCCTCCCCCTGGTTTTTGCTTAGTCTCACAAAGTCCACCTATTCATGGAAACATATGGTATCTGTCTTTTTCTGACTGACTTATTTCACTTAACATAATACCCTCCAGTTCCATCCATGTTGCTACACATGGCCAGATTTCATTTTTTCTCATTGCCATTTAGTAGTCCATTGTATATATGTGCCACAACTTCTTTATCCATTCGTCAGTTGATGGGCACTTGGTTTGCTTCCATGATTTGGCTATTGTCGAAAGTGCTGCTATGAACATTGGGGTACACGTGCCCCTATGCATCAGCATTCCTGTGTCTCTTGGGTAGATTCCTAGCAGTGCTATTGCTGGGTCATACGGTAGCTCTATTTTCATTTTTTTGAGGAACCTCCACACCGTTTTCCAGAGCGGCTGCACCAGTTTGCATTCCCAACAACAGTGTAGGAGAGTGCCTGCTTCTCCACATCCCCGCCAGCATCTATAGTTTCCTGATTTATTCATTTTAGCCACTCGAACCGGTGTAAGGTGGTATCTCAGTGTGGTTTTGATTTGTGTTTCCCTGATGATGAGTGACTTTGAGCATCGTTTCATGTGTCTGTTGGTCATCTGAATGTCCTCTTTGGAGAAGTGTCTATTCATATCTTCAGCCCACTTTTTCACTGGATTATTTGTTTTTCGGGTGTGGAGTTTGGTAGGTTCTTTATAGATTTTAGATACTAGTCCTTTATCTGATATGTCATTTGCGATTATCCTTTCCCATTCCGTCGGTTGTCTATTAGTTTTGTTGGTTGTTTCCTTTGCCGTGCAGAAGCTTTTTATCTTGATGAGGTCCCAATAGTTCATTTTTGCTTTCAATTCCCTCGCCTCTGGAGATGTGTCGCATAGAAAATTGCTGCGGCTCAGGTCAAAGAGGTTTTTTCCTGCTTTCTCCTCTAGGATTTTGATGGTTTCCTGTCTCACATTCATATCCTTCATCCATTTAGAGTTTATTTTTGTGAGTGGTGTAAGGACGTGGTCTAGTTTCATTCTTCTGCATGTTGCTGTCCAGTTCTCCCAGCACCATTTGTTAAAGAGGCTGTCTTTTTTCCATTGGATACTCTTTCCTGCTTTGTCAAAGATTAGATGGCCATATGCTTGTGGGTCCATCTCTGGGTTCTCTATTCTATTCCATTGGTCTATGTGTCTGTTCTTGTGCCAATACCATGCTGTCTTGATGACTACCGCTTTGTAGTAGAGGTTAAAATCTGGGATTGTGATGCCTCCCGCTTTGGTTTTATTCTTCAGAATTACTTTGGCTATTCGGGGTCTTTTGTGGTTCCATACAAATTTTAGGATTGTTTGCTCTAGCTTTGAGAAGTATGCTGGTGCAATTTTGATTGGGATTGCATTGAATGTGTAGATTGCTTTAGGTAGTATTGCTATTTTAACGATATTTATTCTTCCGATCCATGAGCATGGGATGTTTTTCCATTTCCTTGTGTCTTCTCAATTTCCTTCATAAGTTTTTTATAGTTTTCCACGTAAAGGTCTTTTACATCTTTGGTTAGGTTTACTCCTAGGTATTTGATATACCCACTCCTTTAAACAACAACAACAACAACAACTTTTCTTTTTTTTTGAGAAAACATTTAAGTTCTACTCTCAGCAAATTTCAGTTACATAATAGTGTTATCAGCTATCATCACCATGTTGAACATTAGGTCCTCAGACCTTATTTATCTTCTAATGGAAAGTTTGTACCTTTTACCAATCTCTCCCTATTTCTTTCAACCTCTAGCCCCTGGCAATCACTTTTGTACTCTGTTTTTCTGCTCTGTTAAGTTATAAGTGGTTCCATGTGGTGTTTTTCTTTCTCTGCTCTACTGACCAACTTTGGATAAAGGACAGACTCTTCTTCCTACTTTCTGTAGGCAGATTAAAAATCAGAGGCACCTGGGTGGCTCAATTGGTTGAGCGTCTCTGACTTCGGCTCAGGTCATGATCTCATGGCTTGTAAATTCAAGCCCTCTGTGGGACTCTGTGTTGGCAACTCAGAGCCTGGAGCCTGCTTTGAATTCTGTGTCCATCTCTCACTCTACCCCTCCCTTGCTCAAAAACCATCTCTCTCGTTGAAGGATAAATAAAAAACCATTAAAAATTAAAAAAAAAATCAAGGCTGTGGGGAATGTCTAGACCACTTAACTATTTAATCCAAGGAGATAAAAATTAAACGTGAAAGTTAAGAAAGAATATTGCAAGAGTCTCATACTCAGTCCTGATCCTCTGATCCCTTGGTGACCACTGATCATTGTACCTGCTCAGGACTGGAAAATTGAGACATGCTGGAAGGGAAGGAAACCTGAAGGAAAACCACTCTTATCATGAATTGGGTCAGCGTGGTCCATTACAGGGGTTCAAGTCATTCTTAGGCACTGTGGTTACAGACCATAAGATTTGCCTCTTGCAAGATTAAGTAATACTAACATGTTATAAGACTTAGCAGCTAGGAGATTGTAAGGTCCTTTTGGTTTGCCTAAATATCCTTTTTTTAATGTTATTTTGAGAGAGAGAGAGAGAGAGAGAGAGCACCTGTGCACACATGCGAATGGAGAAGGGGCAGAGAGACAAGGAGACAGAGGATTTGAAGCGGGCTCTGCACTGGCAGCAGAGATTCCCATGTGGGACTCAAACTTATAAACTGTGAGATCATGACCTGAGCCGAAGTCAGATGCTTAGCTAACTGAGCCACCCCAGGAGTTCCTAATTTGCATATTATGTATTAAATAAGTACAGAAATCAGTAAGTGCTCAAATATAATCTAATTCAGACACCTAATAGAGAATCACTTGACAATATGTATGAGATATAGATCCTCATCATAAAGAAAATAAAAATTGGTAAAATAATAATGGCTAAATGAAAGTACTAAAAGTTAATGAAAATTGATAAAATAATATGGCTAAAAGAAAGTACTTATGGACCCTGATCAGAACGTTTGGACTATACCTTGCTGTGTTGGACACATAAAATGACCCTCAATGAGTCATGTTCTTTTATACCCTCCCCTTGTGTGTGTGTAGGACTAGCGTTTGCTTTTAGCTAATAGAATATGACAAAAATCAAGTAACTTTTGAAGATGTAATTAACATCCCAAATCAGTTGATTTTGAGTTAATCAAAAGGGAGATCATTCTGGGTGGCCTGACTTAAGATCAGGTGAAATCTCTTAAAAGAGAGACTGAGAGGTCTCCCTGAGATCAGGGACTCTCTGGTTTGTTTTGAAGAGGCCATCATTAGTTCTACAAGTACAAGGAAATGAGTTCTGCGAACAACCCGAGGGAGCTTGAGCAGATCTTTCCCACTGTGGGCAGCATGAGGACTGCAATCTTGTGAGACCCTGAGTAAAGGACTCAAATAAGCCATTCCATTTTCCTGACCCACAGAAACTGTGAGATGATAACTGGGTGTTGTTTTAAGTCTCTAGTTGGTGTAATTTGTTATAAACAACAGAACACTAAAACACTACCCTTTCTCCCATGAAGATTTCTTGCAGTGTAATAATGGGTTATTTTATTTTGGGTTTTGGAAGGGGGCAGGTGTAGCACTGGTGCTTCCCAGTATTTTCATATCTTTGATTTCTGAGGCAGAGGACCATTTAGCATAAGCTTGGTCAGCCAGGATTTTGCTTGGAAATCTGATCACTACTGACATGGCTAGCTTTAAAAGCCAAAAGAAAGAAGCAAAGACATCTAAGTTGTAGGGGGTACTTACGTGATTTACATATACTATCTCACCAAATCCTCCAGCAACTTAAGGATACGGTAACCAAGACATAGAAGGGCAAAGCCACTTTATTAGGGCCATTTATCTGTTAAGAAAAATTATTGAAAACATAGCTGTGTACACTTTTGATATCTAACTGGTCCACTCAAATATTATTTCATTCTTTAGGCAAATGTATCCTTGAATGATGTATTAGTTTTCTTTACTGTGTTGACAAAGTTAATTGCCTTGTGGTTGTAGGACTGAAGGGCCCAGCTTCTTGATGGCTGTTGACTAGAGATTGTTCTCAGCTTTTAGAGGCCACCTGCAGTTTCTTATTACGTGGGCTTTGTTAACATGACTGTTTACTTCGTCAGTCAAGTCAGATGGGAATGATGTCACATCACCTTTGCCATATTCTGTTAGTTAGAAGCAAATATCAGGTCCTGCCTATCTCCAAGGGGTGATGATTTGTCTCATTAAAGTCTTTATTGAGGCCCCCATTAGTAAGGCATTAATTGTCTGTTCACAAGCTTGCTTCCTTTATTCCTTGCCACTCTTAAGGTTAAGTGTCTGCAGTTTTGATGGTTGCTTGGAATTAGCAGAGAACCAGTCAGCTCCAGAAGTCAGAGGGCTCCTGCTAAAGACGTTGTGTGGGTCTACATTGCTTGATCTTCCAGCTAAACTTAATTAACAGTAAGTTATTGCTACTCCAATACACTGCTTTCTCAAAATTCAGGGGCTCACCCCTAGGTACTCTGGACTGGTTGAGTAAAGGGGGTTGGGTAGGGGAGATGGGGAGAAGAGGGTTCTGCAAAGAGATTAGGCAGAATGGATCCAATTTGGGGGAATCAGGTGAATTCCTTCAACTTAGAGACAAAAAGTCCATAATAATTTGCATGATTGTTTCCCTGTGAATGAAAAATACTTGAAAGTAGACAAGCAGCTATTTCCTCTGGGCCATTGATTAAAATAGCATTTTTACTAATATATTATTTCTATTTGAGTCTATAGGTTTTTAAATCTGACTTAGATGAAGAATTCAGCATTCAAAACTTGTCATCTGCAGGTTTCTAAGTCAAGGCTCCCAAAATCCTCGAGAAGGGCAAAGTAGTTGAATGGGAAGAAACCTGGGTTTTGAAGGCAGATCCAAGGTTATGTTCCAGCCTGCTCTTGCTATCTCTGTGTCATTCACTGAGCAAATCATTTCCCCTCTTTGAGCTTCAGATCCTTCTTTTGTAAAATGAACTTAATAAGGCCCAAATTAAAGATCAAAAGAGTGGGTATTTGTGAAAGAGCTTATAAAGTGCAAGTGCTCTATGTATGAGGTACTATCAAATGACCGAATCATGGTAGACTTTTCAGTGAAGTTTGGGGTAAAGTCAAAGGACATGGTTATCTGAGCATGCCCTACAGAAAGCCACAACAACAACAAAAACAACAAGAAAGCCACAATACTTCTTGGACCCTTGAATGCTAGACGGTAAGGGAGTTGACCTGTCCTAATACAGTAATGCTTATATTTTACATGATTTGATTTTGAAAAAAAATTACTGCAAAGCTCTGCAAGGCTGTAAACAAACAAACAAAAAATCTGTGGACTTCAGAGAAATTACCATAAATTTATAGTGGAAAAACAGGTGCTGTTTGGGGGATAAAACTTTACTTGTTGATGGACAAATATTATACGCAGACACTGCAAGAAGCTATGTATAATATAGAAGTTTTTACCATGAAATGTTAGCAGAACTTACCCTCCTGTTTTCAGAGAATTTTATCTTTGAACCCAGAATCAAGAGCAGGTGTAGAATGAAAGCCCTGCATTGATTTGCTCCCATGGGACCAGGGTGTTTCCTGATAGTTGAAGAAGGGATTCTTTAATATCCCCCTCCTTAGCTTTTGTTCTACTTTCTGATGAATTTGGCCACGGGAAAGCAGTGAATCTTGATGTCTGGATATAACTGATTTAAGTATGAGTTAAAGAATTCAGCCTACAGAAAAAGGAAGACAAGGAGAGAAAAATCCTGTTAGGCTCCTTTTATTCATTCCAGGAGGGCTGAGACTGGTGCCTTCCTGCAGCACATCCTTGGTGACTTTGTCCAGTTGATTTTTAAAGAACTCGGGTCATTGTCCTCTTATTTCTCCTGGGAACTCATTCTACCATGTCATGGAACTGACTTGTAGGAAGGTCTTCTTGATGTAATATTATCACGTACAATTTCTTCATACATTTCCCTATATTCAATTTTATTCCATAAAGAAATCACTAAGAATTAGAAAAGAGAGAAAAAAAAAAGTCGTGAGGAGATAGACTGGGCGGGTGTGGAATAGTTGCCGGCTGGTAGGAGGAATGACAGCAAACAGGGGCTGTGCCAGGAAATGCTGACAGAAAGACTACTTGGGAGGCAATGACCCCAGAATGGATCTGAGGAAGCAGAAGTGGCTCAGGATCAACAAAAATTTCCTTCTTAATAATGAGCTCTCACTAAAGTGGAGTGTGCCTCAAGATGCTGAGTTTAGTAATCTGTATAGATTTGGTCAATTTTTAAGCTGCTAACTTCAAATCTATATTTAATCCATTTCAAAACTCCATAGCCATTCATTTTAACCTACATAAACCCATGTTTTTAACACCCGTCCCAGGAGGTTGGGGGAATGAGGGTGAGTAAGATGGTGTTATTCTCCTCCATGTTGTGACTTAGACACTGTTTTCCCTACAGACCCAATCCCCCCTCTCTTCCCTCATTCACACTCCCAGGCTGCTCTGTAGTGGAACTCGGGCTCACACGGTAGTGGATCTGAAGTAAACACAAGAGGGCAGACAAGTAGCACACAAGAGGTGTCTGCTGTCACCAGAGCCAGAAGAGAACCAGACTTGCCCCCCATCCTATCAGGGTAGCTAGGACCACAGATTCTGGATGGAATTCCAGATCCCAGGTGTTGAGAGGATAAAGACCTCACATGACATTCTTATCCTGTAAAAAGACATATACAAATTTGAGAGATATTCAAAGAACTATTTCTTTTTATCAGCCAGAGGAAAGCATGATTTAAACATTCAAGTCTTGCTCCATGTTCCATAGTTACCAGACCACAAATCCAGCTGTTTAATACACTCCAGTGACTAGCAATTGTACTTGGAATAAAATTCCAAAACCGTCTACGAGAGCCACAGGACCTTGCCTGATCTGGTCCATGTTTGGCTCTCCAACCTCAGGAATGGCTAATGTTGTCTGCATCCTAGTCACATTGACCAGTGTCCATTTCCTCAAGTGTGTCACCCTCTCTATGATAATGGGCCTCCAGATGCTGTCAACCCGTCTGTTTCTCTGATTAATCCCTAGTTACCTCTTATATCATTGCTTAATTACCCCACCTCAAGAGAAAACTTCTCTGACCACTTCCGTTCCCAGAAGTTGGGTCTGTGCCATCAACTCTCACTGAACTTAGCCTCCAAAGCAGGTATAATTAAACACATAATCACATGGGTACACATGTAAGTGTGTCCACTGCACCAGACTATAAACTCCATGAAGACAGAAACTTAGGGCCTGCTAGTGTCTTGAGCACCCTGGAAACATACTCTCTTCTGTAGGGAAAATGACTGTGTAGGTTATAGACCATGCTGTAAGAGCAAGCTGTGGTCCATCTGGCAGTGGCCAAGGAATAGCCACCATGATCCAGAGACTGTAGATGGTTTTTCAAAGTGATTAGAACAATTAACACTGACTATTTAAACTCAATAAAGGAAATCTTTTCCAGTTGGAAAAACTGCCAGTTTAAGTCATCCAAGCAACGCTCCAAGGGTCTCACAAGTACCTTTTGGTGGGTTCCCAGGTTCAGCCAACACACTCTCAGAAGCACACACCCCTCTGCTCACCTCAAACATTCTTACAAAATAATTACCAATCCCCTTAGTATTTTGTTTCCTCTCCTATTGTGCTTTCCCTGATGTGTGTGTGTGTGTGTGTGTGTGTGTGTGTGTGTGTGTGTGTGTATACACATGTAGAATTATATGCAGGCACTGCAGGAAGCTATGTATAACACAGACACACACACACACATATATGTATTTCTTTCTGATTTAAGTTGTTAATTCACTGAGAAGGGAATACATCTTTGTTTCTTCTCAGCAGCCAGTGCACCGTTAAATAATGCTAACAATAATACTTAAGGATAACAACCACGGCATATGTCTTGGGAAAATTAGGAAGCTCTTAGAGAACCTTTTTATTTTTCTTACACTGTGGATAGCTCACTGGGATATTTAAGTCCAAGTTAAATGTGGATAAGAGAGTGAAGAGACACACTGGTATTACATAGATAAGCACAAATCACTGATACTCCAAATGCTGTATCATTCAAAGACACGAGTAGAGGGAACTGGTGAATAGAAAGCCCTGTGGCTGTAGCAGTCACTGAAACATAGGCTTACTAGTCAGTAATTTGAGGTGTGAGGGGAGAAGACTGTTCCAGAGACATTATTAGGGAAAGGGATCATGAAGAATTGAAAAAATAGGAGTGAATAGTGTTCTCTGAGAGAAAGACAGGGGGACTGAGGAGCATATAAGCAGGACTATGATACCATCGCCACCATACTATGTTAGGGTTAAGTTGGTGAAGAGCTTCCTATATGGCCTCTGCCAGTGTTGGGACCACAAGGAAGTGGTGGACACAGTGGAGACACAGAAGCAGAAGCTCATGTTCGCAATGTTTCTTTAAATCTTGAGTAGGTATACAAAGAAGTCAGTAGTGGATGATACTATTATGACCCAGAGTGAATTATCAAGATTTTAAAACCGATGAGCCCAAGAGGAAGGGATCAGGAAGTGAGAGAGAATCAGGACCTTCTGTCCTAAGTAAAGTCCTTCTTCACCTGCACCCGCAGGGATCTCTTCTTAGCCGGACTCCCTCAGCTCTCACTGTTATCTCACCGCCTAGCACTGACGCTTGATGTTTCTGGTGGTCAGTACCTTTCCTGTGGGGCTGCCTTGTCGCTCTAGTTAGACCAAGCAGAGCCGGGTCTATCTTTAGCCATTGTTTTGGCCACCTCAGTGCATGGTTGCTATACAAATCTGACATTTGGAAACAGTCTTACTCTGCATCCTCGTCACACATGTAGTGATTGTTGGGTCCATCCTACCAATCTCTCCTGATATCATTTGTTTTATGCTGGCCTCCCAATGGAGCAGCTCTGGCTTCAGGCCTGGCTGCTTGTTGCAGACATCCTGTGGTGGAACATCAAAGAAATCATAGCATGCCTCTCTTGGAATCAACTACAATAGTGGAGTTTTCTTTACTTTTTCTTCTTTCAGTGCTACAGTTGTTTGAACAAACACTGGTTATTGATGATGTGGGTGGCCAACTTCATTCCCTGCTGTGTGCTTTAATTAGCCTCCTTTCTGGATCATGTTTTTGGCTTCCTGTTAGGTGTTCCTGAATGCAGGACCATGTGGGTGGTCTGGGAGGGCTCCTGTGTTTCCTTACTGGACTCTGCAAAGATTACTGTTTTTAAAAAGATGTTTGAGATCCATGGAATTGTTTTGCTCTTGTTGCTGTCTAAACTATATCCATGATCATGCCTGTTTCATTATTCGTTGATTAAAAAACTTAGGTGCAGAATGTAGAGCCAGGATTGAGTGGGAGGAAAAATCAGATTCTTTCCCATTTTTTAAAGTTAAAAATTTAGCAGGAAGCTAACCAAGGGAAAATTGTGATGTCTTCAAATTAGCAGTTAGGTGGATAACAGAATGGAAGATGGACTAGAATAGATCTGAATCTGTGCTTTGCTACTACCTAACTAAATGACCTTGAACCTGTCATCTTGGACTTAGTGATCACTGTTTTTTCAAATTTAAAAAGAAAAAATACATTAAATGGATGAAGTCTAAGGCCCATTTTGATTCTAACATCTTAGGGGGACATGGGACACAAACTCCAGAGGCTTATAGAGAGATGGAAGTGTTCTAGTTCAGTGGGAGATTTGGACATGACTAATATAAGGATTATTAAAAACTGGAAAGTCACAGGCGATATCCTTCATTTCCCCTTATGTAAAGGAGTCTTACCCATGAGGTTCCTGTGTTCAAGAATATTACACAAGGCAAGTAAAAGAGAAAACAGCAGGAGAGATAAAAATTACTCTATATAGTAAGCACAAGTTATTTTATTATAATTAGCAGAACTATGTAGAGTAGACACTGTAATCTCCATTAGATAGATAAGAAAACAGAGACCTAGAAAGACTGAATGAGGCTAAGTTAATTGCTTTAGATTACAAGATACACAACTACATTGTGTATTTCTAAATCTTTACGATTCCAAAGTCTCTGCTCCAAACTTCTATTTAAAATAAGATAAAACACTACAAACAACAAGAACAAACTTCACCCTTCCAAACTTGGATTTTTTGCAAACACTAAAGAAAGTGATTCTACAAAGGGTTCTGAGTGACAAGCAAGAGGAGAGAAATATTTCCTCATTTTTTAGTAGGGAAGATTCCTAAAGAAGATTGCCTTTTAAGAGTTTTTTCCAAGTCTCCATCATACATTCATTTCATTGTTTTCATAAGTTTATTTATTTTGAAAGAAAGAGAGTGTGTGTATGTGGGCAAGGGACATGAGCTGGAGAGGGGCAGAGCGAGAGGGAGAGAGAGACAATCCCAAGCAGGCACCATGCTGTCAGCAAGGAGCCAGATATGGGGATAGAACTCATGAACCATGAAATCATGGCCTGAACTGAAACCAAGAGCCACGTAGGTACCCCAATTAACCTCATTATTGATGAAGCACATGCCTTTCTAGTGAGATTATCATCATCATCATCACATGGGAGGTGGAGTGTATGAACACAGTTACTTGTCCCTCATCTGTGGAAATTGCCTTCCTTTGCTGCTTAGACAAATGCAGATAGACTGATATTCAAGCTGGGACAAGGAATTGTCAGTGTAGGGAAGGAAAACGTTTCCCTTCTTCCCATCTAGCTTCTTTGGCTGGTCTAATAATTATATAGATATAAGGCAGATTAACAGAAAACCAAATTTAATTTCCTATGTAGGGGAGCCCATAAAAATATGAGACTCAAAGAAGTGAAGGAAGCAGGCATCCTTTATACTTTTTAGGCAAGGAAACAAATTTGTGAAGGACTGACCAAAAAAAGGAGTTTGGGCTTGGGGTAGCTAATTGGTAAAGAGGTAACAGGGTTTGTTTATACAGCCCTCTCAGCCCCGAATTCCCTGTCTCTGGCAATAAGGATGCCTTCTGTCCTCTTGATATAGGGGGGTTCATTCAGATGGGAGATTTATTTCCTGCTTTCAGGGGGACAAAGGAGGTCAGAGTGCCCTTCTCGAATCAGCTGTTTCTTAAGTAGCTTTAATTCGAAGTAATCAATATGCCAAAGTGGTGTATTTTAAGGTGGCTATTCTGCTCTCCTTTACCAGTGGCTGAGGAAGATTCTGACTGCTTAAGAAGGAGTTTGGAAAAGGGCACGTTCTAAAGCCTGCCTGTTGTGATTGTGTAGAAAGCACAGATGCCCCTTGCTCCCCAGAAAGTTTGTCAGGATGTGCCCTCCAGCTGGCCCTGACTTCTGACTCCTCCACAGGGTCTGGCTTGAGTGGAAAGGACATCTTGTGGTCTGTGCAAGCAATGCAGGGAAAATGCACATCCCCACGGGCAAGGAGACTTCAGGGACCACCCCATGCTTCCTACTTAGCTTCTAGGTTTAATGTGATGCATGGGTTCTGAGTCTTCAGGGAGCATCAGGACGCTCTGGAGGGCTTGTTAAAACAGGTTTTGGCCTCACTCCCAGAGTCTCTCATTCAGTAGTTCTGGGATAGAGTCCCTATTTTGTATTTTAATGTGTTCCCAGGTAATGCTGAGAACCACTGGTATGCTAAGTAAAAGATCTCTGGCCCCTTTGGTGTACAAAGCAAGGTTTCATGTAGGAAATCTCGTAAGTAAATTGGAGGCACCTGTTTCACTCCACAGACTAGCTCCAGCTGAGTAGAAAACAATCATGCTCACGTCAACCATCAAATATTATGATGGCATCACTGCTGCTGCCTGTCCCTTCCAGGGACAAAGTGCCTCAGCTGCACATCCAGCATTGTCCTGAGTTCCTCACCTCATTCCTAACCCACCTCCTACCTGCCCTCTAAACTAGTTGGTTGACTAGTGGCAATCTCCCATGATTGCCCTTAGCTGAGTAGAGGTGTCCTCACCTCCCTTTGGGCTATGGCCTATGACCCATTACACTTCTCATCACCCATGGCCTTTCCATAAATACTTCCCAATGATTCGGGGCACCTGCGTGGCTCAGTATGTTAAGTATCCAACTCCAGCTCATGATCTTGTGGTCCGCGAGTATGAGCCCTGCCTCAGGCTCTGTGCTAACAACTCAGAGCCTAGAGCTTGCTTCACATTCTGTACCTCCCTCTATTTCTGCCCCTCTCCCACTCACACTCTGTCTCTCTCTCTCAAAAATAAATAGTGAAACAGAATTAAAAAAAATAATTCCCAATGATTCCATAGAAGGCAGAGTTGAAAATGCAGACTTAGAATAGCTCTAGAAATGAAATCAAAAGTGAGCATGGAAAAGTGACTCTTCTTTATTTACCAAACATATGAAATCCCAGAGAGACCATTCCACAGCATCTAAGCAACTTTCCTCCATGTGGTATAGATATAAATAATACCCAAACAACAGGCATCATCCTTTTTTCCATTTTCCCTGATACTTTTCCTGAAGTTTGAATGTGAATAGAGAAAGTGCCGAATATCACATTGTCTGGAAGACATATCACAAAGCCAACTCACAAAGCCTCGGCGACTATAACAAAAGGCAATTGATATGAATAGCAAGAAAGGGGAGTCATTACTACCCAAAATATCTTGACAGGTGAATGCGGCTTGACCTTCTGATGCAGAGTCCCAAAAATTGTAAAAGGGATGCAGACTCTTGAAAGAATGTGTGCTATTCAGCCTAAAGCAGCCTTTCTTTAGCTCTGACTGTCTCACAGCCTCCATGGCTTGATGACCATTCTTCTTTCAGTAGAAACTGATATGTAGAAAGGTCATTGCTCCCAGGTGCCTGCTGAGCAGGACTGTCAGATGGAGATGGTTTCTCCATCTGGCCCCCTGTCCAAGCTTTCTATCCTCCTTTCTCATGACTCTTCCATCCCCTGGGTACCATTTTCCTCCTATATTGGTTTGCTTCCTAAATGGTAATGAATGTACTATACTGTGTGATTCACCCATCTTCTCTGTGGTTGAATTATTCTTTAGGTACAAAAACACCTAATTTAGTTATTTCAGTGGAGCAAAGTAATCCTTCTTCTGAGTTCCGTTGCATAAAATTAGAGTTTCTCAGATCACTTTGCATTGCATATAGGATAAAATGCAAAATCCTTCCATGGCTTGCAATGTGCTGAATAATTTACTTTGGCTTCTTTTTCATGCAGCATCTCATACAATCCTCCCATGTCTCACAGGTCTCTAGCCACACTGGCTGCTTTCAATTCCTCAAAAGCAGGGAAGTCTCAGGGCCTTTGTTTATCTCATTCTTTCAACTGAGAACAAGTGTCTCCCTAGTGTTCATTTGTTCAATTTCTACTCATCCTTCTGGTAGCTTAATGACAGGTAAATGCAGCCTTGCAGAGTGGTTAGTATATGCTACATAGGGAGAATGTCTGGTTTTGTATCTGACTTCTACTGCTTACAATATTTGGCCTTAATAAATTTGCTTAATGTCTCTAGGCTTTAGCCTCATCTATATAATGGGAATAATAATGGTGAGCACCTCAGAGTGTTGTTAAAAGGCTTAAACATAACCCAAGGGATTCTGGGAAAATGGCAGTGGTGGCATAATTTTGTAATTTCTACACATATACCTATAAAATTAAACAAAGCAATTAGACAGACCTCCCTCGTCTCCCACCAACTCCCCAAATCTATAGCCAACACCGGCACAAAAGCTAATTGACAAAGTATCTTCATGAATCCACCAACACTCCAAGACCAGAATTGTATGGATATCCATGGTGGAAAAAGCAAAGGAGAGCAACAGGGCATCTGATGTATGCTATAATCTCTCAAACAAGTAGATGGACATTCACTGCAAATGTAGTAGGCCAACTTGAGAACAATGACTGGAACTGGAGGAGTTTTTAGACTCTGCTAGGCTGTGTGCAAGTGACAAGATCCAAAGGGCCTGGTAGTCAGGGACTCACAAGCCCTCAAAACTAACCAGACATAACTCCCTTCCAAGACAGGGCCCCACAGTGAGTGGAAAATGCTGGGAATAAGATCCAGCGTAGCAGCATGGCATCGATAGAGACAAGGAAAAAAGAAATTCCAGGTGAAAGAAGAGAGACAGATTTTTAGACAGGGAAACCTACTGTGAACATTTCACAAAAGCAGCAGAAGAGGGGGCTCTAGAGCTATCCTTCTGGTAGCTTAATGACAGGTAAATGCAGCCTTGCAGAGTGGTTAGTATATGCTACATAGGGAGAATGTCTGGTTTTGTATCTGACTTCTACTGCTTACAATATTTGGCCTTAATAAATTTGCTTAATGTCTCTAGGCTTTAGCCTCATCTATATAATGGGAATAATAATGGTGAGCACCTCAGAGTGTTGTTAAAAGGCTTAAACATAAGCCTAAATAAATGTTAGGAAGGAAAAGCAACCAAATTCCCTATAAAAATGAACAACAAAAAGATTGAGATCAAATTCCATTAAAAGATGTTAGAAATTAAAAAAAGAGAGAGACTAAGGAGAAGAACAATATTTCTACGGACAATTAAAGCGTGCCAGAGACAAAGCCGGTGGGAACATATTCTCAAGTATAGAGAGAAAATGGGAGGTGCAGTTCCTTAGGGCAGCGATGGCGTCGGCTGGTGGAGGCCTTCCATGGAGGGGGCCGTGGAGGGGTTGTGGGTGTTTTCTAATCCTGTCGCTCACGGAGAACCAGGCAGGGCCAGCCAGGGCGCCATATCAGCTGGAGGTTTAGTGCCACGGAGCTCAATGGAGCAGGAATTACCATCTGATGGAATCCAGAGCAGGAAGCACGACCTTGCATGGACAGTGGACCCGAGACTCTGGACCGGAGCAGAGTGTGGGAACTGTGCAGGGTGAGAAACCAAGCAGAGCAGTGACAAGCAAGAAGTGATTTGGGAAGGTGTTCACGAATGGTTGTGGAGCCTTTCTAGAGTTCCTATAATGGTCAACGCATAGGCAGCCCGCAGGCACAGGAAGCTAGATGGACGCTGCAGAGGGTGCGACAGCCTCCATGGAAGGAGGGGTACCTAAAGAGGAGAGAAGATATTTTGGAGCAGAGCAACTCCAGCAGCATAGCAGAGGTTTGGGACTGGAATGTGTGAGCTAGCCTAAGAAGGTGAGTCCCGAAGTAGAAGTAGAGGTCTCTGCCTCCTTAAATACGCTGACAACTGCCTCCTATCCCTGCACCCCCTCCTGCTCTAGGGCTCCCTCTGTGGCAGTTACATCACCTCCTGGTGACTTTCACTGCCCCATTTCCCCTATTCTCACTGTTCTCAGGTCCTTCTTTCCCTGCTCACTCAGGCTTTGTGGTTCCATACTGATGCCAACCCCTTCCTTCATTGTACTCAGCCAGAGGCCTTGACCCTGCTAAATCGGCCTATAGGTCAATGATTGCCCGGTATCTCTTTCCTGCTCTGACTTTTCCTAGCAGGTCCATCTGCTTTCTTGACATTTCTGCTTGGATATCTGAAAGAGTTTTCAAGTGTAACTCACCAAAACAACATTGATTTCCCTCCCTCACCTACTCCTTCCTAGTCTTCCCCATGCCAATAAACAATGCCACATTTGCTAGTTACTCAAGCCACAAACTGATTCTTCTCTTTTCCTCAAACACTGCATTCCATCTATCGATACACTGCGTGATGTCTTTCTTCAAAATGCACACTTCCTTCAAGATGTCTACTCCTCCGCACCAAATACCGCTAGCACAACCCCACTATATTCCTAACCTTGTTCCTACCTCCATCCATTTCCACACAGGAGCTGGAGTAACCATTCATAATATAAATCAGATTCTATCACTCCATTGTTTAAACCCTCCAGTATCTTCTGATTGTGCTTAGAATAAAATCCTGAATTAAGCTTTTATGGGGCTGACTTATTTGCCTTTTGAAACTACTCATTCCCCTTGTCCACTCTCTCAGCCATACGGACCCTCTTTAAGTAGCTAGAAGCTGTCAAGCTTGTTGTGACCCTTTAGGGCCTTTATGGCAAGGAATGAATTATATGTGCTGTAGAGAAGTCGTGCATGATGCTGGGGAGCCTACAGTAAGGAGGCCTGACTTTGGGGAAGCAGGGAGTGTGGGGAAATATATTCTACTTACATAAATGGGCTAGAGAAAATCTTAGGGCGGAAAGCCATCACGGCAGGGAGAAGCACCCAAGGTTAGCTGGCAAGATGTTTTAATGGCATCACGAGAAACTTGTTATATCACCTGCAGGAAATTATTTTCCATCTGGCACCAGTGTACCTTCATCACAAACTCCACTTGCACCCCACCCCCACCAGACCCTTTGCTTCTTACACACACAAGTTAATGATTACTCTCTTATTGTTTTCTCCACATTCACATGTGTAAGATCTTGTTTTCTTCATGTTCACCACATGTGTAATATCTTGTGCACTCAATAAATATGGAGATGAAACCTCTGTTCAGGGCTCTTGTCTCCTCCTACACATTAGCCTCTCTTATATTCAGTTCTGAGTCTGCTCTCTTGCTGGTCAAGGAAGAACTCCTGACTCATAGTCTGCAACAAGGGAGGATTTCCCTGAAGGAGTGATATTTTTGCTGGGATGTGAAGGCTAAGCTGGACTATTAACCATGTGAGGAACTGCAGGGGAGAGTTCCAGATAGAAAGAAGAGCATGTACAAAGGCCCTGGGGCTGGTGAGATGGTGTTTTTGGCGGGGGAGATGAGTCTCCCAAAGGGTAGGATACATTAGAGACCTGAGCAGAGACTGGATCCTTCAGTGTCTTATAGGCCACATCAAGGGTGATTTCCTGGGGCCCAGCCTACTCATAAGGCTGGCTGTTAACTAAAATCCCACTCTTAGCAATTCATTCTTTTCAACTTAGGGATTGGTCCCAATTAAAATGTGAAAACACAGAAGGGAAGAAAGTTCAGCAATATCTTGGTGTAAGTGATATCTCAGTGAGGTTGTATTAGAGGAAGAGTGGGTGCTTTCTCTTATGATAGGCCTGGGTGAAAGAAATAAGAATACTGGGGCAGGGGGCTGCTTCTCACTTCAGTCTGCAGAGGCTCTTACAGCGATGCCTCAGTGGGAGCAGAGGAGGGCAGTATCTCCCAGTCATTCCTACTGGCCTTCCTCTTCTCCCAGGATAGTTCTGTGGGTCAGGAAGCAGTGGGCCCAGAGCTGCCGCTGTGTCATCAGAAGAGCTAACGGGGCTCAGGTCAGTGTGACTCAGAATGTCTGCTGAGCTGCCCTAGTGTCTGGTTTTCCATTAATTATGGGGACAGGAAACAGATATCTCTTCGAGCTCCTGAGCATTTGAAAATAAGACTGACATTAGACTTGGGCCAAGTTTGCCAGACTGCTGAGTAATTACAGACATTTTATGACGCTGGTTTCAACTTCCTCTGTCTCCCTTTGGTTGGTTGATTAGTAAATAGTTTCTTTTTTCTTCTTTGGTTACTTCTGTCCTTTACTTGCTCTCTTGTTTTCCCTTCAGTCTCACTTTCCCACGTGGATTAGATAAGCCAACGCTCATCCTATGTCTCTGTATCCCCAGCTTTCTCCCCTGTCTTCACTCTCCAGATCTTATTTCTGGCCACAGATGTGAGGCTTGCTGATTCATGCACACTCCCCATCACCTGCAGGAATAGCTAAAAGTTTCTCCCTTTAAGACTGATCTGATGAAGTAGGGCCCTCTCTTTGCCTCCATTTTCCCCTATATGAACTTACCTTGCACACCCCTGCCTTCATAGGCCTTGAAGCCTCTGAGGCAATGACAAAGGTCCTGTTTGTGCCCTGAACACCAGTGGAGAAAGAAGCAGTTCCAGGTGTCCTTGGCCCAGACCCTCCATTTCAGCGGGGTGGGCTGACAAGAGTCCGGAGGCCAACAGCTCACTTTAATGGGCAGGATGTATTTTCTAGTGATTGATCACTTCCTCCATAAATTATGGATATGCATCTCTACTGCGGCCAGTGACTTATTGAGAAGCTTTTTAAGCAGTAAATCCCTTCTCTTTCCATCCTCTGGACAGTGGTGACATTGCTCAAGTCACAGAGAAATACAGGGCCGGCCCTTGAGGGATGGTACTTTCTTAAAAAAGATTTTTTTTTTTACTTGTTACAGCCTCAGCAGGGAAACTTTGGGGGAAGCTCAGAAACCTCAGTCTGAGCAACCTTGCTTCCCTCAGCTCCTGTGTGGCAGGGAGATCTGGCTGGGAACATTGAGCCAATTTGCATGAATCAAAATGCATGACTTTTACTTAGCTGTATTATTTTATTTTGGCAAAAGAGCATTTATTTATGGGCTGACACAGGAGGAGAGAGAGAGTAGGTATCAGAGGGAAAGGCATGCCTTCCCCTCATCCATTGGTCTTGTTTTGGCTTGTAGGGAAAGGGTTGGAGGCCATAGTGCTGAAAAGGGGGATCTCTGGGACTCTGGGCTCAAGAAGTTTCCCTTTGGGACATAGAGCAGTGATGTTTGGAATTGAGACTGGACCATTCCCCATTTCTGCAGGCCATCCCTCCAGCACCACCAGTATTGGCATCTTTGGCACATACCTTGGTGTCTTCCTGAGCACAGGACACAGACAAGAGGACATGGAGAAGAAGGGGTTTATGCACAAACATGGTCCTGTCGCTGTGTGGACTAATGATCAATAGTGACAATTCTGGCTTCAGATTGCCTGGACTTGTTGGGTATCACTGGGCTAATTTCTTAATTCCTTTGTGCCTCAGTTTCTCTCTAAAAAAGAAATAATAGTACCTAACTCATAGGGTTAATTTAAGAAATTTGAGAGAATTAGACAGGGCCTGGCACATCATTGGCATTCAATAAACATGAGCTGCTTTAAAAGTTATTATTAGATAAAGATTGGACTCTATGAGTGGGTTCGAAATTTAGAATGTGCACTTAATCACTTGGCATTAACAAATGATCCAGGCTCCAACTATAGAGAATCTGATAGAGTACATCTCAGATCTAGCCCCAGCATTTGTAGTTTTTAAAAAAGAGCCTTCCCAGATGAGTCTACTAGCAATGAGTGGGTAAGGACAGTTCAATTGACAGAATAAGTTCCCTTTGTCTCTGAGAGTCTGTGATTCAAAGGTGAATGTGGGCTGGCTAGAGAAAACTTTGTAGATCATTCATTCTCAATAGAGGTGATATTACTTTCAAGGGTTCAAAAGTTGATTCTTTTCCTTTTTAAAATTTTAAATGTCTTTTTTTAATGTTTATTTTTGAGAGAGCGAGAGAGAGTCGGAGTGTGAGTGGGGGAGGGGCAGAGAGAGAGAAGGAGACACAGAATCCAAAGTAGGCTTTAGGCTCTGAGCTGTCAGCACAGAGCCCGAGGTGGGCCTTGAACTCCCAAACTGTGAGATCATGACTTGAGCCAAAGTTGGACTCTTAACCAACTGAGCCACCCAGGCGCCCCCCAAAATTGGTTCTTGCAGGAGGGGGATGGTGGGAAAAAACCCTCACTCTTTGAATGCACAGATATAATACATAATACATATAATACATAAACAGATATACAGTATATCAGTGATATTAAAATTTCATTGGAGGAGGGCAATTAGGAAAAATTGTCTAAAAGGGCTCCTTAGGGGGATGATAATGAAAAAATATTGAGAAACACTGTTATAAAGGAGTGTGTTTGATCTTAAGATTAAAGCAAAAATGCACATTTTCCACCTGCCTTTCTGTTTGACTAACTCCTCCTGATGCTACTCTTAAGTTTTGAATAGGAAAAACAGTTACCTGGCAGTCCAGGGATGCAAGAAAAAGAAACTTTAAGACATTTGAAGATATCCGTGAGCTAAGATTTAAAGTAGACCTTTCATTTTTGAGAGTTGTCTGTGTGTGTTTGTTTTTTTTTAAAGTTTATTTTATTTTTGAGACAGAGAGACAGAGCATGAGTGGGGGGGGAGCAGAGAGAGAGGGAGACACAGAATCCGAAGCAGGCTCCAGGCTCCGAGCTGTCAGCACAGAGCCCGACATGGGGCTCGAACCCACAGACCGTGAGATCATGACCTGAGCCGAAGTCGGACGCTCAACCGACTGAGCCACCCAGGCGCCCCTCTGTGTTTTGTTTGTTTTGCTTTTTAAGTCTAAATTTTTTGAGTCTTTTTGCCTAGCCTGCCTGCTGGCTGGGTGGTCTAGGAGGCAAAGAGGTCTCAAAACCAGAGAAAACAGTATTTCCTCTCGGGCCATGCATTAGGGTTTGCAGAAATAAGCTGTAAAGAGGTTGGGCATAAGTGATGTAGGAAATGCTCATTAATCAAGGCTCGATTGCCTATTTCTCAAACAGCTTAGTGACAATATAGTTGGAATTTTCTATTTCTGCCAAAGTCTCTCACACTAAGCACCTCAAACGAGACTTTATGGGCTTCTCTCCTGTAGATTTATTGCTTTTCCTGCAAGAACATCTACCTTTTTAAATGCTGGGCAGAAGGAACTTAGGGTGTGAAACAGGTGTGCCTGTTTTTCAGGGATCATGTCAAAGACAAAGAATCAAATGCCAGATGTGATCTTCTCTGGAAACCATTTGCATAAGACTATGCTTCATGTCAAAATGTGAACTTTCAATTTTCACATTGCAAATATTTGTTTTACAAAAAATGGTTCCATCCCTCTCTTCTCACTCCTACAATAAATATATACACAAGCAGACACATCACCTTTCACTGAAGTAACAAGTAAATAATGAGTGGAAAAATACTTGAAACTTATAGGGGAGGAAATAGTTACTATTCTTGATATTAGAAAAATTATAAATGTTATTATGTACTCATAAGTCACAAAGAAATGTCAAGACCCATAAAAATGTTCTAAATGTCATTCCTCACTAATAATTTAAGATGTATGAATTTAAAAATGGAAATGTATTCATCTACTAATTTTCTCAAAAATTATAAGTAGAATTACCATACAACTCAGATATATTTATACTCATGTTTGTAGCAGCATTAGTCACAATAGCCAAAGGGTGAAAACAACCAAGTGTGCACTGATGGATGAATGGATAAATGTGGTCTATACATACAATGGATTGTACATATTAAATGTGTGCAGTACTCTGTATATCAGTGATACTAGATAAAGCTGTAAAAAAATCCTTGAAGTCTTCATTCATTAAAAAAAAAAAAAATCCTGATTGCAGACCTTGCCACTGGGCCTGCCCACCTGTGGACCCCAGAACCGGACCCACCAACCCATAAACTCCAGCCCCAGGCCCACTCACCTGCAGGCCCAGCGAGTGGGTTCATCCATGCTCTCTCTCCTACATTCTCTGTGATTCCTAACATCTGGCCTGCTCAGAATCTCTGGCTGTACTGATTGATGAAGAGCTTTCCCTGCTGAATCCAATTTGTAAAGACTGGAAGAGATGACTGTGTCTTCAAACATGCAGTTTAAACTCACTAATCAAAAGGTACAGAGTGACTGTATGGATATAAAAACTTAAGACCCAACTATATGCTGTCTATAAGAGACTCTCTTAAGATTTAAGAACACTCATAAGTCTGAAAGTGAAGGGATAAGAAAGGATATTCCATGAAAATGGTAACTAAAAGGAACAAGAGTGGCTATATTTATATCATTCAAAGACTGTCACGGCAGACAAAGAAGATTGTTACATAATGATAAAATGGTCTATTCAACAGGAAGATACAAAAATTACCAATATACATGTACCTGACATGGGAACACCTGAATATAAAAAGCAAACATTGACAAATGCGAAGGGAGAAATAGATGGCAGTACAATAATAATAGGAGACCTCAACAATCCACTTCATCACTCATTCGTTATCACTGGGTTGCAAGGAGAGTTCAACAAATATAAATCAATCAACACGACATACCACATTAACACAATAAAAGATAAATTAAAAGGAGACATGGGATCTATGATATCTCAATAGGTACAGAAAGGCATTTAACCAAATTCAACACCCTTTATGATGATAAACTATCCACAGATTAGGTATAGAAGGAACTTACCTCAACACAATAAGGCCATATATGCCAAGTCCGCAGATAACATTGTACCTAATGGCATAACACTGAAACCTTTCCTCTATGGTGAGGATCCCCACTCTCACCACTTTCTATTTAACATAGTAATAGAAGTCCTAAACAGAGCAATTAGGCAAGAAAAAGAAATACAAAGCAACTGAATTGGAAGGAGTAAAATCTATTTGTAGATGAGATGACATTACATGTAGAAAATCCTAAAGATTCCACCAAAAACTGTTAGAACTAATAATCCATGTGGTAAATCTGTGTACTGCAACACATGACACTAATAAAAGAAATTAAAGCAGGCACAAATAAATGTAAAAACATCTCATATTCTTGGATTGGAAGAGTTAATTCTAAAACCCATATCAAAATCTCAATGGTATTTTTTTTTACAGAAATAGAGAATACAATCTTAAAATTCTAAATGGAACCACAAAGGACTCTAAATGGCCAAAGCAATTTTGAGCAAGAAGCACAAAGCTGGAGGCATTATACTTCCTGACCTCAAAGTATATTACAAAGCTATAATATTCAGTACAATATCGTACAGGCATTAAACAGACACATAGATCAATGGAACAGAAGAGGGAGCCTAGAAATAAACTCATACATATACAGTCAACTGATCTTTGACAAAGGTGTCAAGGATATAGAATGGGGAAAGGATTGTCTTTTCAGTAAATGGTGTTGGGAAGACTGGATATCCACATATAAAAGAATGAAATTGGACCCTTATCATAAAGCATACATAAAAATGAATACAAAATGGATTAAAGACTTAAAGGTAATATCTGAAACTCTAAAGTTCCTGGAAGAAAACAGGGAAGACCTTTTCGACTTTGGTTTTAGCAATGATTTCTTGGATATGACACCAAAAACACAAGTAAAAAAATCTAAAATAAGCAAGAAACTGAAAAGCTTCTACAAAGCAAAGAGAAAACAACTAACAAAATGAAAAGGTGACCTATGGAATGGGATAAAAGAAACCACATATCTGATAAAGGGTTAATATCCAAAATATATAAGAAACTCCTATAACTCAATGTCAAAACCCCAAATAATCCAATTAAAAAATGGGCAAAGAAACTGAATAGATATTTTTCCATAGAAGACATACAAATGGTGAACAGTTTTATGAAAAAGTGCTCCACATCACTAATCATCAGGGCAATGCAAATCAAAACTACAGTGTCACCTCATACCTGTAAAAATGGCTATTATAAAAAAGACAAGAGACAACAAATGCTGGTGAGGATGTGAAGAAAAGGGAACTTGTATGCATTGTTGGTGGGAATGAAAATTGGTGCAGCCACTATGAAAACCAGCATGAAAATTCCTTAAAAAAATAAAAATAGAACTACCATATAATCCAGCAATCTCACTTCTGGATATTTATTTATTTATTAATTAAATTTTTAAAAATGTTTTTATTCATATTTGAGAGACAGAGAGATATAGAGCACTAGTGGGGGAGGAACAGAAAGAAAAGGAGACATAGAGTCTGAAGCAGGCTCCAGGCTCTGGGCTGTCAGCACAGAACCTGACGTGGGGCTCAAGCCCACGAACTGTGAGATGGTGACCTGAGCCAAAGTTGATGTTTCACCGACTGAGCCACCAGGCGCCCCTCACTTCTGGATACTTAGCCAGAGGAATTGAAATTAGGATCTTGAAGAGATATCTGCACTTACATATTCACTGCAGCATTATTCCCAGTAGCCAAGATTTGGAAGCAACCTAAATGTCCATCAGGGATGACTGGATAAACAAAATATGGTATATACATACAATAGAATATTATTCAGCCATAAAAAGAAGGAAATCCTGCCATTAGCAATGATATGGATGAAAGAGGAAGATATTATGCTAAATGAAACAAGCCATGCACACAAGAAAAATGGTACATGTTAGCACTTATATGAAGAATCTGAAATAGTCACACTCATAGGGGCAGAGAATAGAGTAGTAGTTGCCGGGGGCTCTGGGGAGGTGGAAATGTATTAGTTAAAGAGTAGAAAGTTTCTGTTCTACAGGATGAATAAATCCTAGAGATCTACAGTATAGCAAAGCACTTGTGGTTAACAATAGTGTGTTGTATACTTAGACATTTGCTAAGAAGATAGTTTTCATCTTAAGCATTATTTTCACAAAAATAGTAAAATAGAGAGTGGGAGTTAAGAAACAAATTTAGCCACAAATTTCAGCTATTTAAATTGTGAAAGGTAAAAAAAATTCTTGAGTTTGCTTTTTAACATAGAAAACTGTGGATATGAACACTGATTAATGTATAGAGTTGTTGAATTATTGTATTAGGCACCTGAAACTAATATAACACTGTTAATGATACTTCAATAAATAAAGAGAAAAAGAGAAAATTTCATAATCTTTTCCAGCCTTTTTGCTATGTTTTCTATCTAGCTGGGCCCAAAGATACGACTAACCTAAAAATAAAGACAAATCAATTAATGAAGTTGTATGTGTAGTTTTTAAGAGGATGGGCTCTGGAGTGAGACTAGATGGAACCAAAATTAGGTTCTGCCACTTAATGGCTATGTGACTTCTGGGAAGTTATTGAACCTCTCTAAACCTCTGTTTTCTTACTCATGTGGATAATACCAGTATTTACCCTAAAAGCAATTGATTAGATTAGAGCTAATACTGATAAAAAGTTTTAACACAAAACCTGGCACATCTTAAGACTCAACAAATATTGTCAAGAAGCGATGGTAATAGCAGAAATTTTTATATATTTATGATACATAATATATCATTAATCCCACTCACCTCTATTCACTCTGATGTACCTTCAGATATCCATGATACCAAATAAATAATATTCTGCCTACGTTCTATTTCAAAAATTCAATATTCAGTGCTGAAATGAGGCTTGCTTACCAGACTTTGTAGATACGTATGTGTATATATGGATGTGTGGGTAGCTATTCTTCAATACACTTGCATGTTTGAGTTAAGTGTTCAGTGGCACCACTCATGAATGTTGATGGACATGTCATCTCCCATTTGGGAAGTCTCTGTTACCGTCTCAGTATTTCTCTTTCTGATATTTGTTCCGTTCCTCCCTGTCAGTCTGATTTGGTCCTTAGTTTCCAGTAACATAAAATACTTCTCAGGTTTTATTTTAACCTTAAAAATAAAATTTACTCTTGGGGCACCTGGGTGGCCTCAGTCAGTTAAGCGTCTGACTTAAGCTTAGGTCATGATCTTGTGGTTCATGAGTTTGAGCCCCACATCAGGCTCCATGTTGACAGCACAGAGCCTGGAGTCTGCCTTGGATTCTGTATCTCTCTCTCTCTCTCTCTCTGCACCTCCCCCACTCATGCTCTGTCTCTTTCAAAAATAAATAACCAAAAAAATTTACTCCAAACCTATCTCCCAGAGATATTAACTGTAGGTATTTGGCATATGTTCTTCCAAAGTATTTCATGTGTGTGTGTGTATGTGTATGTGCAGTAATTTTGGGGAGAAGGGGAAATAACTTCTTTTTTCTCTTTCATTGTTATTGTATTTTTTCCTGACCTCTGCTATGGCATTCCTACATTCCTTTTAAAAAGAAAACAATATAAATATCCTTGAACATGATAGATAAATAATGGTAGATTTCTACTATAGAATGTAAAGCCACCATTAAAATTATTTATATGAATATTTCAAAGTATAGGAAAACAATCCCAATGTTACTTAGTGAAAAAATCTACATAAAATTATGCAACCAGAAAAAGCTTCTTCTTTTTGTTAAAAAGGTATTTATCTAAAGATGTATTTATCATTGTATATCATTGTATAGCTAAAGAACCAAACAGATATACACATGGTTAGACAGAGAAGCAGGTCTGGCCAGCCATGCAGGAATGGAAACCTGGGAGATCGCCATCACAGGAAACAAAACATGGAGTGTTTTACATAAGGAAGTGTCAAAATGTCAAATGCCACCAAGATGTCACATAAAATCAGGATTAAAAGATTAATCCAATGATTTTGACAATAAGATAATAAAGCAAGTCTGCCTCTGTTAGTAACCTGTTTAAATTATTTAAGTAATCCTTACTCTTTGTTTAAAATTATGACAGTCAGCCATCTCCTGAGAATTGAGGAACACTTTTTTTTTTCTCCTGAGTAGGAAGACTTTTCAGGTTACAGAGCAAAAGATTCCTGAGATGTAGCTTCAAATAAGTACATGTTTAACAATTAATTCTACAATGGAGAAATATGGTAGGCACCAGGTACAAGTTCACCTCTCCCATTATAGGGCTCATGAATATCAGGTCTCCTGATATGATGCTCTGAGAAGAACATGGTTTCACTTCTGTGGGATTCCTTGTAAAATGCAAAAATCATGCTGGGCAGTAGAAAAACTTGACACAAAGGGCATTCTATAATTTATTAGCTGTACTCTAAAAAAATTTTTTTTTCACATTTATTTTGAGAGAGAGAGAGCAGGGGAGGCGCAGAGGGAGAGGGAGAGAGAATCCCAAGCAAGCTCTGTGCTGTCAGTGTAGAGCCTGAAGCAGGACTTGATGCAGGGCTTGATCCCATGAACCATGAGATCATGACCTGAGCTAAGATCAAGATTTGGATGCTCAACTGACTGAACCACTCAGGCACCACAAAATTTTGACCATCTTTCTCTGAAGACAGATCCTATAGATTCTACTACTGCTAAACTGGGTGATGTTGGTGTACCTACCATAAACATGTAATTTGGGAAAAGTGGGCTCTTTTATTTATTTTTATTTTTAATGTTTATTTATTTTTGAAGGAAAAAAAAGAATAAGCATGTGTGCATGTGGGGGAGGGGCAGAGAGGGAGGAGGGGTAGAAGATTTGAAGTGGTCTCCACGCTGACAGCAGAGAGCCCGATGCAGGGCTTGAACTCATGAATCATGAGAGACCATGAAATGAGACAAAGTTGGACGTTTAACTGACTAACCCTGGCACTCCAAAAGTGAGCTATTTAAAAAAGCTTTGATTATTATTTAATCATGTGAATTTGGATTTGGGGATGACTTTTTTTTCTCTTTATTTGTACTTTGAGGAGAGAAATTGCTTTGAGAAATAAAAGAAGTCCATAAGAAGAAATATAACAATAATGCGACTATTATTAACAATGATAATAGCTACTCTTCACTTGCTTAATATAAACTAGGTACTATACCAAGGACTTTGCATAAGTTATCTTACTTAGTTCTCTCAAAATTCTATTGGTTATTATGTCCTCAGATTCATATATGAAGATTATAAACAGAGTGGTTAAGTGATCAATGATTTGCCCCAAATCACAAAACTATTAAGATTGACACCTCCAGTTCTTTTTGTCACATTCGGATCAGGAAAGGCTGTGGAAAGGACACCACATTCCGTCCCCTGAGAATCAACATCACTGAATGTCTCTCTGTGTCTCCTAATGTGTGCAAGTCATAAACATCCAAGTTCCGATGGTAGCCCAACGAATGAACAAGCAAATAATAATGTTTTCCTTCTATTAAACTTGTCTGGCTGTACTCACCCTTCCCTTTTCCATCGTCTCTCTGCTTAAGGAATTTATGGAGACATTTCAGACTATATTCTATTACCAAGGAAGATTCTAATGACTCAGCTGGTACTGGGTAGTAAGAAATACAGTGAGAACAAAAGCAAAGTTTATAAACACACTTCTGCGCTGTTGTTTCTGGATGGCAAAACCACAGCATGAGATTTATGGGTCTCATATCAAATTTCATCTCATGTTGAATTTTACCCTTATACAGAGGAAAGAGGAAGAGGTGACCTAGAAATCAAGGACAGAACCCCAAGAAAGATGGCGATTTCAGCAATTTGGACAGCCCTTCTGCTTCCAAATTCATGCCATAGAATCTGTCCACAGCCCCACACTGACAACCCTCAAGGAGGCTGCCAAACTAAGGAAAGCTGAGGCTGCCGAATGGTCCAATAGAATAATGGCAAATAGACTAATGAAGCTTTAGAATGTTTTCTTGTTTTTCTTTGCTGAGTGAGCCAATGGAGACTTATTTTGCCATCATGGCAATTTTGCAGCTGTAATGTGGATATCTTCACAGTAGTATTCTATACCCCTAGAGTTTTCTTTGCACTTTTTGGGCACCTTTGCAGTGGGGTATGCCAAGGGAGAAGAGGGCCTCATATGTCAGTCCCAGGAGTGATTTATGCTTAAAGTTTAATTTCCAATGCTATGTTTCTCCAATATAAATCATCCTGTTCCATTGAGAGAACTAGTTATACACCCTTTTCAAATATGTTTTCCCAACTAATGATCCTACGTGGCTTAAAATTATACTGACAGAAAAACAACTGCAGTGGCTTTTAAACTAATGATACAATCCATGGATAGTTTCCTCTAAATAGCTCAGAGATGGGAATGAATGAATCATATATCATTGCAGGAAGCAATTTCCCTCAATGGATTCTACCTGATGGAATCGCAATACATTCCAGATCAGGTAAAAGCTTTCCATTGAAATAAGACTCTGAAACTGGCTCCGGAGAAAAACCTAAACCCTGAGGGGAGACAGCTGTGAATATATTTAGAACTTTCCCCTTTCTGGGAGCTCTTGTGTTACGAATGTCTCTCTTCTGTGAGCAGCAACTTATATTGTGAAGGAATCTAATGACATAGATGGCTTTCAACAATTCTTCCCAAGTTTCATTCCCCTTAATGTGGGTTAGCTTTTTTAATGGGTCGCCATCCCACAATGTCATAACCACATTGCTCCAGAAGTTTCTTTCTTTCTGATCTATACTATATCTCAGATGCAGGTGTTCATTGAGAAACTAAGGCACCTTAACCAAATGGCAGTTCCCAGAATGTTGTAATAGGATGTAAAGAGATGCATCCCAGGGCCAGACAGATTTAAAAATAATATAATATCTTTTGCTTTTTGCTTTTAATTCTATCATGCCAATATTCTGGTGTGTGTGTGAAAGAGAAAGATAGAGATACTTTCTCCCAATCTGGGGGTAGATCTTACGTAGCCAATCCTATTTATCTTTGTTTGCCGAAGTGTTACTTTTGCTTGTCTTGTTTCTAGATCTTTTCTGGGAGAAGAATAATCAAACAATTTGAAACTTAAGGAATACAAAATAATTACACAAAATCAAGCCCCATTGGATCAGATTCTACTGTATAAGTCTTCTAATGCTCTATTACATTGTGGCTGCAAAATTATATCCGACCTCATACTGCTGTCATCATGATGGTTATATCGTCTCTTCAAAGAGACCACAGACACCTTATGGACAGAGAGGGTGCTTTAGAGTCACCACTGCCCCTTACACAAGGTTGGTTATGCTCCTAGTTGCTGTTTGATGCATGCAGACTAGCTTTGCTCAGTATAGACTTAGGACAGGTGGAAGGAGTTTTATGTGACATAGTTCCTCTTAACCATCTGACTCACAGGTTCTGGGGCATTTGGAGCATATAATAGACTTGGCCTATAGTATGGAACTAGAGCTTAGGGTGAGAAATCATAATGTCTGAGCTCTGGTCCTTTCTCTGACACTTAACTTGTTTAATGATCTTTAATGACTTCATCAACCGAATGAGGATAACATCTGTTCCAATGCCCAATTAGGCTGCTGTGAGGATGCAAGGGATGAGGAATGAGAACACTGTTTAGTGTCACACAAATGCCTAACCATCGTTATGGACACTGTGTCATGGCACTCTCTGGGACTTTGGAATAACCACAGTGATAATTCCACGGTGCAGGAAAGAAAAGAAGAGACACAGTAAAGGTAGGAGTCAGTAAAAAAGATTGATGGGCTCCTGCTGTCCTGTAAATTTAAAAGGAGATTTTAAAAAAGGGTTTGGTATAACCAGCATCCTTCCACAAACACTTGTTTAACAATGACTATATTCCAGGCACTTTCACACATTCTATTAATCATGATAATAATGATAAAAGCCACCATTTATTAAAAGCTTGTTATGCACCAGGCCCCACAGCAAGAAATGTAATAGGTGTAGTCATCATTGAGTGGAGCTGATATTATTATTCCTGTTTTGCAAATGATGAAATTAGAACTTAAAGAAATTCAGAATCTGTCCTAAGGCCATGAAGCTAATGAGGGACAGAAAGAGTGAAAGTTGTGAAGGCATGGAGTCTGGGATCAGCACCTGCCTCTTACATCCTGGCTGCCTTCCTCATCTGATGGCTTTATGTTCTATGCCACCAGGCTCATCCCCATGTTAAACTGGTTCTATACAACATGTAGCATTATGAACATCAGTTCAGAGGCTCTGCTGGTGGTGCTGCTGTGTCAGATCAGAATAGGATCAGATTCTGCAGCTATTTCCCTGGAAGGTGCATGGGCTCTTCCTCAGCTAACTTCCAGTAAGACTGTTAAGTGCAAGATCGACAACACATTTCGCCCAATCCCAGGAGACTATAAATAACAGATGGTGAGGTAACTGGGTCAGAGAAACAAGATAAATGAAGATGACACAGGCAGGTCTTAGCAATCCAGATAGGAGGATCTGAAGTCTGGGGATCAACGTATTTGGGAAACAAGCACTTCCCGGTCACCAGGGTGCACCAAAGTGAAACCTGGGGCCATATCGAGAGGCTGCTGAACCAGCCCTATATTTACTGTCTGCTAGGTAGAATGACCTGTTCTTATAGCCTTTGAGAGGCAAGTAGGTGACCTCTTTTCATGACTAGGACAAAGTTGGGCGCCCAACAAGCCCTTACATGGAGAAGAACTTGGGCCGGATATGCATTTGGCAGACATTTCTAGATGGCACGGGTGTTTCTGAGACTCCATAGAGTTGTACACTCCAGGGTAATTCAGATTTTGGCACCAGTGCTCAGGCCTAAAGGAATCAATGGAAAGATAAATGAATGACCTCCTTCCAGTGTGAGTGATGGGATGCCAGCCCTTTCACAGTGATACAAAGCCCACCCACAGACACATGGCCCAGGTGTAGGAAGAGCAATCTTTGATCTCTCTTTCCCCTAAAGTTAAAAACAAACAAACAAAGTAATCCAACTTGCATGCCAGTGCTTCATTCCACTGTTTATTTCAAGGGAAGTGAAAGTCTTTGCTCTTTTATTCTGGGCTTGATATGCTTCATGGTTCTTGCATTCACTCCTCTATTTCTTTGCAGCACAGATACCATCCTGGACATCGGGTAGTCTTGATCTTTATAAAGTATTTTCCTTTTAATTTTTATTTATTTTTTATCTTTTAGAGAGAGTCAGAGCAGGGGATAGGGGTAGAGGGAGAGAGAGTGAATCTTAAGCAAGAGCCATGCTCAGTGCAGAGCCTAATGTGAAACTCAATCTCATGCATGGGATCACACCTGAACTGAAATCAAGAGTGAGACACTCAATCCACTGAGCCACCCAGTTGCCCCTATAAAGTATTTTTAAATAAGCGACCTTGCGGCTAATTAATCCTGCATATAGCAGGCAGCTACTTCTCACTTCTTATCTTACTCAGAGGACTAAGTTATAATCTTCATTTTTCCTGGCCCTTGGTTGCCCATGAATGAAAAATCAGCTTATTTCAGAATCATCCCTAAACTTCTAGCCCAAATGGGAGTTTAAGCGAGACCCACAGCCTTTATGAGTTATTGCCAATGATTTAGCACTGTTATGTTCACTGATGGAAGATCGTAAGCTCTGTGCTGGGGGGATAAAGAGAGCCATGTTCTCATCCCAGCCCTTCCACAAACTGTTAGTTTGTGCTGTTTAATCCGTCTGGATCTCGGTGTAGTCGTCTGCACCATGTGAGGGCTAACTTTAATCCTCTGTAATAGGCTGTGAGGCTATAAAGCATAAATGAGCACTCATGTGCATATCATTGAAACATTTAGAATCACGGATGTGGATAACATTAGTGAAGTTTAGCTACCATCTTTTTTTGTTGTTGTTCCAGATGCCTAATACGTATTTAATGTAAAAGTAATATTATTTCTACCATAAACTACTCCTGGGCTTTCTGTATACCATTGAAAGATAATGGTCATCCTTGGAATTATGACTCAAATATAATATGTTTGTATATCATTCCCTTTTTAGTTTACTACTTATTGTTATCATCCAGGCTGTAAAGACTGTTGTAATTACTCCCTCCCTTGGGTGTGACGGAATACTGCACCATCCTCCCCCTTATTCAGTTTCTGCTATCATGCCATGACCAGGAACATCCCCCACCCTGTACCTCACAACTGGTTGTCAAAAGGACAACCAAGCCCTCCCATAATGCATCCTTTGGTTCTTTAGTGAGAGAGAGCACAGGCTCTAGTCTGAACCAATATGTTCTTATATAAAGTGCTCAGGGGGAAAAAATAGCTCTAAAGTGCTCTTCAAACACAAGGCATTAGAATGACTGATGAATATAGCCCCTATCATTGTTATTCTTCCATGGGAAGAATTGTGACATATTGAAAAAGAAGCTCAAGACAGCATGAAATCACCCTTTGTGCAGAATTTCATCCATTGTACAAAGTGTTTGAAACAGCCCAGACCTGAGTGAGAGCACTTCCCAGGATAATGGATTGCACTGTGTCCTGGAAAGAAGAGCCAGGAATCCAATGTGGGGTTTATGTGCTGTGTTCCTGTGAGCTGGGTTTGCTTCACTCCCATGATGTCCCTCATCTTAAGCCACATGCCTGGGAGACAGGTTCTGTGTGTACTTTTGTCCTAAACTTTGTCTTCCTCTTAGACACAGATTCCTTCATTGTTAAGTGCTTACACTGCTCTCTAAGTTTCTCTGTGTGTCTCTTCACCCCAACTAGACTATCCATTCTGCTTTTCTCATTCCTCTCTTTGGCTCAAGAAGGATGCCTGAAGGTTGCCAAAGTAGACACTCATAAATACATATCGAATGAATTAATGAGTGAATGAACATATAGATGGGTGGATATGCCAGTGAATCCTACTCTTATTTTATTGGTTAAATTTAAAAAATTTTCGTGAAATATTGAATATACAAAAAAGTATAAAGACTGTTATGAATAACTATGGACCCACCACTCTGACTCACACTATGAATGCCTCATGCCTCTCCCTGTTCATATGCCCCTTTCTCCTTCTCAGGAGGTTACTGAACTTGGTGCTCATCATTTCCATCTTTACTCTTTATATCTTTACCACATTTGTATGGATCCCTAACAAAAACTACATTATTTTTACTCTGTTTTAAAAGTTTACAAAATATCATTGTATTTATATCCTTCATAAATTTTCATTTATAATAAAAATACATTTGTTGATGTATGTGTATGCATTTGTATGCATGTTGATACACATCATTCTTTTTTAATGTTTATTTATTTATTTTAAGAGAGAAAGAGAGAGAACGAGCAGAGAGATATGAGAAAGAGAATCCCAAGCAGGCTCTGCACTGACACAGGGCTTGATCTCACAAACCGCAAGATCATGACCTGAGCTGAAATCAAGAGTCGGATGCTTAACTGACTTGAGCCACCCAGGCACCCCGATACATGTCATTCTTATTCAGGCATCTTTGATGGACAGTATTGCATTTTGTGAATATGTCATAAAAATTTATCCATGCTCATTGTTAGGATAAGATCCTGCACTCCCTGAGGAACAGAATTGCTGGGTCACCAGAGATGTGTGTTCTTAAGTTTACCAGGATTGCTGGATAAGGATCCAAAGTGACTGTACCAATTTATCCTCCCATGGATCTGCGTTTATAAAACTTCAGTTTTCCAACATTAATGCTTGCCTTCTTGGGTGTTGACTTCTACAAGAGGGTGCTTTCTGTGTGAAACTTGTCTGAGGGCCTCTGAGATATGCTGATGCCTGTCCAAGGGCTAGGGCTCTGCCTACGGGGGTCTGAATGGTGTGCTAGTGTGCTGCCTCAGTGTATAAAGCATGGGCGTTCTTTCCTCCTAACCTTCAACTGTCTACAGCCAACTTATTGCAAACACAGATTCCACCAAAATGGAAGGTTGTCTTTAGTGGCAAAGAAAGAGTTCCCATCATCTAAATGTCATCTGTGTTAACAGGACTACATGTGATCCTTTTCGTGTGTTTCTGGTCTCCATGTGTCTGACATCTGTGATATCCCATTATATTGTATTGTGGGATCCTGGCACTGTAGGGCGACAGTGTTGCTGCTAGAATTCTATGGTATTGGTAACAATAGATTTCAGCTTAATGCCTCCTAACTACGATTTATTAAATACCATAATGCTTCAGAATAGAGGGCATTAAATCAGACTGTGTCATATTTGGGCAATATTTCAAAAGGCAAACATGTGTTAGGTGAGCATGTAAACAAAGATTTGCTGCCTGAAGTATCCCATCATGATTTGGAGTGAAGGCGTTTTTTCCCCCTTCTAATACTTACTTACCTTTTCCCTTCAAATGTGATGAAGATTCATAGGGGGCCTAAACACTTGAAAAAACACTTTTCTATGTTTATACTTGGCCTTTTTTTTTTCAATTAGGATTTGAAGTGGCTAGTATATTTTCTGTTTCGCTTGTTTCTAATGTAAACTTTCTTCTTAAAAAATAAAATACACATAGAAAGTGCACCAATAATAAGCCTACAAACTGAAGCCATTTTGCAAAGTAAACGTCTTCCTGCAACAGCAGTCGGATCAAGAAGCAGAATGTGACCAGGACCTCAACCCCCCTCCTGCTCTCTTTCAGCCATACCCTTCACTCCCAGGGTAATCACTATTTGTTTATTTTTTATCTTCTGTATATGTATTCTCTGAACCAAACCACCACTTTTAAACATGTGTTCAGCAAAAGCCAGAAAGATGAAATGACTCACTCAAGGTCACTCCAACAGTTCATGAAGAACAAAGCCTGGAATTCCAGCCTCTTGGCCCCATCCAGTGTCCACTCTGGCATGATTTACTGTAACTGTTCTTTTTTTTTCCACTGAAATGAGGCAGTGACCCACTGAATGATGCACTTTCTTTGTGTACTATGGAGCTTACCCACACTGAGGTCCCCTGTCCACTAGCATCTATATATTTCTAGAACTTTATGCCTGTCACACATGGGGAGCCAAACTTGTATTTGGACACATGTAAGTTTCAGGATCTTATGAATAGAGGTCAAGATTTGAAAAACAATGCATGGAGTACTTACTACCCAGCACTCTTCTGATGGAAATAACCAGTTAGGCAACATATTAGTACTCTGTGCCCTCTTTCTGAGAGAGAAAGGAAGGGCAGTAGTCAGGGTCACACCAGTTATGCAAACTAACACTTAACAATTGTCTGGGTAAGCATTGGAATCTGATCACATTCAATGGATACTAATTTTATTTATGCATTTATAATGTCCCTGGACATTAACTGGGCTTTCAGAGTAGCGTGGTGTAGCAGAAGGAGCAGAAGGTGTCAGATAGATCAATTTTCTTCCCAGTTTTCCTGGGGATGAGAGTGTGGTCAAGTCACCTCCATTTGCCAAGCCTTGTTCTGCATCTGTAAAATGGGGAGAATAAAGTAGCTTTTGTGATAATGTACATGAATCACTTGGCACAGTGTCCGGCACCCAAAGAGCTCTCTCTCAATAGATGGTAACTGACTCCTTAGTAACCTTAGCTAGGGGCCAGCAATCTCCTTTTTAGCATCTGTCTCATTGATGATATTATTTGGTATTTTTTTAAGTTTATTTATTTTGAGAGAGAAAGAGAGGGAGAGAGAGAGAGAAAGAGAGAGGATGTGTGCATAAGCTGGAAAGGTGCAGAGAGAGGAGAAAAAGAATCCCAAGCAGACTCTGTGCTGTCAGCAGGGAGCGCAACACAGAGCTCGATCTCACAAATGGTAAGATTGTGATCTGAGCTGAAATCAAGAGTCTGATGCTTAACCAACTGAGCCACCCAGGTGTCCCTATTTGGTATTTGATACATAACAATAATTCTTTAAAAGTATATGGCAAGAATCCTTTCTCAGATTCAAAAGAGGACTCTGCTGAATTTTCACATAAGAAAGATATGTCTGCTATCTCTGGAAACATCCCTCTCTCCTCATCTCAGGGATTAGTAGATGTCCTGTGGAGGGACTGAATTTCCTTAGCCCATGAGATTGAATTTAATTTACTTTTATTCTGATCTCAAGGGTCAGGGGGCCCACTGCCCCCATCTATATAACTCAGGTAGGAAGATAATTACAATATAAAGTGGGGACCTTGATAAAGGGAGGGCAGGGTGCTAGGGTAGCACAGAGGAGGGTGACTAATGTAATTGGGGAGTGGGAGACCAGAAAGGGGTAATTGAGAGGACTTTGCAGAAGAAATGATATTAATCTGAGGCCTGAGGATAAGTAAGAGCTGCTTCTTTTATGATAATCCATGAATATACACACATATGCACATCTGTGAACACACACACAGAGACACACAGAGACACACACACCCACACCCGCATACACACCTGCCCTGCACAGGAAACCAGGGCCCCAGTCACAGACACTCATCACTCCTGCCTCATTTCATAGTGACAAATTCCGCTTGATTTCTGTCAGGAAGGGCTTTTCAGCTCAATTCATTTTCTTTCCAACGCCTAGATAATTATTTGAGAGACAATTATTATACACGTTGAATAAATAATTTACTTTCTAGACAAATCTCAGACTTTAAGCATTTTTTAAGTTGATAATTTTAAGAAAGCAACTGGAATTAGGGAAATGCTCTCACTGGTTAGTAATTTTTTTTAAATTTTTTTTAATGTTTATTTATTTTTGAGAGAGACAGAGGAATACAGACAGAGCTTTAGCAGGGGAGAGGCACAGACAGAGAGGGAGACACAGAATCTGAAACAGGCTCCAGGCTCTGAGCTGTCAGCACAGAGCCCGATGCGGGGCTCGAACTTGGGAATGGTGAGATCATGACCTGAGCCGAAGTCGGACGCCCAACCGACTGAGCCACCCAGGCGCCCCTAGTTAGTAATTCTTTAATGTAGGACACATAAAATAGATTTTAAAAGAGGGAAATAAAAAAAAAAGTTTACTAACAGTTTTATTGGATCAAACGAAAGTTTCAAGTTCTGTTGGAGAACAATAAAGAGACCCTAATAGGAATCAGTTTTCTGTGCTTGCAGGTCTATTTTAATAAACAGGGGCAGATAATGAACTTGTGGGAAAAGCCTCATCTGGTTGGAATCTCACTAATACCCACTGTGCAGCTTTAAGTTGGGCTTAGACTGCATTTAGGAAAAAAAGAGGTGCCTCGTCTTCATATCAAAGTTTGAGAAGCACTGCACCAAGCAGCTTTTGTCCCAGAATGACTTTGCTCAAGTCATCCCCATTGGCCACACATGGCTTCCACCCCTGCCTGTGAATACCTACATGCCCCAAAACTCAAGGGAAACAGAGAAGACTTTTATGCCTCTACCCCTCACCATGAAACCTTCTTTGATCAGCCACATCCCTTTTCTAAAGCACATATTTGCGAACCAATGGGGTGACACTGAGCAGAGGGTATCATCATGCCCGTGACCTGCCATATCCCCTCCCCCACAGGAGAGTTGTCAAGTACAATGGTGTCAAGTACAGTTTCATGAGCACTAAAGCCAGATTGCTGGGGTTCATATCCCAGCAACTCCACTCACTAGCCAGTGACCTTGAGCAGGTTACTTAGCCTCTCTGTGTCTATTTCCTCACATGTAAAATAGTGATGAATAATAGCACCTCTTTCTTGGACTGCTGTGAGGATCTGTTAATATGTGTAGGGCACTTACCACAGCGCACTTACATAGTGGTGCTCAAGAAATGGCACTTGGGCATTACTGAGGGCAGAAGGTCTGTTATTCCCCTTAAAATCCCACCCAGCATCTGATATAGCACCTGACACACAAAAAATTAACAAATTGAGTGATTGTGACAACAAACACTTACCTCACCAGCTACAGAATGTTAGTTCTTATTTTATTTCACCAATGTCCAATAGGACTATTGGACCCACCCATCCTCCATCCCACTTGGGAATTGTTAGTGGGTGTTTGTCTTGGAGAAGCTTCCAGTTATTTACGTTGCAGACATAACCTTCTGGAGAAGGAAAACAAAGACAACAGCAACGAAAAAGCCAGGGTCTATTTAGTTCCTGCATTTAGACGCCAACATTTTAAATCTTTTATTTGTGGACATGTCAGTCCAGCAGTACTTGAACAAAGCCATTCAATCCTCTGGTTCTTTAAATAACTAGCATGTTATTGCCTTCCTGTCCCCTGACCAACCCTGAAGTCCTTTGAAATACCCACAAATGGAATGGAGTGTGCATTTTAAGTTATCTTTTTTATCTATGGGGTTTACAGCTGCAGCCAGGACCTTAATCCTGACTTGGGGAATTATATCTGAAGGAGAGGATGCAATTTCATTCCATTCCCCTCTAGGAAAGACTATTTTTCCATACATTGAACTGAGAACCGCAAAGATCAGGAATCATTCACTCAAGGGCCTTTAGGGGTAGAAGGGACTGTAATGGTTTTCCTACAAGATAACACGAAGCTTAGGAGACACTTCTACTTCCTGTCCTGGAATCGAGATGGAGTGGTTGTAGAGAGAGGTAAAAAGTGCTGATTCTTTGCTTAAAAATTGTGAATATCCATGTGGATAAAGTTCTATTACATTTACTCTTTATTATTACTACTGGACAGTAATGTATGTTTTATGTCATTTGCTTAGAATGGTGTGTGGCACAAAATAAGAACTTTCTAAGGATTGGCTAGCTTCTCTCTAAGTGACACAATTACCTGGTACTTCATTCTTTTTGAATATTCCATGTGCATAAGAGCATTTATTTTACTTTCTATTTTCTCTCAAAACTATGAAGAGGAAAAAAAGATATGTTTTCCATGTATTTAAAAAGAAAATTTAGATCCAGATGGATAGTTGGAGAAACTGATTTTCTGTCTTTGGGGCTGGCACTTTCCACAAAGAAATTCACTGCCAAGTCCTGGAAGTGTAGGGAGCTGGGTGGGTTCAATTATTAATTTTCTTTACTTTCTTGAAAACGGTATTTTCTTTAACTGAAATGCATGTCCCTAGCACACCAGGAAATAAATTATTTGGAAGCACAAACCTTCTCCTCAAAAGTGCTAATGCTAACCCCATTCTAATACTAATACTAATACTAAATGTACTCAGTGCCTTACAACAACAAATCTAAAGATGGAAAGTCAGTGTTCTCTTGAGTCAGTGTCCCAGGTCAGTGGTCTACCTGCACGCTTACAACGCTTGAGGATGCCCACGACAGGCACAGTGGTGATGGAAGTGGTGGTAGGTGCCTGCCATGGTGAGCTGCTAATCTTCTGACAACATTTACCTGTGTTTTGTACACAAACTTTTATATCAGTTGTTCCTAAAATATTTCAGAAATCTTCAAAGGTGTCATCTAGTGTTATAACTCCCCTTTTATTGTGGACGTGATGGAAGCAGTTTGGATGTCACACATTTAAGGGACAGAAATCCTGGTGGGCTTTGGTGAAGTTTTTGTTCATGACTTACCGTAGCAATTACTACTACTTCCATTCCCAACAACTGTGAGTTCAGTGGTTCGTGTGGATGTAGCACTGTCTACTTCCAAAGTGCCTTTCTGTGACAAATGACCTGCACTCAGTTTGCATAACAGCATTGTGCATTAGGCGTCTCTCCTCCTCAGCTATGAACACTGAGGCCATTGGGATAAACAAATCAGGAAACTATAGATGCTGGCGAGGATGTGGAGAAGTAGGCACCCTCCTACATTGTTGGTGGGAATGCAAACTGGTGCAGCCACTCTGGAAAACGGTGTGGAGGTTCCTCAAAAAAATGAAAATAGAGCTACCCTATGATCCAGCAATAGCCCTGCTAGGAATCTACCCAAGAGACACAGGATTGCTGATGCATAGGAGCACGTGTACCCCAATGTTCATAGCAGCACTTTCGACAATAGCCAAAACATGGAAAGAAACTAAGTGCCCATCAGCTGACGAGTGGATAAAGAAGATGTGGTACATATACACAATGGACTACTATGTGGCAATGAGAAAAAATGAAATCTGGCCATGCGTAGCAACATGGATGGAACTGGAGGGTATTATGTTAAGTGAAATAAGTCAGTCAGAAAAAGACAGATACCATATGTTTCCACGAATAGGTGGACTTGGTGAGACTAAGCAAAAACCAGGGGGAGGGGAAGAGGGGAAAGAAAAAAAAAGACACAGAGAGGGAGGGAGATAAAACATAAGAGACTCTCAAAGACTAAGAACAAACTGAGGGTGAGGGGGATGGGGGGGGAGAGGGGGTGATGGGCATTAAATAAGGGCACGTGTTGGGATGAACACTGGGTGTTATGTGTAAACCAATTTGAAAATAAACTATTTTAAATTAAAAAAAATAAATAAATAAACGATTTAGCTTCAGAGAGAGCAAGGACTCCTGGTCTGCTCTTCCCCCCCACCTCCCAGACCATAGGACAGAATGACCAGGACAGTGGGACAATGTGGCACCATGCCAGTGTCAGGAGGAGCCTGCCACTCTAAGTAGGAGATCTGCATCCTCACCTTAGACTGACTTCTTTCTTCTATGGGATCTTGATCAAGTCACTCCACTCCCTGGATTTTAGGTTGGTTCCCTTAAGAGTGCAGAGATTAGATACATCCCCTCTCCTCCTTTCTTATCACCCTGAGGCTCAGAAAAAACACCTAGAAAGTGTCAGGGGCATGCATCTTTCTTTCTCTAGCCAGCACACAGCAGGGATTTGGAAAAGTGGAGGAAGAATGGAAAAAACCCCGAGTCCCCAGGGAAACTACCCCTAACGACACAGTCTCACATACCCCTGAAGCCTCCTGAGGCACTTCTTAGGAATCCAGATGTGCCTGTGTTGCTGAGAAGCATGACTACCAATCAGTAGGTCATATCTGGTGGTTGTCTGCAAGAAACAGAATTATAGACCTTGGAGGGAATCTGGTCTAAAGTCTACATGAGGAACCTGAGACTCTGAAGCCAAGAGAGTTTCCTGAGTTTACAGGGTGAGGCCGACATGGAATTGGTAACCCTATCCACCACCCTTCGAGGACAACATGTTAGCAGTGAAGTTAAGTCTTCGTCCTCTACTGGTCTTCTCTTCAGGAGATTAGAGTTAGTGCTCTCTTGCTTTCCCCTATATCCTGTCTCCAGCACAGGACCTATACAGATGGGTGCTCTGGAAATAGAAGTTGAATAGTTGAAAAAATGAATGATTTGATGAAAAAAATAGTTGAACAGAAGGATGCACAATTTAGATAAATCTCATTCCATGTCCACAGACAGACTATACTTCTTCCCTGTCCCAGCCTCATCATATAGATTATAATGGTGAAATGATCCAGGCAAAAGAGTATAGCTAGGTCTATACAAGTCTATTTCTGTCATTAAAAAACAAACTCATGGGGCACCTGGGTGGCTCAGTGGGCTAAATATCTGACTCTCGATTTCAGCTCAGATCATGATCTCTCAGTTTGTAGATCATGAGTTCATGAGTTTGAGCCCTGTGTTGGACTCTGCGCTAATAGCGCAGAGACTTCTTGGAAATCTCTCTCTCCCTCTCTCTTTGCCCCTCCTTCTCTCTCTCAAAATAAATAAATAAACTCAAAACAACAACAACAACAACAACAACAAAACCGCACAAGGTCAGGGGAAAAGCCCACATTCTCATAATCACAACCAACTTCTAGGACAGTGGGCTGGGCCAAGACAAGCCTTGGAGAGGCCTGTCCCTGTGGGTAGAAATCAAGCTCAACTTTAATATATGATTTGGTTAGGAGTCAGAGCTGGCATCTACAAAGTTGTGAAATTGGAAATCTTGTCTTTGGTTACTGTTCCTCCAACCAATAGCCTAATAATGCCAATTAGTCTATATATATTTCCATCGTGGTTCCTGGAAATGCTAGGTCCCAATTTATGATTTAACGTATCCTCTATAAAACCACGATCCCGATGCTTTATTCTCAGCTGTTGGAGAAGATGAAAGACCTTATATGTATTCTCCCACTGAGTCATTTATAGCTGATCAAAGTGTACTATTTCACCTCTCTGAGGGGTATTTGTCTTTAACATTTAGGGGTTTCAGATTCTCTTCTGACACAAAGATTTCAGAGATATTTTACTGATGGGGATGGGAGAGAATTCACATTGCATAAGCATTTCTTACCTTTCATGGCAAACTGCCTTATAGACACATGTACACATTTGCACACAATATACACACCTGTACACAAACATGTATCTACAAACAAAGGCAGAGGGACATTTCAGAGGAAATAGAGACCCCAGCCACATAGACGAACAAATCCTGCCTCATCTCATACTGGTCATGTCTGCCTCATTTGTGTCACAAAGATTAGGTCTCTCAGCCCAATGCCTATAAATAAAATAATTTCTTTCCTTGAAAGATCTCAGATTTTAAACACTTTTAAGCTGATAATATATAGTAAAATAATTGTTTAACTAGGAATATATTTGCCACTACTAAGTAATTGCTTTATTTAGACCATGTAAAATGACTTTTTAAAGAGGGGAAATAAAAAGACGTTGTTAAGAATTTACTGGATCAAATGGAAGTTTTGAGTTTTATTGCAAAGGAATAAAGGGCCCTAATTGGAATGGGTTTTATGGGCCTCTGAGTCCATTTTTTTTTTTTTTTTTTTTTTTTTTTTTTTTTTCAGTTTGAAAGACAAGTTTATTATTTTCATATACATCCATATACTTTGCATATACATTCAGAATATTTAATTAGTAAATCAGGAACATTGGAGAAAAATGCATACATAAAATTTTCTGACTATTTGAGTAAAAATAGTAAAACGTTTGACATAAATAAAATTTTCAATATCATTTTGTAAGAAATTCAGTTATGAGATGGATTGTAGTTTCCTACAATTTCAAGAAGACCTAATTTCTTTTTTTTTTTTTTTTTTTTTTTTTTTTTTTGTTATAATAGTTTATTTTCAAATTGGTTTACATATAACACCCAGTGTTCATCCCAACATGTGCCCTTTTTAATGCCCATCACCCCCTCTCCCCCCTCCCTCATCCCCCTTACCCTCAGTTTTTTCTTAGTCTTTGAGAGTCTCTTATGTTTTATCTCCCTCCCTCTCTGTGTCTTTTTTTTCTTTCCCCTCTTCCCCTCCCCCTGGTTTTTGCTTAGTTTCACAAAGTCCACCTATTCGTGGAAACATATGGTATCTGTCTTTTTCTGACTGACTTATTTCACTTAACATAATACCCTCCAGTTCCATCCATCTTGCTACACATGGCCAGATTTCATTTTTTCTCATTGCCACGTAGTAGTCCATTGTATATAAGTACCATAACTTCTTTATCCATTCGTCAGTTGATGGGCACTTGGTCTCTTTCCATGATTTGGCTATTGTCGAAAGTGCTGCTATGAACATTGGGGTACACGTGCTCCTATGCATCAGCATTCCTGTGTCTCTTGGGTAGATTCCTAGCAGGGCTATTGCTGGGTCATAGGGTAGCTCTATTTTCATTTTTTTGAGGAACCTCCACACCGTTTTCCAGAGTGGCTGCACCAGTTTGCATTCCCACCAACAGTGTAGGAGGGTGCCTACTTCTCCACATCCTCGCCAGCATCTATAGTTTCCTGATTTGTTCATTTTAGCCACTCTGACTGGTGTGAGGTGGTATCTCAGTGTAGTTTTGATTTGTATTTCCCTGATGCTGAGTGACATTGAGCATCGTTTCATGTGTCTGTTGGCCATCTGAATGTCCCCTTTGGAGAAGTGTCTATTCATATCTTCCGCCCATTTCTTCACTGGGTAGTTTGTTTTTCGGGTTTGGAGTTTGGTAAGTTCTTTATAAATTTTAGATATTAGTCCTTTATCCGATATGTCATTTGCGATGATCTTTTCCCATTCCGTTGGTTGCCTATTCGTTTTGTTGGTTGTTTCTTTTGCCGTGCAGAAACTTTTTATCTTGATGAGGTCCCAATAGTTCATCTTTGCTTTTAATTCTCTTGCCTTTGGAGATGTGTCGAGTAAGAAATTGGTGCGTCTTAGGTCAAAGAGGCTTTTTCCTGTTTTCTCCTCTAGGATTTTGACGGTTTCCTGCCTCACATTCAGATCTTTTATCCATTTAGAATTTATTTTTGTGAGTGGTGTAAGAAAGTGGTCTAGTTTCATTCTTTTGCATGTTGCTGTCCAATTCTCCCAGCACCATTTGTTAAAAAGGCTGTCTTTTTTCCATTGGATACATTTTCCCGCTTTGTCAAAGATTAGTTGGCCATATACTTGCGGGTCCATTTCTGAGTTTTCTATTCTATTCCATTGGTCTATGCGTCTGTTTTTGTGCCAATACCATACAGTCTTGATGACCACCGCTTTGTAGTAGAGGTTAAAGTCTGGGATTGTGATGCCTCCCGCCTTGGTTTTATTCTTCAGTATTATTTTGGCTATTCGAGGTCTTTTGTGGTTCCATACAAATTTTAGGATTGTTTGCTCTAGCTTTGAGAAGAATGCTGGTGCAATTTTGATTGGGATTGCATTGAATGTGTAGATTGCTTTGGGTAGTATTGCCATTTTGACGATATTTATTCTTCCAATCCATGAGCATGGGATGTTTTTCCATTTCCTTGTGTCTTCCTCAATTTCCTTCATAAGTTTTTTATAGTTTTCAGTGTAGAGGTCTTTCACATCTTTGGTTAGGTTTATTCCTAAGTATTTTATGGTTTTTGGTGCAATTGTGAAAGGGATTAGCTTCTTTATTTCTCTTTCTGCTGCTTCATTGTTGGTGTATAGAAATGCCACCGATTTCTGTACATTGATTTTGTATCCTGCAACCTTGCTGAAATCATGAATCAGTTCTAGTAGGCTTTTGGTGGATTCTGTCGGGTTTTCCATGTAAAGTATCATGTCATCTGCAAAAAGTGAAAGTTTGACTTCCTCCTTGCCAATCTTGATGCCTTTTATTTTGTTTTGTTGTCTGATTGCTGATGCTAAGACTTCCAGCACTATGTTAAATAGCAGTGGCGAGAGTGGACACCCCTGTCGTGTTCCTGATCTCAGGGGGAAGGCTTTCAATTTTTCCCCATTGAGGATGATATTAGCTGTGGGTTTTTCATATATGGCTTTTATGATGTTTAAGTATGTTCCTTCTATCCCGACTTTCTCGAGAGTTTTTATTAAGAAAGGATGCTGTATTTTGTCAAATGCTTTTTCTGCATCTATTGACAGGATCATATGGTTCTTATCTTTTCTTTTGTTGATGTGATGTATCACGTTGATTGATTTGCGAATATTGAACCAGCCCTGCAACCCAGGGATGAATCCTACTTGATCATGGTGGATAATTCTCTTTATATGCTGTTGGATTCGATTTGCTAGTATCTTGTTGAGAATTTTTGCATCCATATTCATCAGGGATATTGGCCTGTAATTTTCTTTCTTTGCTGGGTCTCTATCTGGTTTGGGAATCAAAGTGATGCTGGCTTCATAGAATGAGTCGGGGAGTTTTCCTTCCGTTTCAATTTTTTGGAACAGCTTGAGGAGGATAGGAATTAACTCTGTTTTAAATGTCTGGTAAAATTCCGCAGGAAAGCCATCTGGTCCAGGGCTTTTATTTGCTGGGAGGTTTTTAATAACTGATTCTATTTCTTCACTAGTTATGGGTCTGTTCAAATTTTCTATTTCTTCCCGTTTGAGTTTTGGTAGCGTGTGGCTATTTAGGAAGCTGTCCATTTCTTCCAGATTGCCAAGTTTGGTGGCATATAATTTTTCATAGTATTCTCTGATGATTGCTTGTATCTCTGAGGGATTGGTTGTAATTTCTCCCTTTTCATTCACGATTTTATTTATTTGAGTTCTCTCTCTTTTCTTTTTGAGAAGCCTGGCTAGAGGCTTGTCTATTTTGTTTATTTTTTCAAAGAACCAGCTTTTGGTTTCATTGATCTGTTCCACTACCTTTTCTGTCTCCATATGGTTAATTTGAGCTCTGATCTTTGTTATTTCTCTCTTTCTGCTGGGCTTGGGTTGTTTTAGTTGATCTGCTTCTAGTTCCTTTAGGCGTGCTGTTAGAATTTGTGTTATTGATTTTTCCTGTTTCTTGAGATGGGCCTGGATTGCAATATATTTCCCTCTCAGGACTGCCTTTGCTGCATCCCAGAGCGTTTGGATTGTTGTATTTTCATTTTCATTTGTTTCCATGTATTTTTTAATTTCTTCTCTGATGGCTTGGTTGACCCAGTCATCTTTTAGTAGGTTATTTCTTAGCCGCCATGTTCTTGGATATTTTCCAGGCTTTCTCCTGTGGTTGATTTCAAGTTTCAAAGCATTGTGGTCTGACACTGTACACGGTATGATCTCAATTCTTTTATATTTATTCAGAGCTTCCCTGTGCCCCAGAATGTGGTCTATCTTGGAAAATGTACCGTGTGCAGATGAGAAGAATGTAAATTCCTTTGCTTCTGGATGAAGGACCCTAAAGATGTCTGTGAGGCCCATCTGTCCTAATGTGTCATTCAGGGCTATTGTTTCTGCGGAGATTTTCTGTTTTGTTGATCTATCCAATGCTGAGAGTGGAGTGTTGAGATCCCCTACTATTAGGACATTTTTATCGATGAGGTTGCTAATGTTTGTAATTAGTTGTTTTACAAATTTGGGTGCCCCTGAATTCGGTGCGTAGATATTTACAATTGTTAGCTCTTCCTGCTGGATGGTCCCTGAGACTATTATATAATGTCCTTCCTCATCTCTTATTACATCGTTCATTTTAAAGTCTAATTTGTCTGATATAAGTGTGGCTACTCCGGCTTTCTTCTGACTTCCAGTAGCATGGTAGATAGTTCTCCATCCCCTCACTTTCAATCTGAAGGTGTCTTCAGGTTTAAGATGAGTTTCTTGAAGACAGCAAATAGATGGGTCTTGTTTTTTAATCCATTCTGTTATCCTTTGTCTTTTGATTGGCGCATTTAGTCCATTTACATTCAGTGTTAATATTGAAAAATATGGGCTTACAGTCACTGTATTATCTGTAAGTTTCATGTTTGTAAGGCTGTGTCTGGTAGTTTGTATTCTTTGCCTCCTTGTTTTCATAGAATGCCCCTCAGGATCTCTTGCAGTGCTGGCTTATTTGTGATAAATTCTTTCAGTTTTTGTTTGTTGGGAAAAACCTTGATCTCTCCTTCTATTCTGAATGACAGGCTAGCCGGATACAGAATTCTTGGTTGCATGTCCTTCTTGCTCATCACATTGAAGATGTCCTGCCATTCCTTTCTGGCTTGCCAAGTTTCCGTAGATAAGTCTGCTACTACCCTTATAGGTCTCCCTTTGTATGTTAGGGTTCTTTTGTCCCTAGCTGCTTTCAGGATTCTCTCCCTATCTTTGTATTTTGCCAGCTTCACTATGATGTGCCGTGCAGAAGGTCTATTCAAGTTACGTCTGAGGGGAGTTCTCTGTGCCTCTTGGATTTCCATGCCCGTTTCCTTTCTCATGTTGAGGAAGTTCTCAGCAATGATTTGTTCCAGAACCCCTTCGACTCCTTTCTCTCTCTCTTCTTCCTCTGGAACTCCTATGATACGGATATTGTTTCTTTTGACTGCATCGCTCAGCTCTCGAATTCTCCTTTCCTGTTCCTGGATCAGCTTCTCTCTCTTTTTATCTGCTTCCTCTTTTTCAATGATTTTGTCTTCTAATGCACTAACTCTTTCCTCTACCTCTTCAATCCGTGCTGTGGTTGCTTCCAGTTTCCCCTGTATTTCTTCCAATGTCTTCTTTAATTCTTCCTGACCGTTTTTAAGGTCTTTGAACTTTGCCTCGTAGGACCCCTTGCATTCATCTAAGCTTTTTTCAAGGCCAGCAATTAGTTTTATGATTAACATTCTATATTCAAGTTCTGTTATGTTGCTTATATCTCTTTTCATTAATTCTTGAGCTGTCACTGCTTCTTGTAGACTCTTTTGAGGAGAATTCTTCCGTCTCGTCATTTTGGCTGGATGTGTTATGGGTTGTTTCTTGAAGTTGCCCTGGAAAGGAAAACTGACAGACACACAGAACACAGAAATACTCAAACGTACCGACAAATGGTCCAGACAAGCAGTTCACAACAGAAAAAAATAACAAGTGACTCTCTGAGGGCAATGTCCTGAAGTAACAGCTACACGTTAAGGACAGGGTATGTAGTGTGCTGGTGGCAGAGCATATATAGACAGAATAATGACTGGTGCAGGGAGAAGAAGGAAATGGACTTTGCCCAGGTAGAGCGACTAAAGGGTTTAATCCAGACTGATAGAAATCAGAATAAGGACAGGTGCGAGGGAAAAGGAATAAAGATCGATGTCGTCTAGATGAACTTATACGGCCTGGTTATTCCAGAAAAAGGGCTAGGGAAGTAAAGAAGAGGTTGTAGGACATGTCCTCAAAGAGTGGGTTAAAAAACAAAACAAAAACAAAAAACAAAAAACAAAAAACAAAACCAAAAAAACCCAAACAAAACAAACAAACAAACAAAAAACAAAAAAACAAAAAACAAAAAGAACGAAAAAAATGATTAAGCCAGTCAGTACCCTGGATGACCAGCTCAGGGATGGGGATCGGTAGGAATGAGAAAGGGAGGGATAAATTTAAAAAGAAGAAATGACTGGCGTTACTCCAGGCAGCAATCTCCACTTGGATCAGTCGCTCCTGCTGATAGTTTGGGAGGGGCGTGGTTTAGTGTAGGCGGGTCCGGCCTCCACTGCTGCAGGGATGGCTTCTGGGGTGACTTCCTGGCTTGTGAGACAACAATGGCGTCTCTCCAGACCCCCGCCCCCAGTCCTGGAGGCTTTATTCGCTCCTTTATTTCTGTTCTCTCTCCACCGCCCACGCCAGCCTAGTGTGGTTTACTGGAGCCGCGCCTGGGGCTGCCTGGGTGCCTGCTGCCTATCCCGGCAGAGTGCGTGCCTGGAGGCGCTGGGCGAGGGTGGCGCGGTGGCGCGGCCCTCTGCTACCCCCCGATTTGGCTATAACTGTGCGGGGGTTAGAGGTGCTCCGCAGGAGCCGCCGCCTGAGTCCCCCCTGCCTGTCCCGGCAGCGCGCGCGCCCCGGAGGCGCTGGGCGAGGGTGGCGCGGTGGTGCGGCCGTCTGCCACCCCCCGATTTCGTTATAATTGTGCCGGGGTTAGAGGTGCTCCGCAGGCGGCGCCGCCTGCGTCCCTGCTGCCAGTCCCTCCCGCGCGCGTCCCAGTGGCTCAGGACGAGGTTGGTGCGGTCCCAGCAGCGCGCGGGGATTGCTGCTGTTTGCCACTGAACTTCTCTTCAAAAGCCCTGCTTAGGGGCTGGATGGTAGTGGTCTCACCCGCTCTGGCCCTCTCGTTCAGATGTTGTTCGGTCGGCACTTTCCCAGCTATCTCCGAAGACGCTCACCCTCCCCTCAGCTCAACTTCCCGAGTTCGAGTTCGTTTTATCCGACCCAGATTAAACTCACAGTTCAGTTGGGCCGTGTCTGTGTTCGCCTTAGTTTCTTGTCAGCTCTAGCACCTTTTCCCCCCGATTTTTGTAGTTGAGAGAGAGACAATGGTTTCAGTCGTCCCCCTTTAAAGGGCAAGCGAAATACTGGAGCCCCCTACTCCTCCGCCATGTTGCCTCCTCCCCCCCTCTGAGTCCATTTTAAGTAGGGGAGGGAAATGCATTTGAGGGAGATGAAAACTGGTTGGATTCTCCCTAACTGCCCTTATGCAGCACTAAGTTGGGTTGGGCAAAAAAAGTCAGTGCCTGCCTACCTCCTCCTCCCCACTCTTCCCACATCACCCCAGCTTCAGTTTGTCCTTGATGATTCACAGATCCTCATCGTCGTGTCAGCTCTAGTCAAAGCCACCCGTATTCCCTGCCTGGACTAGTCTGACAACTTCCTAGCCAGTTCTCACATCTACTCCTGTACCCCAACTCATTCTCCACACTGTGGTTGTTTCAGAGGAAGAGATCTTATTTCTTTTTTTGAAGTTTAGTTGACAAACAATGTTACATTAGTTTCAGGTGTACAACATAGTGATTCAACAGGTGCACACATTGTGTTGAGCTCACCCCAAGTGTACCTCCCATCTGTCCCCAAACATCACTATTACAACACCACTGACTATATTCCCTGGGCTGTAGCTTTCATCCCTGTGACTTATTTATTCCATAATTGGAGGCCTGTATCTCCCACTCCCTTTTACCCCTTTGTGCCCAACCCCCCAACTTCCTCCCCTCTTGCAACCACAAGTTTGTTTTCTGTATTTATGGGTCTGTTTCTGCTTTTTGTTGGTTTGATTATTTATTCATTTGTTTTTTTAGATTCCACATATAAGTGAAATCACATGGTATTTGTCTTTGAGAAGAGGAGCCTTTCTAATGCCTCAATGACTGCCTGTGGTTCTTAGGATACAATTCCTTGTTATTGCTGTGGCAGTGATTTGGACATGGCCAAAGATTAATTTTCCTATTTCCCCAAGAACAGTTTGTCTTCCTTGGCTAATGGCCTTGTCCCTAGTACATGCCAGGGCAAAACCACTTTGAACTACCAATCTCCCTCTCAAAATGCCAATGGAAAAACTTAATACACTTAGATCAACAGGCCTGAATATCCAAGGCCAATATGTGTCAGGTCAATATTCATGTTAATTCCATCACATGGTACTTACAAGACAAGAAGGTACCCACCTGGAGTCAGGTCAGTGATGAAAGTGAAGGCAGATGTCCTTCATGGATGATGTGCTTTTCCAAGAACATTTGTTGTGTATTTTATACATAAATGATCTAATTGTTTCAGGAATATTTCTGGATCTGTTAAAGCTGTTACTTGGTTTTGCAAAAAAACATTACTATGAATAATAGTGGGGCAGTCTCAAATCAAGCAATATTGTCATATAGATGCCATCTATTAAACAAAGAAAATTTTAGTTTCCCCTTATTGCAGTCATCTTTCATGATTTATTATTGCTATTATTACTATTGTTGTCTGATAGTGATTTTTAAAATGTGGGTATAGCACTTTGTAGTTTAAGAGAAGTTTTGTGTACACTATTAACTGTAGGTTAGTTTGGGAGTCAACAATTGTTTTCTGTAAAGGTACAAATACTAAATATTTTGGCTTTGTGGGTGATATGGTCTCTATGATAATTGTAACTGAGCTTTGCCTTTGTAGTATGAAATCAGTCATAGAAAATAGGTAAATGAATGGGTAAGCCAATAAAACTCTTATTTACAAAAGCAAGTATGTACTAGATTTGGCTTGTAGGCTATAAGTGTACCAAACTCCGAGTTAGATCACGTAGGATTTATCATCCTTGTTTTCGTAGCTGTGGAGTCTGAGGCTAAAGTGTTAAACAATTTTCACGAGGGCATACAGTGAATTAGTGAAAGAACAAGGACTTGGCTCTGTGCCAGTTAACTTCCAGTCTGGTCTTCCCTCTACTGAGCTGTGATGGCCAACTTACACATACAATGTGATGATGGGACATTGTGCTGTATAGCAGAAAGGGTACATCACTATAGGTCTGCAGATCTGGGCCATGGCCCTAGACGGGCCTCTGTTTCAATGAGTGACCTTAACCAAGTCATTTTAACTCCCTTAGCTTCAGTTGATTGATCTAAAGAATGAGGAGATTGGTTGAGGAATCTTTCCTCTGGCTTTAAAATGCTGTGTTCTTAAGGTCAGCGGTGGGGAAGGAATATTTTATTGTGAAATATTCAAATTAGTTATTACAAAATTTGCAGTATGAATTTACACAGAAATCATTATTAACCAGCCAACAAGTATTTACTCACGTCTATTATACTGTGAAAAGATGAAAGGAACATATGACAGTCTTTAAATGATTTATAGCTCTGAAGAAAAGCAATATCTAGTACTTATAGGAATTGAGTAAACAGTGTGTAAGAAACTTCTTGGTAGAGATGATAAGTTCCTCTGGATTTCGGAGGACAGACATCAGTGAGAGCAGGAGCTGATGGAGACAACCACATGCCAGTAGAGAAGATGCTCTGGATTTAGAGGATGGGTAGCGGAGGGTGGTAAAGAGAGGCACTCCAAGGCTGACAGGGGCAGGTGTGTAGACCCATGTACAGAAGTTCCTCATGTGTGTCATAGTGGGTCAGTGGGTTTGATGAGGCTAGGTGGTGTGCATTCGGGAAACATGGGAGGTACGGATCTTGAATCACTTTGTTGTCAGTTGGAGTAGAGCACCCCTTGAAAAAAAATACAGCACAAGAAATTTCAACTTTGCCATTTGTTACAGACAGAGCTTTCCTCCATTAGTGCACATCCAAGACATTTGCCTGGATTTCATCCTATTTTGAGCCACATAATGAGGCACCTCCCACAGAGAAGCTGACCACTCATGATTATCCCCCCTGGTCTCTTATCTCAAATTCCCCAGAAGAAAACCTGGGCACTCCTGTCCTGTGTTTGGTGGTGTGATAAGAAGAAGGCTTCATTCATTCCATCCCTGGACAGCCTATGTTAGGAGAAAGGTGGCTTCCTTCAGTCTCTTCTAGCCCATTTTCTGAAACAAAAAGGCAGTTTAGAAGGGGGCACTTTGGTAATTAAAGCCAATTCTCTTCAGTCACCAAAGGTACTTGCTTGCAGTATGGGTTTGACTGGTTTAGAAACCTGTGTGTTTCACTGTAAGGTCCTCTACTCTGGGTGTCCTCTGATTTTCCTGCCAGGCTTCTCAGATGACCTACTGGAGTCAACTAGAAACATAGCTTATGCCTTACTCTGTGGGAGGTGTTATCACTAGTCCCCAAAGGGAAAAGCTTGGAACTTTGTGAGGAAAAGCCCAAGACAAATCTGTCATGTCTCTTTAATCAACACATTATATAGCTAAAATGATGCAAAGTTACCCCGTGCTCTCCAAAGGTAAAGCTAACATTTAATGAACACTTTCTAAAGACCAATTATATCCCATATTATGAGATATGAAAAATATGGTTAATGATCCCATCCAATCCTGATAGTATTCTTTTTTTAAAATACTTTATTTTTAAGTAATCTTTACACCCAACATGGGGCTCAAACTCATAACTCTGAGCTCAAGAGCAGCATGTTCTACTGACTGAGCCAGCCAGGCACTCTATTTTTTTTAAAGATTTTATTTTATTTATTAAACAATTTTTAAACATTTATTTATTTTTGAGAGACAGAGAGAGACAGAACTCGAGTGGGGGAGGGGCAGAGAGAGAGGGAGACACAGAATCCGAAGCAGGCTCCAGGCTCTGAGCTGTCAGCACAGAGCCTGACATAGGGCTTGAACCCATAAATTTGCAATCATGACCTGAGCCAGTTGGACACTTCACCAACTGAACCACCCAGGCACCCCAATATTTTATTTTTAAGTAATCCCTACAACCAAGTGGGGTTTATCCTGATAATATTCTTATATTTCTATTCTCATTGTATAGATTACAAAGGAGGCTTGGTGTCGCTCAAGTTTACATACAGGTGACCAGTTGCACAGCATGAGTGTGAAAGAGGGCAGTTCGATTCCTGAAATTTCATGATTCATCACTAAGGTAATTCAAAAGTGTCCTGGAAACCGTTATGTTCTGACAAATATAGGTTAGTGAATGTAGCCGTAAGGTAAGTAGACAGGCAGAGAAATATAGCTTCAAGGTCATGGGTGCATTCCTGTTGCCATGGAGATAATGCCAAGAGTGAGGGATGTTTTGGAGGAGAGAGATGGGATGTATCACAGGGTTATCACTGAGGCTCAGTAAACAAAGGGTTTACTGATTGTGTCCAGGCACACTCAGTTCCCTCTTCCTCTCTCTCATTGCTGTAATTGGGGCAAGTGGGGGCAGCATGAAAAAGCCAGAACCCCAGGGAATCCATCTCCAAAGCCATACTCTCATTTGGCCTCTGCATCCCCCAAAGACATTTCTTGAGATACCACATGGTTCTCTTCAGAGAAACATGGTTGCCCATGGCATGTCACATATGGTTGGAGTTCCAAAGATGGGAGACTTCTACCAGGGCCAGACAAGGCCTTCCAACTGCCAAGACTCTGTGTGTGTTGAGATGAATTGGAAGTAAGGAGTCTTTAGAAGAAACAAGAAAAGGGGCACCTGGGTGGCTCAGCAGTTAAGCCTCCGACTTCAGCTCAGGTCAAGATCTCATGGTTTGTGGGTTCAAGTCCTGTATCAGGCTCTGTGTTCACAGCTCAGAGCATGGAGCCCGCTTTGGATTCTGTGTCTTTGTGTCTCTTTCTCTCAAAAATAAATAAACATTAAAAATTAAAGAAAAAAAAACAAGAAAAATTGAACCTACAGAAAAAAGCTCAAAATTAAATATGCTTTAACATACTAGGCTTATTATTTCAGTACAGAGTTAAACATTAGGTAATTATAGCAGTGTGTTTATGGACTAGTTATTGAACTCCATAACCCTCAGTTGCCCCATATATAAAATGAGAATATAGGATCTACCTCATTTTTTTTTTCTGGTAAGTTTCAAATGAGAAAATGCTTACCATGGGGCCCATTGGTATGTACTTTATGGATAGCTGTTGCTAGGCAACAGTAAAGTGTAGTGGTTACAGTACCTATGATTCCTGCTAGCCGTGAGACCTTAGCCAAGTTACTATGTGCCTCAGTTTTCACATCTGTAAAAGACAGTTGGAACGTCCCACATGGTGAGCACTCAGCCAACTCCGTCATCATTGTTATATCATCACATCAAAAATGCATTTCCTTAATCAATGAGGTTCAACCCAAAGACTGAAGTCTTTGCAATAACGGTATTTTTTTTTTAAGTTTTAAAGTAAAAGATAAGGCTCTCCCTGGATAGAAAAAGTGTCTTTTCTATGTAAAAATCACAGCATCCTCCTAAGCCATTCCAATGTAGCTGCTGAATCCCTGGCCTCCAGATTACTGGGAGTGCCTCTTGATCTGCTGCTCCCTTTCTCTGATGCCCTATCTTGTCGAAGCTGACTGAAGCCACCACCTAAAACTTGCAGGGTGACAGGGCTATCTGGTTACGGCATCTCATATATTTGTGGTATTAGTCTTTTGAAAAAATATGTAAAAGTTCCTCAATTATTAACTTTTCCCAAAGTGATATGTGATGGCAAAAGTAATATCTGTGTGAAGTGTTAAGTGAATTTTATGAAAAAAGCTGAATAATTTGACAGTGTTAAAATTATGCTGTCAAAGATTCCATTTTCTCAGAGCCTCTTCTATCCTGTATTCAGTTGTATACACTGTCATTAGGATGTTGAGATTTATTTTTTCTTTAATTGCAACATGATGGCCAGTTTTATAGGAATCATTGCGGCAGCACCTACTTTTCAAAAAGGTGCAAAACTCCATGGCGTCACTTACACAGGCAATTATGTACACGATTAGCGAGAATGGTTTGCAACAAAGTGATCAGAGAACAGAATCCCTGCCCTGCTGTTTAAGTATTTAAAAATACATAATAACCAGTGAGTCGTTTATTGGTAAGAAGATAGAATGCACCATCTTTGCAAGGAACGGGAGTTTGACCTCTTTTGTGCAACTTTCTGCATTTCACATTCTCATGCATTCAATAAAGAGCATGCATTTTTCACCCTTTAAAGCTCTTTCAAGGTCTTGTGGGATTTCCCATACAACCTCAGAAATTTCACACATATTTCATTAGAGACAGATAATGATCTAGTGCTTGGGAACAGGAGATGGGGTCATTCCTGACTTTTCTCCTTTAATCTTGTGTACGGTACTTGTGTACCGTAAGGCTGCATTTACTTCGGTTCCCCAAATGTTCATTTGTGTTCAATAGCATGTATTGAATTATTTCAAAGGGTACTTGTTTTGTGCTAGGTTCTAGGGACAGTGCTCAGGAAACAGAAGATATGTCTCAGGTCGTTGTGCCCAAATTCTGGATCCCAAGAAGACTGCCGGGGAGCCGGGACTGATGCAAACACAAAGGGTCTTTATTCGAAGCTCGAGCTCGGACTCTTGCACCTCCCGACGCAGCGGTGCAGTAGTAAGAGCCCTGAGCCAGGTTTACACAGGATTTTTATCAGGGTTCGAGTATACTTTTTGGGCGGGAATGGGGATCCTTTGAATTGATTGATTGGCATTTTCGCGGGCTAGTTTCTGATTGAGTATTTCATACTTGTCAGGCCCGGGCTAGCTATGGATTGGCTTAGCTTGGGGGTCCCACGCAGATTCAAATGGTCAGCGTGTGTGGGCTGAACACTGATTAGTTTTGCTGGGGGCTATTCTAGGAATCTGACCTCCTGTGGTTTCCCTGGAACTCAAGGTGGAGGCAGGGTCTGCTAATCAGGGTCCAGTCCCACCTGGGGTGGTAACAGGGTCTGCTAATCAGGGTCCAATCCCACCTGGAGTAGTGACAGGGTCTGCTAATCTGGGTCCGGCCTTTTGGCTACTCTGTTTCCTGGAACCCGGGGCAGAGTCCAGAGTGACTTGTTTTGCCGGAACTCGGGGCCCAGAACTACTCTAAGATGGAACTTAAACCAAAATGGAGTGGCCTTAGCCCTAACAGCACTGTACTTTCACAATATGGCAATTCTCTAACACAGCAAACAGGGTTCACAGCAATCACAGAAAACGGGTCAGGAGTCTAGTACTTTGCTAAGTCTCTAAATCTAATACCTAACAAGATTTAACACATAGCAACTTAGTCTAATACATAGCAAACTAAATAGGCCTCAGCACCCCAAGAAAAGTTTCACAGTGTTCACAGCAAACAGCAATCAAAACAGAATTCTCAGCAATCATAACCCTTAACAAGGTTCACAGTAAGCAGAAGTCTGGGGCACACTATCTCTAACACAGTACCCCTCTATGTTTAGCAGAAAAGAGAACTGACTTTAAACTAATGCAGGGCTGTCACTTAGGACAAGAAACTTAAAAACGCTCTCTTCAAGGGTACGTTACAAGAGCATTGCAGAATTAAGTCTTGTGTTTATGAAAACGTAGAGGCTAAAATTCAATTCTGTACTATTAGGTGTGAATGGAATATAATTAGATGCACCAGTGAGAGGCCAGCAGAGCTGAGCTACTTAAGAGCGCAGAGTTCAGCACTAGCTTTATGAGGCCTGAATCCCAGCTCCACTGCTAACTAGCTGTGTGACATTGGCAGCTATGAGAGAGGCCACCAAGGACTGCGAACCTGGTCCGGTGTTTAGGGAAGGCCTCCACAAGGCAGTGGCAATTCAGCTGAAACTTCAAGCTTAAGTAGGCATTTTGCTTTTGCAAATGATGCTGCATTTCTTGTTTCTCATGTTGCGAGTATACCTGCAGGCTATTTCTTTATATCTACTCTCATAATTTTTAACTAGTACCACTGACTCCTTATTATGAAAAATCAGTATCAACTTCCTCTCAACTCACCTCTTTCCTGTCTACTTTCTGATTATAGTGGATTATAAGATTTTTCTTAGCTCCTATCTTTAAACATTTAAGTATTTCTATATAGTTGAGTAACAATAATTATTGGTCTCTTGTTTCTGCATATCTTGTATGGCTTTTGTTTAGAATAGTCTTTTCAAGGATGTTTATATAGCAAATAACCTCGGGCTATATAATGTCACCCTCCAGGGCAGGGGGAAGATTTGTTTGCTGCCTAAGGTCATAAAGATAATGTCTCGCTCTGAGACAAATTATTGGGCCTTATAAAATTGGGATTTCCTTAATTCTTGGGCTCCCCAGCTGTCAGTCCGAGCCACTGAGTATACAGGATCGCTCCGGGCTGCTCTGCATTGCCCTGTAGGACTCGGGATGCAAGAGGAAGTGATCTGAGCTTGAAGCTCATGCTGCTTTGCCTCTCCGTAAACATCCACGAAATGTGGCAGAATAACTTGTTAGTGTGCAAACAGTGTAAAATCTGGACTCTTCACAGATTTCGACATACACTTCTACTACAATTTTCCAGCTGTGAAGATGCTTATACTATGTCCCATTTTTTTTCTTCTTCTTCCCATTCCAACGTTGTTCTATTATTTCTGTTTTTGTCAGGGCTTATACAACATTTATATTCTGTTGTGTAACTAAAATTTCCATACTTATTTTGGTTTTGTCCCCTCACTTAATCAAACTAAATTTAGAATAATTTCTCTATTCATCTCTTAATTGGTTAAAATTTGCCCTTAAGAAACTTCTAGAAAGTTACCTTCTAGAAAAACCCAGTGGGATTATATTCCCAAGTTTCTCGCATGGTTGAGGATGTTTGTTGGCTTTTTACTGAAACGGTAATATGGCTGGGAACAAAATTTTTGGTTCCATTCTTTCTTTTCTTGAAGACTTTTAGAAATTAAGTAAATTAAGTGTCTATTAACAGAAGAATGGTTAAAGAAAATGTATATACATACAATGGGATATTATTGAGCCATAAAAAGAAGGAAATCCTGCCATTTGAGACAACATGAATGGACCTTGAGGGTATTATTCTAAGTGAAATAAATCAGGCAGAGAAAGACAAGTACTGTATGGTTTCACTTCTTTGCAGAATCTTAAAAACACTGAACTCATAGAAGCAGAACAGGTAGGTGGTTGCTAGGGGTGGGAGCAGAGGTGGTGAAATGGGTGAAGGTGAAGGTAAAATTTCCACCACACAGAAAAAAACTGTAACTATGTGAGTTGATGGGTGGGTTAACTCACCTTATTGTGGTTATCATTTTGCAGTGTATACATATAGCAAATCATTATGTTGTGTACCTTAAAATTACATGATGTTGTATGTCCATTATATCTCAATAAAACTGAGGGGAAAAGTGGGGGGAGAGAAGATTTGAATAGACCCTTAACAAAAGAGGAAATATTGATATAAAATAAGGACATGAAAATTTACTCAGCATCATTATCATTAGGAAATGTAAGTTAAACCCCCAACAAGATGCTACCTATTAGAATTGCTAAAATAAAAAATATTGACTATACCGGGCACCTGTGTATCTCAGTCAGTTGAGCATCCTACTTTGGCTAAGATCATGGTCTCATGATTTGTGAGTTCGAGCCCCACTCTAGGCTCGCTACTGTCAGAGCAGAGCCCACTTTAGATTCTCTGTCCCTTTCTCTCTCTCTACCCCTCCCCCACTTGTGCTCTCTCAAAACTAAATAAACTTAAAAAAAATATTGACTATACCAAATGTTGCTATGGATGCAGGGGAATGGGAAGCTTTCGGCATTGCTGTTAGTGATGTACACAAACTTCGGAAAGTAGTTGGGCAGTTCCTTTAAAAACTTAAACATATACTTATAATAGGATCCATTCTATTCTTACATATAAAAACATTTACCATATAATGTTTAATATAAGTGTCGTACACTTTTATTTGTAGTCACTCCAAACTAGAAACAGTCTAAATGTCTATCAACAGATGAATGGATAAACATTCCATTGTTATAGCCATACAATGGAATACATAGCAATAAAAAGGAATGAACTACTGATACACACTAAAACATGCATGAATCTCAAAATAATTACACTAAGGGAAAGAGACCAGACAAAAAAAGTATACATGTCATAATTCCATTTAGATGAAATTCTAGAAAATGCAAACAAATCTATAAGAAGCAGATAAGTGATTACCTGAGAGTCGGGTATGGGAAGGAAGGGGCAGGGTGTGGAATGACAAGGGGGTGGCTAAGAAGTTTTTGGTATGCTCATTGTCTTGACTGTGTTGGACGTTTCATGCATGTATACATGTGTTAAAGCTTTTCAAATTCTATACCTTAAATATGTATAGTAAATTTCATGTTAATTGTACCTCAGTAATGCTGTTAAATAATAAAAGTATAAGATGGGAGATGGGGAGAGAGGGGTCTCAAAACATTCTTCATTCAGTGACAAAGTTGGCACACAAATCAATTTCATGTTTATTTGGCTCTTGTTTTTAAGTTTCTGTTATCAGTTGGCCAGAGCTAGGAGGAGAAGAAGGATGTGTGACTCATTCAGCTAACACTGTAAGGTTTGCTAGAAGCTTCAGCCTCACAATGATTATGGCACAAACTGTCTTTTCTATTCTCGAAATTGCATGGACTATATGTAAAACTGACTCTCTGTTGCTAGTTACATACCACAGTTCAAGCAATTTCTAGGTAGGAAGGCAACAAAGATGATCAGTGTTAATTCTGGAGAGGAGGAGAGAAATCACTTAGTCCAAATTCCTCATTTTATGTAGAGATGCAAAACTCAGAAAAAGTTATTTTACCTTTCTGATCCTGAGGTACATAGTTCATTTGTAATCACGTGTGGGAAAAATCTCAGATACTGTATTTCTAGACCAGCCCCTGGCACAATTGTTCTCATGAGTCAGATGCACCTGGATTTAAAAGTCTGTCTGTAACACTCAAAGTTAGCTTTGTGATGCTTTTCATCAATACAATTTTTATTTGCAGATTTATTAACTGAAGTTCAGGGCAGTCAGATTATTTTAACAGTTCATGAGATTGCCTTAACGATCAAATGAGGTCATCCTGCAAAGCCCTTAGCACACTGCGTCGGATGGGTAAGGGGCCCTTGATAAATGAGGACGACCATCGATATTATGATTATTACTTTATTCTTACTACTACCATGACATCAGCTTCCCCTCTTCAGACTAGTCACTATCCATCAATAACCTGCCCTTAAAGTTGCTTCCTTTTATTTTCTTCCCAAGCACACTCGGGAGCCTCTTTTCTCAGCCTGATTTCCATGTCTGAGCCACATTTCCTTCCTTTATGAAATATCTCCTGTTCATGCCTGTGGTATTAGCTCATGTGCTTCTTCTGCACTGCCTGGGGCACTTGTGAGTTTTGCTCATTAGATGCTAAATTACTGCCACCAAGAAGTGGCAAACGACAGTTTGCAACCTTTTACCGCCATAAAGCTCATACAATAAAACAACATGGAGCTATAGAGAAACAACGTTTGTGGGATCTGAGGAATAGATGTCTGCTTCAGGCAGTGTATCCCAGTGGTAGGATTCGGTGAATTAATGCTTAAGGAAGTAGACAGCTTCAGTTAATGAAATGAAGTGTTTAGGAACACAGATCTGTTACCATTGCTTGTCATGTAAAACAGTGGCTTTGTTACTTGTGAATGCAATTGCATTAGCAGAAACATTTGCTCCTATGGAAACATTACCCAGAGTAGCAGTTTTGTTAATAAAGATACAGATTGTCAAATGTTTGCTTCTCATTCTTGGAACTCTTCCAAGCTGGTTCCTGACTGTGTCGTGGCCTTCTCTGGGACTTATTCCCTGAGATGAATTGACAATTGTATTGACAATGGTATTTCAGAGCCAGGGTGGATGCTCTGAGCTGAGCCCTCAGGCTCCCTCTGTGACACCTTGAGGTCTGAGTGCATGTGCTTTTTGTGAAAGCAGAGAATATGGAGATAGAAATCCTGGAATGTCAGAGCCGAAGCAAAGCTATGCATTGTAGTAGGAAAATTTTCTGGTACCCGCCCTCCAGCTTCCCCTGCTCTTCCTGGCTCTGGAGTTTTCTCTAGTTTGTCCCTCTCCTTCCGTCTTCCTCCTGCCATTTGCCTGTGTTCCCTACCCTGCCTTTTAATCACTCTCAGTGCTGTGATCAGAGCAAGGGAGTTTCTGGTCCTCCTCTCATGTGACCGAACCATCCCCAGAATTTTCCGCCGCTGATCCAGTTGTGCTGTTCTTGGTTTCCATGACTTCACACTACCCAAGTTTTCCTTTGCTTTCTCTTGCTGCTCTTTTTTGGGGACTCCTTTCCAGACTTGCCTTCCTCTGACCTCAGAAATGAAGCGCTGGTTGTCCTTTGAGGGTTAGCCCCAATCTCTACTTTTTTCTGACACTTCACACACTCGCCCTGAGAGGTCTCACCACACCCATGGCTTCTGCTATGTCCTGTGTGCCAGTGACTTATGCACCTCCCCTCTGAGCTGTGGACTCCCTCCACACAGTATTTCAAAGGCATTGAAAATTCAAAATGTCCAGGTCCAAATGCTCCATCTTTCCCCCAAACATGGGCATCTCGGACTCCATTATCTATTCTGAGTTTGATGAGTTAGGGGCTCAGAGGTGACAGCAGTTTCTCCTCTTGCTGTCTATGTCCATTCATGAGGCTGTCTTGTTTATTTTCTCTTTAACTATTGCTCAACTCTTTCTCTCTCTGTCCATTTCGAGAACCTGGCATATACAGGCACTCAGTAAATATTTGATGAATAAATGAATCTCTACCAATGGTTCCCACTCCAGGCTGCTGTGATCTCTGGCCACAATGGCCTCCAGAGACCCTTACTATGGGTCGTGCTCATCTACATTCCCACAAACTAACCAGTGTTCCCTTTTATAAGCAAAGGGATCTATCCAAAAAAGCGAATCCAATCATGTAATTTCCTTCCCCAGCTTAAAACATGTTAATGATTTTTCATTGCTCCTGGATAAGATAAAAATTTGTAACATGAATGGCACCTGGGTGGCTCAGTCGGTTAAGTGTCTGACTTTGGCTCTGGTCATGATCTCACTGTTCATGAGTTCGAGCCCCGCGTCGGCCTCTGTGCTGACAGCTCAGAACCTGGACCGTGCTTCGGATTCTTTATCTCCCTCTCTGCCCCTCCCCTGATGGCGCTCTGTCTCTTTCTATCTCAAAAATAAATAAACATTAAAAATAATTTTAAAAATTTGTAACATGAGTTATAAGGGCTGGGATAGTTTTTCCACCACCTGTCTCTCCAGCCTCATCTCTCACCACGCTCCACCTTCTGTCTTTGCTTCAAGCACACCGCCCACACCACGCTGCTTTAGCCTCCCACTTGCCACCTTCCTCCTGCTGCCGGAACTTCTCCCTGATCACTTTTCTCTCCCTTCCCCAATTCCTCCTAGCTAACTGGTTCTCATCCCCCAGATCCCGGCGCACACGTTACTTCGGACCTCTGGGCTAATCGTCACAATCCCCATGACACCATACATCCCTGAAAGTTGTGTTTATATTTATATTTGTAATTTATTTTGAGAGAGGCAGAGAGAGTGTGAGCAGGGGAGGGGCAGAGAGAGAGAGAGAATTCCAAGCAGGCTCCAAGCTGTCAGTGCAGAGCCTGAGTGACACGGAGCTCGAACTCACGAACCTGTGAGATCACAACCTGAGCCAAAGTCAGACGCTTAACTGACTGAGTCACCGAGGCGCCACATTAGTTTTCTTTTTAAATAAAATTTAGTACATTGTGTGTAATAAGCTTTAATAAAATAGAGGTAGTTACTTGATTAATACTTGTCTCCTCTCAGAGTGTAAGCTCCACGATGGTAGGAACAATATCTGGCATTGTTCTTTGCTGTATTCTTAGAACCCAGCACAGCTGGTGCTCGGTACTGTTTGTTAGATGCACTGAGGAACTGTAAACCAGGAGGCTAGGTCTGAGTCCTGGCGCTGCTTTGGATGACTATATGGCCTTAGAGTTGAAGGATTTGCTTGGATTGAAGAAAATCTCTCCTTCATTATTGAAATTTATCTGTACAAGGCAAAAATGCCGGCCACTGGGGGATCCAATCCATTCATTGATCAGTCCTTTAAGTGAATCAGGTCTCAGTTTTAGAAGCTTGAAGCTTGGGTCCAGGAAAATGGCAGCACTCAGTTGCCTCGATCTAGTTTCTTAGATTCCCTCCAGCAGCAGTGGTAAATGCTGTAGGGTGCAGATTATGCCTGACTGAGCTTCGTACTTGGAAGGTGTGGGCAGCGGCTTCTGTTCTGGGGTTGCAGAGAGATAGAAAGTGCACAGCTGGTCACACACTGGGTTGCTCAGAGTTGTCCTGGTTGCTCTATGGATTAGAGCACCATTAGAATCTGTTACCTCTCTCTTCTGAATCTTCAATTTTTGTAGCACTTACTTCCAGAACCAGTGGGCCATAATTTATTATAATTGAGGTGTGCTAACAATTACAATGAATTTTACACGCTTTGTCACATTTTACCTTCATGACAACTCTGATTTATAGGCATTGATTTTATTCTCATTTTTTTATATTAGACACAAATGAGAGAAGGCAAGTGGCCTGTATTCTGTGACCCCTCTAGTAAGCTTGGTTTCAAACCAGGTTGTCTTACTTCAAGGCTAATGATTTTTCTATTACATCATTAAAATTGCTTCTCCTATGTTTCCATGTTGTTATGGATTGAATTGTGCCTGTCTAAAACTGATATGCTGAAGCTCTAACCTTTAATGTGACTGTATTTGGAGATAGGGTCTTTAGGAGGTAATTAAGGTTAAATGAGCTCATAATAGTAGGGTGCTAATCCCGTTGGACTAGTGCCCTTCTAAGAAGAAGAAACACCAGAGATCTTTCTCTTTCCTTCCACATGCAAGCTCAGAGTCAAGGCCATGTGAGGACACAGTGAGACAGTGACTGTCTGCAAGTTGGGAAGCAGTCTCACCAGATACTGACACTGTTGGCAACTTGACCTTGGACTTCCAGGTTCCAAGGTGTGGGAAATAAATGTCTGTTGGTTAAGTCATGCAGTCTGTGGTGTTCAGTTACGGCAGCCCAAGCTGACTAAGACACATGTCAAGTCACACCTCTGCATTGAGAGGGTTGGATGGGTATAAAGCTGGTGAGACGGCAAGTGGACCAAAGCCACCACATTGAAGGAGAGACAATCCCAGAGAGAGGTTCCAGGGATTGGAGGACATGGAATTGCCTCTCATTCCAGAGGAGAGATGGTTTTATTTGCTGCTGGGTATAGTGGCTCTGGGCCCATGGGAGTCAGCTGAATCCAGGCTGCAGCAGACATGTCCCAACCACGGGGATTCCTTGCATTCTGTATCCTCCACAATCTATAACATGGTGGTCCTAAATAAAATATGGCATGTAGTTAAGTTGGAGAGAGTCATAATAAAGCAGTAAAACTAAAATCTACTCTTTCAAGTTATGGTATTAACTTGAAACTTTTCTTGGAAAGATGTAGAAAGATTTATTATCTACATTAATAGTGAGGAGAAGATGGACTGTCAGACACACAGGTTCTATAGCAGCGGCAGGCCAGGCTGTGAGAGCGTCTCCTTCATCCCTGACCTCCTTCTTCACTCTGGCTCTGCGGGCAGAGGCATGCTGTCTTTCTTTGATGGACAATATCTTCCCTCATTTTCAGGGAATGGCAGTCACATAAAGAAAATAAATCTCAGGAAGCCTCAGAAAATACACTTGGGTGGGCAGAAGGCCTTTCATGGCCTCAGGGCTGCTTTTGATTGTATTTGCCATGTTCACTAATTTCACCTCTGTCAGGAGCCATTACAGGTGAACGACGGCTATAAACGACCGACTTCCAGGGTGGTAATTGGAAAGCACCTTTCTGGGGCTACACATCAGCCTCATCCTACAAAGATTTATGGATAATTCCCTTGAAGAGACCCCACTGGCCCACAGGTGGTACTATAAACCTCCCCCCTCCCCCCAGTTCTCTAGGTTTACACCAGAGTAATCAGCCACATTCCTGTAGTCATAGGTGCTTAAGGCTTTTTAAAAATACACTTTAGGGGCACCTGGTGGCTCAGTCGGTTAAGTGTCCCACTCTTGATTTCAGCTCAGGTCATAATATCATGGTTCGTGAGTTGGAGCCCCGTGTTGGGCTCTGTGCTGACAGCGTTGGAGTCTGCTTGGGATTCTTTTTCTCTCCCTCTCTCTCTCTGCTCCTCCTCTGCACCCATGCATGTATGCACACTCTCTCTACCTCGAAAATAAATAAATAAACTAAAAAATACAGTTTATGTTTTAGAACAGTTTAAATTTAGAGAAAAATTGCAAAGATGGTGCAAAGACTTCCCATTGTTATGCCCAGAATTCGGGGACCCCAAGAACCACCAGGGAGCCGAGTCCGATGCAAGAACAAAGAGCCTTTAATCGAGCTAGCTCGAGCTCAATCTCCTACCTCACCGACGCAGCGGTGGGTAGAGAGAGAGGGCGCGGTCCCAAAACACAATAGTTTTAAAGGGGTCTAGGGGCAGTGGGAGGGGTGATTGGTGTGACCCTAGCCAATTGGCTGAGGAAGGGTCAAGGGTCCTGTTCCATAGGTCACTGGGCGTGGTTCTTTTGGAACCAGGAAGTTGCAGGTTTTGAGCAGGCACTGGGGACTCGGAGTGGAAGACAGGAAACACAATGGAGTCAGTCCCAGTTTGCCCTTAAGCAAAATGGAAACAGTCCTGATTTGCCCTTGCACCATACACCTCGTAGCCAGTTTTCCCTGTTAATAACGTCTTACATTAATAGGGGCCTTGGTTGCTATTAATGAACCAATATCGATACTATTACTAAATAAATGTCATTCTTTATTCAGGCTGTCTTCCCTTCCCTTCCCTTCCCTTCCCTTCCCTTCCCTTCCCTTCCCTTCCCTTCCCTTTTCACCTAACGTCCTTTTTTTCCTGTCTCAGGATCCTATTGAGGATCCTACGTTGCATTTAGTTGTCGTGTCTCCATAGGCTCCTATTGGCTGGGCAGTTTCTCAGATATAACATGCATTTGATAACTTTGACAGTTGGCAGAATATTGGTCAGGAATTTTGTAGAATGACCTCGATTGGGGTTTATCTGATGTCCTATGATTTTCCAGGTTTCTCTACTGTAAAGTCACTCCCCACCCCTCTACCCCCATACATACTCTTTGGAAGAGAGTCACTTTGCATAGCCTACCCTTAAGGAGTGAGGAAATTGTTCAATCTGATGTAGGTGGAGGACTCAGTTTTTTATAAGCTGAATTGCACTCGAATATAGTGAATACAGTTTCTGAGAGAAACCTGAAGTGAATCCCCTGGAAGCTCAAAAACTCCCCTTGTTCTGTAAATAGCCATGGGTCTCAGAAAAGTGTTGAATAAGTATTAGCACATGTTTAGACTTACCTTAGGGAGTGGGAATGTTCACAGTTCACCTTCACAATAGTTTAACAGTGCTACAGTTCTGCTCCTTCTTATCTTAAATGTGTTAATTTTGCTTTAACACAAGATGGCTTTTTTTTTGTATGCCAAATCATTTCTAGGTTATGGGGCTTATGCCTAAAATCTAAATATATCTGTATGTCATACTTCAAAATTTAAAGAAGTGTTTCAATTTCTTTCTTTTTCGTTTTTAGAAAATGTTTTTGAAATGTTGCTGCCATGCAAACAGGATTGGTAATGAAAATGAGCCAATTTTTGTAGATACTGTGAAGGAAAATGAAGCGCACATTATAAAAAATCTCAAGTTGTCTCAGTAATGACACAAAATCTGTTCTGTCCTGTTCCCATATTCAACTTGTCCAACTTTTGAGTCTTCTCTTGCCTTTATTTTAAAGAATATTTCAATGTAGTCATTTGTCATCGTAGGTTGAGCAAAGTAGAAAATACTACCTATTCTGCCAAAAGTCATAAGTGGGTCAGTAAGTTATTTGCTATAAAGATACAGTAAATTCTTCTCCCCACAAAAGAGCTGTCTACCAGAGAGAGCGAAGGTATGGGCTGGGGGTAGGTCGTAGATGCATGTCTGGGAACCTGCCTGCCTTCTCTGCCAAGTAGGTCCTGTCATCCACTGGCCTGTGGCAAGACCCTTTTTTTTCTGTTCTCTTTGGGCAATAGATGGTTACTGAACTGGCTCATTTGAATCTGCTCCTGCTTCCTGGATTGATTGTGAGTTTTCCTGATTCCCTAGCCTGAGTGAAATTCTCCTTTTACAAGCTTCCACGTACCTTAAGCCTCCTTAACATATTACGCTTCACAATTGTGAATATACAGTCAATACTGTGAACTTTTGGGGATTGCTACCTCCTCTACTGGGCTATAAAGCTCCTGAGAGCAGGGACCATGTGTTCACATTTCACAGGACAGCAGTGATTTATGGCACATTCCAGCTCGAGTGCTCTGTGCTTGCGGTGTCCAATACTGCCACCATCAGCCCCATGTGGATATTTAAATTAAAATTAAGTAAAATTAAATAAGATGAATAATTCATTTCCTCAGGTAGCTGGTGGTTACTGTATCGCAGGTACAGTTATAAAATGTTTCCGTCACTGTGGAAAGTTCTGTTGGACAGTGGAGCTCTGTGTGTTGGTTGACAAGTCATGGTGGCAGATCCTTAAGGATAGGGATGGGTTCTAGATTTCTGGATTTATCTCCATAGTGTCTAGAACACAAGGAACAATAAGGAAATGGGCTGGCAGATTTATTTGATCTTGAAAGTCTTTGCCTGCAAAAAATACCCCCATGATAATGCTTCTTACCCTGCCTTGTTGGTGTCAACACTGATGTGTCCAAATGGGTGAAGCAGAGGCTCTAGAATTTGCTCAGTGGCTGCAACTCATGATCTTGCCCTATTGACCTTTTGAGCAAGGAAGCCCCTGGTGGCCCACTGGCTAATGTTTTTTAACCTGATTCTTTCCCCCTCCCAAGTGATGTTGTTGGGAACAAAGGAGACAGTACAGATTATTTTTATTTCTATTTTCATGAGGAGTCATTCTGCATATATTCACTCTGTTTCACACAATAAGTACCCACAGATGTTAAGGAAAAGTCATCATTTCTCTTTCTGAAGGATTAGACAAGCAAACAGGGAAAACAGAGATCAAAGGGGCTATTGCTCTGGGCTAACAGTGAAGCTGCAGAGAAGGAAAGTTCTTTCAGTTGGCAGGTGCTCCCTCAATCTCTTGCATGCTTATCACTCTCTCTAGGTGACAAGAGGTTCAGGTTCTAGCAAACAACTTCCTAATAATCCACAGATGAAGAAACAGAAGGTTCCTCTCTATGTGGACCAAGCCACATAAATATATGAATACATGTATATGATAACAGGGCTTGCAAACCACATGTGCATATAATGCATATATATTCAGAACTTTCCCTCACTTATGTTCTTGAATATTTGTCCATGAATTCTCAACATCCCTTTAATATTGAAGGAGTGACCATAGTTCAGGTTCTTCATCAAATTCCAACAGGTATCATTATTATTACTATAGCTAAAATTATAATCAGGTATATTAGTCAAACACACTACTGAGCCTTTAAAACAGGTACAGGGAAAATCTCTGACATCTAAAATCTGACAGTCCAACTGGTGATTAAATCCTCCCTCCAACATCCCATAAAAATAATATGGCTAAATTTAAAGAGCTTTGTTGTGGCCATCATGGTAGCCATGTCCCTTATCAGAGTCCCACATCCACATACTCCTGTTGAGTGTCTCTCCTTGATGACTGGGAAACCCTTCCAGTATTTTCTTCCTTATTTCTGCTCTTCTTCCTGGATTGCACATTTCAAGGAGTGGCACAGTGTTTATCCAGTTGTCCTAACCTAAAACTTTGGAATTCTTTTCTGTCACTTTACCCTATGAACCCAGTAGATATCAAGATTAGTGAAATCTACCTTCTATAGGGTTTCTGATTACGGTTCTATTCTCACATGTCATTGGCCTTCCTCTGCTCAGGCCTTCTTCATTTCTCATCTGGGTTATCACAACACCCTCTTGGCTTGTTTCCCTGACTCTCTCTGCTCCCAATTGGCTCATCCAAATCACACCAGGGTAAACTATGTAAAGTCTATATTGCTCATGGTCCTTCTTCTCAAGTCATTCTGCTTTGCTGTACTTCCTCATCTCTCCTTCATATATGTAGCTTATTCTCTTTGTCTAACATGCCCTCCTTTCAATTATTATATGGAAGGCAAGGCCCAGGGAGTTAAGTGAAGGTGTGTTGAATTGAACCCAGGTAGTCTGGGTTTGAATATTCTGTCTACCATGTGCTTCTCTGAGCTTCCATTTCCTTATCCATAAAACAAGGATAATAGTAATAATATCTCCCTCATAGCGATGTTGAGGTATTAAATGCAGTACTTGGCAGTCCTAAGCAGATGCCTGGCACACAATAAGTGCTCACATGTGTGGGCTTTTGGTATTAATAGTATCACTCCTTTGTTATCTACCTCATAAGCCCAATTCATATTTTAAGACTCAGACTATATGTCTGAAAGAATATTTTCTGACTTGTCTTCCTCATTCCACCCCATCCTCTATCCTTCACTGTTTTTCCTCTATAACCTGGGATACCTTTATTTTAGCTCTTACTTCATTAAAATCTTTCCCCTCCCCTCAGAAGACTGTGGACATCTTAAGGACAGATGCTGTGCCTAATCTATGAATCTGCAGAGCCTGCATTTTACCCAGTGCTGGCTTTCAGTGCAGGTGAGCTCTTCATGGGAAGTCACAGAACGTCAGTGTCCAGCTTTAGTAGGGATGAAGATATGCATCCATAGGTCGTCAGGACATTGATGATTCTTGGCTAGGTGGTTGGAGGTCATCAGTTTCTAGGTCAGTAGTTGAAAGGTATATTTTGCCAGCTGAGCACTCACTGGCATGAGATCCGGTGCTGTGGTGTGAATGTTGGTGTCATCTCCTCCCTCCACCAAATCCATATGTTGAAATCCCAACCCCCAAGGTGATAGTATTAAGAGGTGGGGCTTTGGGGAGGTGATTAGATACCAGAGCAGAGCCCTCATGGATGGGATTAGTGCATTTATAAAAGAGACCTCCAGAGACACTCCTTACTCTTTCTGCCATGTGAAAAGTTGATATCCACGAAACAGGAAGCGAGTTCTCACTGAATCTGCTGGTGCCATGATCTTGGACTTCCAGCCTCCAGATTGGTGAGAAACAGATTTCTGTTGTTCATAAACTACCCAGTTTATGGTATTTCATTACAGCAGCCCAAACACACTAAGACTCTATAACACTGATCCAAACAACTGTGACATAGCCAAACCCCAAATCACACCAACAGTAAGGTGACTTAATTCTAGTTCCTTCATATGGTTCCAAATGCAAGGAATCCTGTATGAGCAACAAAGAGCTAACTGATAATTTTTTATGATGAAAAAGATCTTTAGGGTAACTGTAAGAAAATGAAAAATGTAAAGGTTTTACTTTTTGGGGGGATCTGCTAAATTTCCACTTTTCCAAGAGTGACAGACATTGAAAGCTGGGACCCATTTTCACTTTTTATCTCCTCATTTAGCATTTCAGAACAGCCATCACTGGTTTGGACACATTGCTCTTCCTAGGGGGATCAGTATCTCCAGAATTAAGAATATATCATTTTACCTGGAGGAAGTATCTGTTTTCCTCTTTTACTTCTCAAAATCCCTGAACTTGTTCATAAATTAGATAATTTTCTTAAGGGAGTGAATTTTAAAAGTAGAGCTACCAGAAAGTTCCATCAGAATTTTTCAGCCTACCAAGGATCTCTTGCAAAATGTTTTCCTTTTACGTGCAGACAACTTTAATGGCCCTTGTTTCTGATGTTCAGGATTACTTGACAATTCTTCTGTGATTGTCAACAAGAGTTTGCATGAAACCTAGATTTCATGCCTTCAGTGTGAAGTTTAGCTCTCAAAATCTAGGTTTTTTTTTCTCTCCTTTTTTGTTTCCCTTTATTACTTCGCCTCACACCCTTTCCAGAGCAATCCTCTTTTCTGCTTGGTCTGAATTCCAGAGAACATAGGAAACATACAGTAATTAACTCATGTAATAATATATCTGATTCTTTTCACGTCCTGATTCTCTTAACTTGCTGTATAAAGAAAACTGAGCTGCTGCTTATGTGAAAACGTTTTATCACACCAGGGAAGTTTTTTCTTTTTTAATCAAATTATTATCATTAAAAACTTTTAAATTGATGTATAATTGACATATATGACATTAGTTTAGGTGTATGACATAATGATTAGATATTTGAGTATATTGTAAAAGGATCACTGCGATAAGCCTAGTTAGCATTCATCACCATGCATAGTTTCAATTATTTTTCATTTTTTTCAAAAATTTTTAATGTTTATTTATTTTTGAGAGAGAGAGAGAGACAGAGAGAGACAGAGTGTGAGCAGGTGAGGGGCAGAGAGAGGGACACACAGAATCCAAAGCAGTCTCCAGGTCTGAGCTGTCAGCACAGAACCTGATGCAGGGCTTGAACCCACCAACCATGAGATCATGACCTGAGCTAAAGTTGGATGCTTAACTGACTGGGTCACCCAGGCACGCTTAAAATTTTTTTTTTTTACCTCCAGGTATATTTGATGGTAAAGTAAGCAAAAAATTACAAAAGCCTCTACTCTTTAATGTATAAACATATTAAATAGGTTAATGCATTTGGGCTTTGATAAACTATTGTCTTGTAAACGATGAATCCTTTTAGAAAAAAGGAAAACCCATTATAAGCTAATATCAATAAACTCCCACTACCACACTATTTTTAATGTTTTATGTCTTTGTATAATTTTTATTATATTGTACTACATTATATTTAATAAAAACAATTTTCTAAAAATCAGAGATAGAAATAATCTAGCCGTGGGTCTAATCTCACTGAAAATCACACCATAAATATAATTGTGGTGCATGTGGTAAAGTTACAAACTAAATTGAATTTACAGTTTCATTAACTCAAGAGAGGGTACCGATTTTGAAAGACGAAGAGCCTGTAAGTTGGAATGGATATATTTGGGTGGACACAGAAAGATGAAGCTGAGAATCTCAGTCCCCTGAGTCTCTTTGAGCCTCCTTTGCTAGAAGATGTGACCTTCCTTCCTGCATCTGAAAAGTTTAGCTTTCCCTTATTTGAAGACCTTGTAATAACCTTACCAATTCCTTCTGTTAAATTAATATGGTTGAAACAGAATGTGGTTTTAATTTTCCCAACAGGACTCTGAATGATGTGCTATCCTAAAACTTTATTTTATTGTACTTGAAAATAGTTTTATGGGCTGGGGAAGAGTTGATAATAATGATTATCCATTGTCTACATAACCATTGGGTTTTGTTTCTACCTTACCATGTACCAGATGACACCCTGAATTTTAGTTGACGTTTTTAAAAAAGCCTAGTGTACATGGACTAGAAGAACAAATACTCTTAAAATGTCGATACTACCCAAAGCAATCTACCTATTCAATGATATCCCTGTCAGAGTAACACCAGCATTCTTCACAGAGCTAGAACAAACAGTCCTAAACTTTCTATGGAAATTCAGGAAAGCAGTCCTGAAAAAGAAAACCAAAGCTGGAGGCATCATAATTCTGGACTTCAAGCTATATTACGAAGCTGTAATAGTCAAGACAGTATGGTAGTGACACAAAACAGACACTTAGATCAATGCCACAGAATAGAGAACTCAGAAACGAACCCACAAATGTATGGCCAACTAAGCTTTGACAAAGCAGGAAAGATATCCAATGGAATAAAGGCAGTCTCTTCAGCAAATGGTGTTGGGAAAACTGGACAGCAACGTGCAGAAGAATGAACCTGGACCACTTTCTTATGCCATATACAGAAATAAACTTGAAATGGATAAAAGACTTAAGCATAAGACAGGAAACCATCAAAATCCTCAAGGAGAAAGCAAGCAAAAACCTCTTTGACCTTGGCTGCAGTAACTTCTTACTCAACATGTCTCTGGAGGCAAGGGAAACAAAAGCAAACATGAACAACTGGGACTTCATCAAGATAAAAACTTCTGCACGGCAAAGGAAACAATCAGGAAAACTAAAAGGCAACCAACAGAATGGGAGAAGATATTTGCAAAGGACATATCAGATAAAGGGTTAGTATCCAAAATCTATAAAGAACTTATCAAACTCAACATCCAAAAAAACAAATAATCCAGTGAAGAAATGGGCAAAAGACGAATAGACACTTTTCCAAAGAAGACATACAGATAGTTAACAGACACATGAAAACCTGCTCAACATCGCTCATCATCAGGGAAATACAAATAAAACCACAATGAGATACCACCTCACACCTGTCAAAATGGCTAAAATTAACGACTCAGGCAAAGACAGATGTTAGTGAGGATGTGGAGAAAGAGGATCTCTTTTGCACTGCTGGTGGGAATGCAAACTGGTGCACTCTGAAAAATAATATGGAGATTTCTCAAAAAATTAAAAATAGAACTACCCAGAAATTGCACTACTAGGTATTTACCCAAATATGTGCACCCCGATGTTTATAGCAGTGCTATTGACAATAGCCAAAGTATGGAAAGAGCCCAAATGTCCATTAAGAGATGAAAGGATAAAGAAGATGTGGGATATATATACAATGGAGTATTACTCAGCAATCAAAAAGAATAAAAACTTGCCATTTGCAACAACATAGATGGAACTAGAGTGTATTATGCTAAGCGAAATTAGTCAGAGAAAGACAAATATCATATGACTTCACTCATATGTGGAATTTAAGATACAAAACAGATGAACGTAAGGGAGAGAAGCAAAAATAATATAAAAATGGGGAGGGGGACAAAACATAAGAGACTCTGAAGAACAAACTGAGGGTTGCTGGAGAGGTTTTGGGTGGGGGGATAGGCTAAATGGGCAAGGGGCATTAAGGAGGACACTTGTTGGGATGAGCACTGGGTGTTATATGTAGGGAATGAATCACTGAATTCTATTCCTAAAATCATTATTGCACTATATGCTAACTAACTTGGATGTAAATGAAAAAAACAAGAGCTTAGTATATTAAAAATTTTCCTCCATCTCCTTAAATATGGAAACCATATTTATGTTATATGACATTTCATTAAAAGTAGCTGACTGATGTTATAACACCTCACAATTTATAGTGTACATGGACATATATATATTATCTCTCTCTGTCTCTGTCTCTCTGCCTCTGTTGATGCCTCTCTGTCTCTCTCTCTACATAAAAATATATATGTAGATATACACACACACACACACACAGACATATACATATATATACATACACATATAGATATACAACAATAATAGCAACTGTTGGTGAAGCTAACTGGTTAAAACCAAGCTTTGGTCTCCACCTACTCCTAGACCTGAACTTTTTCTGTGTTTCCTAACATCAATATTATAGTCATGTAAACATCAAACTTAAAATTAGCTTTAAATTCTTTATCTGATGAGTTGCCAGTTTAGCAAATGTTTGTTGAGTCCCTATACAATAAGCTCTCATGACCTCATTCCTTTCTTTCTTCCTTTCTTCCTTTCTTCCCTTCTTCCTTCCTTCCTTCCTTCCCTTCTCCTTCCTTCCTTCCTTCTTTCTTTCTTTCTTTCTTTCTTTCTTTCTTCCTTCCTTCCTTCCTTCCTTCCTTCCTTCCTTCTTTCTTTCTTTCTTTCTTTCTTTCTTTCTTTCTTTCTTTCTTTCTTTCTTTCTTTCTTTCTTTCTTTCTTTCTTTCTTTCTTTCTATTTACTTTTTCCTGATCAGGCCATGATGCCAGGCACAAAAACTGCTCTGAAACAAGGTCTATTCTCATTTGCTCCTTTTTGATTCTACTGTTCACTACTGTTCCATCACTGTAGTCTTCTTACTGATCTCTCCGACTCCTCTTTCTCTTCCCTTTCCAGATTATGTTTACTGACAGAATTTTAAGGCAACCTCTCTGAAGAACCCACACATACTTTGTACCACTAAGGGAATATTAACATAGCTCAAGACTTTGGTAAAGAGAAAAGTAGCACAGCATGTCTCATCTGACTTCCTTTGTTGACACTTCTATATCTGAAGGACACAAAACGGTTGAGAAAGCAGAACTGGATAACACAATGGTCCCATTGTTCTTCATAGAAAGTAATTTTCTCTAGTCTAAATAGTATGATATTTAACAGGTGAAATATATTTACCGTGCTATATGAAAAATATATATACATTGACATAAGTTATAATTGTCTACTGCATCAGCCGTCCATGATTTTGATAAGGTGATGCATGCCTCACTGGGCCCTGCTGATGGCATCTTCAAGTATCTTTCGTAAAGAGCTGGAAGTAACAATGCTAGTGTTGATTTTTTGCTAATGAAGAAAAAGATCCAAGGCTGAGCTGACCTTTACTTATCCAGAGACTGTTTTAGTTTAGCAAAATTCAATCTGCCTGAGATGAAAGGAAAATTGACTTTTTTATTTTCATTGTCTTATCCTGCGGGGAAAAATAAACTAAAGAGGTGAATGGAGCTGCCTGATCATCACAAAGGGCGAGCTCTGCCTTCCTGCAGCTGGGGAGGCATGAGAAATTGAAATTTGGAACACCATGGGCACTGCCCCTCCTCTGAAACAGGTCACTGTGATTGTATTTGTATTATTGGTTTTGCTTTACATATTCACCACATTTCTGCCCAACCAGTTCCTTATAGAAAACTCTTGTGAGGCTCTGAAATCCGAGTTTCATTAAACATGGGCAGGTAGCCCAAGGCGTTAATCAGATAAACATTATTCCACTAGGAAAATATATTTTTTTCCAGTTATCTCTCACCTCTTCCCCTCCCCCTTATCCCTGTCCTTTGAATTGATTACACTTGTATACTCAGAGCCACTTCAGAGCACAAGAGTAAAGCAGTCAATTTTAAGTTTTTCTTTAAGATTTTGCAGGAGATGGTGCTCAAAGATGTGAAGCAGGTACAATTCTCTTCTCTTCTTGGAGGCATCTCTTTTGTGTCCTTCCCAGAACTCCTGATCCTAAGAGCAGACCTTCTTTGTAGGCAAGCAACACTTTGTGGCTCTGTGTATATATTGTGGATAAGAGGTTTTAGAGTAAAACATATCTGACAGTTCTGCTCTGTCACTCACCAGGTACATGATCGCTCAAACCTCAATTTCCTCATGTGCAAATTCACACATACCTCAAAGGGGTGGACAAGAATATACTGAGATCAGCAAACAGAAAAGAAATTATAGAATACCTATGTTACTGAACCCCAAGGTTGGCTGCTCATTACTTGAAAGGCCAATACTCAAGAAACGTGTTTTGACTGGAAAGGAGTTTGAGCTTTTTCAGGAGGTTGGCAACTTGGAGAGAAGGCAGATTCTTCTCCAAAAGCCAATTCTGAGGCTTCCACCTGGCTCAGGGGGGTTTTAAAAGGGATTTAGGGTAGCTAATCAATAAAGGGATCCAGTAGTCAGTAACATTTCTCGATTATGGACAGACTCAATGGTGCTAGCTTATGGATATTATCTTAGTGCTCAGGAGTTGTGAGAGGGGGTCCAGTTTCTGTTTCCTGATGTGCAGGACTCTGTTCTTTCTGCAAAGGAGGGCAAGATCTACAGGTGCACAAAGGGAGGTTAGTAAAGTCATCCGTGTACCTAAAAAAAGAAAAACATTTTGCTAGAAAATTGCTGGGCTAATCAGAAGCTGAGGCAGCTTCAAATAGGCTTGCTGGCCTCTGTGGCCTGGGGAAGTTCTAGTCCTTCACTCCTCAAGGCCAGTGGTCTGTAAACCTCAAAGAAAGTCAATTAGTTTTGTTATGGATCAAGAGACTTAGGTCAGCAAGTACGGAGTGTATTATCTTGAAGGAAGTTAAACCGTAAGACCATCTGGAGTGCTGTTACCCCTGCGGACATCACTTGGTATCGCTCGCTAAAAATAGAGATTCCTAAGATTCCTAAGCTCTCTCTTAACCTGATGAATCAGTATCTCTCTGCTTAATCCACAAGATATAGCCTTCTCACTGGTATGATGGGTAGTTAGACTTGGAAGCTGGATGGGATTATATAAAGCCAAGGGTCTTGAACTCCTACTCTCCTCATTCATCCCACCTCCAACTTTTTTTTTTAATGTTTATTTATTTTTGAGACAGAGAGAGACAAAGCATGAGTGGGGGAGAGGCAGAGAGAGAGGGAGACACGGAATCCAAAGCAGGCTCCAGGCTCTGAGCCGTCAGCACAGAGCCCGATGCGGGGCTCGAACTCACAGACCATGAGACCATGACCTGAGCCGAAGTCGGCCGCTGAACCAACTGAGCCACCCAGGCGCCCCCCACCTCCAACTTTTAACAGTCAGATCCCTTCTGCAATGTCTTCAGCAAGTGTACTTCTGGCATCTGTTTAAATACCTCCAGAGACACCAAACTCACTACTACTTGGAGGAGCCTTGTTCATATTTGACAACTTTTAGAATGTTTCTAGTACTCAAGCAAAAACTGTCTCTTTTTTTCCCCCACTGATGCTAATTCTACTCCTGGGGACACACAGGTTGGATTACTCCTCTTCCTATTTGACAGCCCTTCAAATATTTGAAAACACAGTCCTTGTCCCCTTAAGTATTCTCTTTTCTAAGTTTCAGTCCTCAAATTTCAACCTCTGCTTACCTAACCCTTGCCAAATATATCCCATGGCTAGAGCCGCAGCTGCTGTACTTATCTGTTCTCTCAGAGCTGACTCACCTCTGAAATTTACATTCTCCACTCTCAACCACTCTTTCCTCTGGCAGGAGTGGACAAAGAGATGCTCTTCTAAAAGGTGCATCAGGGGTGCCTGGGTGGCTCAGTCGGTTAAGCGGCCGACTTCGGCTCAGTCGGTTAAGCGGCCGTCTTCAGCTCAGGTCATGATCTCACAGTCTGTGAGTTTGAGCCCCGCATTGGGCTCTGTGCCAATGGCTCAGGAGCCTGCTTCAGATTCTGTATCTCCCTCTCTCTCTACCCTTCCCCTACTCACACTCTGTCTCTATGTCTCTCAAAAATAGACATCAAAAATTTTAACAAGTGCATCAAAAAGAATCTTACATTCTTTTATTTTGTTTTTCATCTCTTCAAATATAATACAGGCTGCTCAAAACCAAGACTTTTAATACAAAAATACAAGGTTTCTTGTTGTAGGACAATGATGAGAATAGGAGGCTGAGACAACATACCAGCCCAACTTCCTTCCATCAGACCCATTTTATTTTATTTTATTTTTATTTTTTAGTGAGTGGGAGCAGGAGAGGGGCAGAGAGAAAGGAGGACAGAGGATCCAAAGCAAGCTTTGCACTGACAGCAGTGAGCCTGAACTGTGAGATCATGACCTGAGCCAATGTTGGACACCCAACCGACTAAGCCACCCAGGTGCCCCTATCAGACCCATTTTAAAGGTTAGATTGGTGCAGCCACTGTGGAAAACAGTATGGAAGTTCCTCAAAAAATTAGAAATAGAGCTACTATGTGATCCAGCAATTCCACATCTGGGTATATATCCAAAGGATATAAAATCACTATCTCAAAGAGATATCTGCACCCCTATGTTCATTGGGGTATTATTTACAATGGCCAAGACATGTAAATAAGTGTCCATAAATGGATAAATGGAAGAGAAAATGTGGTATATAGATATAATGGAATATTTTCCAACCATAAAATAGAAGGAAATCCTGCCATATGAGACAACATGAATAAATCTTGAGGACATTTGGCTAAGTGAAATAAATCTGACAAAGAAAGACAAGTACTGTATGATCTTACTTATACGTGGGCTCTAAAAAAAGTAAGCTCATAGAAACAAAGAACAGACTGGTGATTTGTAGAGGTGAGGGATGGGAGATGGGGGAAAATGAGTAAAAGAGCTCAAAGGGTATAAACTTCTAATTACAAGATGAATACGTTCTGGGGATGTAATGCACAGCATAGTGAGTAGAATTAACAGTACTGTATTGTATGTTCAAAAGATCCTAAGAGAATATACTTTAGCAGTTCCCATGACACACAAAAAGTTGTAACTATGTGAAGCAATGAGTGTGTTAATTAACTTCATTGTGGTAATCATTTTGCAATATATACATATATCAAACCATTACATTGTGTCTCTTAAATTTGCACAATGTTGTTTATCAGTTATATTTCAATAAAGTTGGAGAAAAGAGTGGAAAATGGTGACACTAGAAGGCTAATTGAATTATCTAAGTACATATATAGTATCTACCTCCTAACTCCTAGTATAAGACATCCTTTTAACAATAAGACTTCCTACTTCTATATGCATATGTCTCAAGCCAGGGTCCTTTAGATCTGTTATCAATCTGCAAAGGTTTTCAAAAAATATGGGACAATATTTAAAAAGTCAAAATATATCACATAAAACTATGATTCTATAGCTTTTTTTGAAATATTGGAAATCTCGTTATTCTTGTTCTGCATTGCTACACAGCGACAATGGGATTGACCTCCTTGGAGCCTGGTGTCTTTAGATGGGGCTCATATGCTCCTCATCATTTGCTTGTCTTCTATAGACATTTACATTTGCCATGATACTGCTGTCATAGTATCACATACTTTATAGCATTGGTATATCTACCTTTTGACATGAACTGTTAGGTCAACTGTATGCAGTAGATAAAACTTGTATAATCCTACTTACACATCTTAGATGCATGATGAAGGGATACTTGCATCAAGTAAGCACAGTAGACTGAAGTGATTTCTGGATCTCCGGGGTCAAACTCCCTGGCTTCAAAACACTCAATTTTGTCACTTGAAGTTGTATAACAATGGGCAAGAAACACTTCTGAGACTTGATTTCTTTAACTTTAAAATGTAGATCTTGATATCGGCAGTGCCTGCCTCATAGCATTGTTGAGCACATTAAATGAGAAAATGTAAGGAAACTTTTGGCAGCATGCTTAAAAATATTAGCTCAATAGATACTTCATGCAGACTAGGAAAAAAAATCTAGGCCTTCAGACATTGAATGTAAAGCTCCTCCCATTTTGTTACATTGCCACATCCACCCTGGCTCATGTGTTTTCCTTGTCCCCAGCTTTTGGAATGTCACAAACTGAAGGTCTCATGGGAGCTGCTGATGAGGAGGGGGCTGCTGATGAATACTAGATGAGTCACCGAGCTTCTGAACAACCTGCCCAATTGAATGAAGGTAATCACATTTCATGCTTTAGTAGATGAATCCGTGGCCCTGGGATACCAGCTGATGTCCTTTTTATATGTTGCCAAGAGCCTTGCATAATTGATTGGCCACCTAAATGTATGGCTCTACTTCTGTTGAATCATCGAACTGGAAGTTTTATCTGTGCCAGAAACTTAGGCCAATCAATCATCCCCAGATGCAGAAGCAGCCAGGTGTGGCAAAAATCCTATTCTCTACAGTTCCTTCTCTTCCCCTACCCAACCCCACCAATTATGACCCTTTCATATGTTTCTTATGGCAGACCTTTGGGGGGCTACATGGCTTAATGTGGCTGCAGGCACATTCTGACTAGAGGGGGAGAAGTAGAGGTTTTTTGTTTTTTTTTTTTAGTAGAGGGATCCCTAATACCCAAGGAAACCTGTGGATAGAACTGGAAAGCTTTTCTAGAGGTCTTTCTCGAAATGTGGTCCTCAGATTATCTGCCTCAGAATCACCTGGGACACTTTTTACAAAGGCAGATTGCTGAATTATCCAAGTTCAGCTGAAACAGTCGCTTGGGGTAGGGCCCTAGAGGCTGTCTTCTAAAAGGCACACTTGATGAAAGTTTGAGGATTACTGAACAAATGGATCCAGGAATCAGTGTTTGGAGAAGTATGACAACTTGAGACTGTTGTAGAGTTGAGAGAAGAATTGGGATCATCCCAGCAATAGGTTTTAGCATGAACCAGGTAGAAAAGGGGGTTACAAAATGATGGGCCCATACCCTTAGGAATGTGCAGTTGAGACCCTAAAAACCCCAAAATGATGGGCCCATACCCTTAGGAATGTGCAGTTGAGACCCTAAAAACTTAAGAAACATGTAGCGAAACAAGACATTACATGATTAAGTATTTATATGAGTAATCCTGATGATAAATGCTAAAAAGTTTCAGCAAATAGGACACCAGTATAGAAAAGAATAATCTAAGAAAGAGGTGACATGATTGAAAAGGAGGTAATATGGTCAGGATTTTGACTAATGAGTGGAGATTAAAAAAAAAAAGAATTTTTAAAATTGTGGGCAGTATGGATAAATGTGAGGACCTGGTAACAAATACGGTGTTTGGATAGATGGATTCGAGGTAAAGAATTTGTAATTTTATATTGCCACTTCTAAAGGGAGTCACAGAAAGATCTGAGATGTAGGGTCTCAAGACTGCATTGTGGAGTCTTAGATAAAGATTTCTTCATCTATCGTGGAAGGCACCCAAATCATTCTAGTTTGGCATGGGTTTTTTTTTCCCCATCAAAGACTTTGGCCCAGAGATGTGTGGACCAGCTCTACTTTGGAAAGAAGATGGTAAACTGAGTTAAGATGGAATGCAGCATTTGTGAGAACAACCAACCACTGACAAAGAGGAGAAATAAGTAAAAAGAAGGGAAGACAAGTCAGAGATCTACCTTCCTTCACTTATCTTTCTAAGTTGGCCTCAAGAAGTCACTCTTTTGCTCTGGAAATCCAAGATGTAGCTCTGCAGTAACCCACGCATGCAGCAGGATTCACCCACCAAGCTCAGCTTCCTAAAATACTGTTGTTGACATGAGAACTGGCAGCCTCATTCACTTTAAATAAAACTAAAACATAGAATCACATGCTTTTTTCTGCTCGCACTAAATTATTAAATTGGATTATTCTTGTGCTAAATCCGAGATCACTTGGAGAATACATATAAGGCTAACTTCTTTTTTCTCTCCATCTTGGAACATTAGAAAAATAAACTTTGCCCTTCCTCTTTCCATTTGCTAGCCAGGTTAATATTGTTCATTTGCACTGCTCAGATATGGCAATAGGTGGTAAGGCAGCATCATAGAAAATATGTGTAGAGGTACTGATTTAGCCTCTAGAGAATTTTTTTTGGAGTCTCAGTATAAGATGCCTATGGCAATTGGAAGCATGTGCTATTTGGGAGAGTTGCCTGGTGGTTGTCTTGTACCATGGCTAAACATTCCACTGCCAGTGGAAGGCACAAAAGCATCTGTCTCAGGTGTGGGTGTGAGAATTGTGCTTGGGTCTAGCTTTACACCAAAACTGTAACACAGGAAATTCATTTATGTGCTAAGCATAGTGAAAGTTTATTCTTTTTTTTTCTTTAAGCTACTTAACTTTCATTTCTTCTTCTTTTGGTAAAGAATAACCCCATTTTTCTCTGGAGATCCCCAGTTCCCTACTCTCAGAGAATGTTTTGGATGAAGTTGACCATCTCCTTCTCCAGAGGTGGGCATCTGACCTTAGGTCTGAGCCAATCAGCACACTCCAAACCTTTGGTCACAGAAAACTGGATGCTATGGCAGGCACAAAACCAATGTGAACCCAATGGAAATTAATATTAGGATTTGACTGAGGGGTGTGTGTGTGTGTGTGTGTGTGTGTGTGTGTGTGAGAGAGAGAGAGAGAGAGAGAGAGAGAGAGAGAGAGAGAGAGAGAGATGTATCTCTTTTCTTCTGGAATAAACAGATGCTGCCTTGAACTACTGCAGCCATCTTGTCATGACAAAATGAGAAAGAGGTCAATACACAGAAAGGAGGCTTCAAGGATATCATTTGACTCTGGAGTGAAGCCACATGGGGCGATAATTACTACTCTGGGATTTTTTATTTTCATGAGAAAATGAAGTCTTATTATACTCAAGCCATTTATGGTTGGGTTGCATGCTGAATTGTTTTAAGTCAAGAGCATTTGCTTCTTCTGATGTTAATCAACCTCTTTAGAAATACTACCTCTTTGTTTTATATTGATTCTCAGTGGATCAATATAATTACATTTTAGTTCTAAGCTCTTTTAAGCTCTCTCAGATTCTTTTCTAGCTAATGTGCTAATGAAAAACACTTAGAGACATGAGGAAAGCTGCTCATTTAAAGAACCTCACAGTTAAATCTCATCCTAAATCAGGGTATCTTCTTGTAAATTGTTAACCACTCTCCAATGTAATGGCTTTGTAGATTCTTTTTTTCGTCTGTTTGAGCCAGCACCACTCTTAAGTGGCTGGTGTTTCTCCTAATCTCCTGTCCAGAGATTACCCAGTGAAGGAGATATGGAATGCTACTTACTTAGTGAAATGTATAATACTTATTTCCTTAATCATCAGGGCTCCTCACAGAATTACAAACTTTGTATGTCAGTTTTCTTTTTCATGTCAAACCATGTCAAAGAGGTATTATGTTTATGAATCTCAAGGCTATGGCCATAAGCCAGATTATAAAGGGGGGATAAAATAAATGCTCACAATGATAACATCCTTTCTTCCTCTGGTGAAGTATAGCTATGGCAAGTGCTCAGTAAGTGTTAGGGACTTATAGCCATTTTTCAGACATTTTTTCCTATTGAAAAATAGGGGGATGAAAGAATATAAGAAGAAAGAATTGGTAAGTCATGTTTTATGCTACAGAAGGGACCAGCCACAACAGAATTGTGTAGTGTCCTGAGAATTTGGAAAACGGGTCACAAGTGGCTTTTCCAAAAGCAGTTTCACTGGTATGACTAAGAGTTGATTGCAAAGGGCTGAGAAAGTGGGAATGTCAATATGGTGACTCAGGAAGTTTTGGTGGTGGAGGGAAGGAGGGTGTAAAGTATCTGGAGAGAAATGTCTTTGTTTTAAATTTTCTCAATAGGAGGAGCTTGGACTTACTTCTAGCCTAACAGTAAAAAAGATACTTTGAAAATATGGGGGTTATGAGGATGAGAAAGAAAACATGAAGGGACCTTCAATAGGCAAGATAAGGGAGAATGACAGAGGAAGGCTCCAAGACAGGATGGACCAGGGCAAATCAGTCCAAGAGAAGTTTGTGTTGAGAAGACTCAAGAGACCAGGAGAGGGCTGGAAGTTCATGAAAATGCAGGGCCTCGCAATAACTGAGATGTGGGCAGCCATCAAAGGGCTTGGTAGGACATCGAGAGCACAAGAAACAAAAGATAAATAGATAAAATAAACTTCACCAAAATTAGTAACTTTTGTGCAGCAAAGGACATTAATAAGAAATGAAAAAAACTCCCTATAGAATGGCAGAAAATTTTTACAACTCATGTATTTGGTAAGGGTTTAGTATTCAGATTATATGAAGAACTTTTACAACTCAACAACAAAGAGACAAACAGCCCAATTTAAAAATGGGCAAAAGACTTGAATAAGTATTCTCTAAGCAGGATATACAAATGGATAACAAGCACATGAAAAGATGCTCAACATCATTAGTCATTATGGGAAATGCAGATCAAAAACATAAGATGCCACTTCATAACTACTAAATGACCACCACCACCACCACAACAACAATAACAACAATAATAAAAGATTGAAAAATAACAACTGTTGGTGAAGAGAAAGAGGAACACTCACACACTTTCAGTGGCAGTGTAAAATGGCCTTGCCACTGGGAAAGGAGTTTGGCGTTTCTTCAACAAGTTAAACATAGAATCTTATGATCCAGCAATTCCATGCCTAGGTATATACCCAAGATAATTGGAAACAGGCACTCACACAAATTCTTGTACATGAATGTTTATAGCAGCACTACTCACAACAGCCAAGAAGTGGAAGTAACCCAAATGTCCATCAGTGAATAAATGGATAAACAGAGTGTGGAATATGCCCGATTGCATATTACTGATCCATAAAAAGGAATGAAGTAGTGATACAGTACTACGACATGGATTAACTTTGAAAACATTATGTTCAGTGAGAGAAGCCAGACACAAAAGGGGCACATATTATATGATTCCATTTCTATGAGACACCCGAATAGGAAAAGTTACAGAGTCACAAGGCAGGTTAGCAGTTGTCAGGATTATAGGGAGGGAGGGAGGAATGGGGAGTGACTGCTTAATGGGTATTAGATTGCTTATGAGGTGATGAGATGTTTAGGAACTAGACAGAGGTAATAGTTACACTGGCATCATTGTGCTAAATGTCATTGAATTGTTCACTTTAAAATGGTTGATTTTATGTTATATGAATTTCACCTCAATGAAAAGAAGGGGGTGTGGTGGGGTCAATGCTCCTGGGTCCCTGCTGTCTCCAGCATCCACCTCCTCCAGGAATGGAAACTTGGTGCAGCTCCAGCCTCCTGCAATAGTCAGTCTGCTGGACTCTGTTTCCCACCTTCAAGCCTTTCCCTCTGCTTTCCCTCATCCGTGATTCCCACTGGTGCCTCATTCACTGAGGTCTCCTTTAGTATTATAAGAATTTTATCTTCTAAAGGTGCCTGGGTGGCTCAGTTGGTTGAGTTTGTTGAGTGTCCAAGTCTTGATCTCAGCTCAGATCTTGATCTCAGAGTTGTGAGTTCAAACCCTGTGTTGGGCTCTGCACTGGGTGTGAAGCCTACTTAAAAAAAATACTTCTAAAATACAATTACTGGAATGTTTAGGGACTTGGAATAGATGAGACAGGATATAACTTATGTTTATTTTTTTAGATTAAATAAAAAGTCTGAAATGCTGTCATCAGATGGCTCTAATTTTTAGTTCAAACCCCTTTGAAGAATGTGATTTCACTCAGGGTTTGACTCTGGAATGACCTCACTGCTTTCCCAGAAAGTGTCTTGTGTATGGTTTTTAATTTTTAATTTTTTTGTCAGTTTCCCCCACTGCTAGAAAGAAGCTCTCATCTTTTTATTATTATCTGGTGTCTTGATTAACTGGCTCCTTTGGAATGGAGTTCCTAAGAGATATACTTTAAAACAAACTGTAGGTAACCGACAGAAAAGAAATTGATATGTAATGAATTATAAACACAAATGAGTTCAAAAAATATTCATATGTAGTGAAATGGAATTTGATACTATCCGAATGTAAAGAAACAAGTTTAGCTCACCTCTACCTCCAGATTTCCTTTAGTGTGCCACAATTTCGCATTTTTATTGAAAGGTCCCATCACTGGTAGTGGATAGGAACACGTACATGTCTCTATTGTGTTTTCCATGTACAATCTTCTAAATGTCATGGCAAGAGTTACTTGGTACCAAGAGTCTCTTGGAGTTTATATCCACAGTATTTGCAGTTTTTACCATTGGCTTGCATGTTTAGGAATAATCACAGAAATCCTGGATAATTTTTTTGGAGCTTAGATGAAGCAGTGCATGGAAGGTGCCTAGCCAGGATTGAATCAAATTTGCTGTGAGGCTGGTGTGAAGGAGCACATTGTGGAGCTAGTGAGGGTTCCATCCTGACTGTCTGGCATTTGAATCTCAGTACAAATGAAAGAAGCCCTAGGGAGGTGATACTTCCCTACACTCTGGATTTCCTATAGCACAGGGGTTAAGATCATTGGACCAACTTGCCTCACCTAGATTGTCAGCATCACCCTCCCTAGCTCTGTAATCATGGGGATGATACTTTACTTCTTGATGCCTGTTTCCTCTTTTGTAAAAGGGAGACAATAATGGGGCCTAATTCATAGGACTATTGTGAAAATTACAAAGAAAGATATGTGTAAAGTGCTTAGAATAGTGCTTGGCTCATATTAAATGTTTAATAAATACTATAATTAGTTCCAACTTTCTGGGTTTGCAAAAGACACTAATTATACCTCTCCAGAGTATCAAGGTTGATACTCTGGATTAAATAAAAAACCTGAAATGCTGTCATTAGATGGGTTCAGCACTATATTCAGAATATGGGCTGACCCATATTCCACATGAGTTAATGCCACCACAGGAGCAATCACCCTCTTCCAGCCACCAGGCTCCATGAGATTTGATCTCTGTTTTGGGTTCTAAACTCCCCTTGGTCTCCTTTGAAAGATACAGGAATTGGAACTGTCTGGAATGTATGCTGACACTCTTCCTTCTGAACATCACTAATCAACCTCAGTATTCTCTCCAACTGAACCCAAGCCAGACCTCAGCATTCCTCTGTACACAGAGCCTGGATAGCACTATTCACGAGAATCAGCTCATGACAGGTAACTTATTGCCATCTCTGTTTTAGAAACTCAATATAGTACTACTCTCACCCTATAGGAAGGAAATTGAATGGAGGAGGGGGCTAGGGGAGTCAGGAAGAGGACAAAGAATGACTGATGTTTCCTGTAGCAACTGCTATGCCATTCCCTGTCAGGAACACTCACTCTTCATTACCCCAGCATGATGATTTGCAAGAATATAAGATGAACTAATTTTGGAAATTTGTCAATGTAAAATCTCAAATAATAAAATATACAGATTTATACAAGAGGTGCTGTAAAAATGACAATAGAATTTATCTCTGCAACTAGAGGGGTGAGGGGTGAATATTGAAAAGAATGTCAGCTGGCAGTTTGCTTCATGTTTGGAGAAATTCTTGTACTCACTATTTCAGTTATGGGAAGGCTGATAAACTCTAAATGCAGCAATTATAGACAGAAAATATATATTAATTGATGGATGATTTACTTCCACAGCATTGTAGTCTGGTTCACAATATTTGTGCATGACCTTTGATTAGAAAAATTCTTACCCAAATTAGGATTAGAGTGCTTTAAGGGGGTGAAATAAAAGTATGGGATGTGTGATGAAAGAGTCTCCATTGGTTAATGATTAGTGGCACATGGTACTGGACTCTGTCATTCCTCTACTTCCAGTTTAGCCTTTTTCTGTGTCTGGCATTGCCATGTGGTACCATTTCACTTGACCTGATGTATAAATGGGAACATTTGTGGGGGGATGTGGAGAAAGGGGAATGCTTGCATACCATCGGTGGAAATGTGTATTGGGGCAGCCACTATGAAAAACAGTATGATGATTCCTCAAAAAATTAAAAAAAAAGAACTACCATATAATCTGGTAATTCCACTTCTGGGTATTTATTTGAAAGAAACAGAAACACTAAAGCAAAGAGATGTATGTACCCCATGTTCACTGAAGAATTATTTATAATAGCCAAGACATGGAAGCAACCAGTGTTCACCAACAGACGAATGGATAATACATATATATTTTATATACGTATATGTGTGTGTATATTTGTACATATGTATATACACACATATATGTCTATCAGATTTTCTTTCTGTGATATATGGAATATTACTGAGCCACAAAAATAACAAAATCTTATCATTTGCAACCACATGGAATAAACTTGAGGCCATTATGCTAAGTGAAATAAGTCAGACAGAAAAAAACAAATATTGTATAATCTCATTTATATATGGAGTCTAAAACAAACAAACAAACAAACAACAAAAACTGGTTCCAGATACAGAGAACACACTGGTGGTTGCCAGAGTCAGGGAGTGGGGATGAAATGAATGAAGATAGTCAAAAGGTACAAATTTGCAGTTGTAAAATAAACAAGCTATAGGGCTGTAATGTACAGCACAGTAACTGTACTTAAAACTTAACTGTTTTGTGTATTTGAAGTTGCTAAGGGGGCATCTGGGTGGCTCAGTTGGTTGAGCTTCTGACTCTTGATTCCAGCTCAGGTCATGATCCTGGGTCATGGGACTGAGCCCTGCATCTACCTCTGCACTGAGTGTGGAGCCTGCTTAAGATTCTCTCTCTCTCTCTCTCTCTCTCTCAAAGAAAAATAATAAATTAAAAAAAAAAAAGAAAGTTGCTAAGAGAAAAGATATTAAATGATCTTATCACAGGAAAAAAAATTGTAACTATGTGTGGTGATGGATGTTAACAAGACTTACTGCGGTGATCATTTTGCAAATGATCAGACCATTATGTTTTATACCTGAAACTAATATAATGTTATATGTCAATTATATCGGAATAAAAAAATCAAACAATTCTAGGCACGTTACACGGTGTCCGATTTGGGTGCTAGCACCTGAGATGGTATTTTCCTCCTAGACTGACATGACATGCCATTACCTCAAACTTTTTATGACAAAATCAAGAGGAAGCATGGGATGGTCAAGTTTTTCCTTGGCTGCTTTCCATAATCAATTCCACTTCCAGATTATGCCTCCTTTTCCTGACTGAGCATTATGACTAACCTTTACGAAAACATCAAGATAGGTGTTTATTATTTCTGTTTTACATACAGGAATATTGAAACTCAATTGGGTCAATTGCCAAATAAAGCATAAGGGGTAGAGTTGTAATGGTACTCCAGATAGTCTTGCTTAGCCTAAAGCCCAACCACTATTGGGTCATTCGCTTCCTTATGCCTTTCAGTGAAGCTGAAAGTGGGTTTGCTTCTTCCACCCTGGGGAAAATTATTCCCTCAACACAGTCCTGGTGACTCCAGGTTGTACTTTCTCCTATATTTGTGTTAAACGATGTGGATCGGTTCAGCCCTGTGATGCTCTAGAGAATGGATGCTTAGATGCATTGATTCATGAAAGGAAAAGGAGAGGAAAAGGAAGGTGATACTGTCAAACCATACAAAAATGACTGAGTTTATGCAAAAGGTAAGTAACATTTAGCTCCCCAGACATGCCCCTGGCTTTGAGAAGGACTAAGACAGGTGGCCTTGGTGTAACATTCTTTCCCATCTTCTACTTATTCCTGCCCCTGGGCTGCAAGTTGGCTTTCCATGCTGCCTCTTCCTCATCCTTTTCATTTTGTCTGTAGATATGGATTTCAGCCTGGTTTCACTGGGCATCCCCCTGTCTTGCAGGGAAGATGAGGGAAGGGTGCACATGATCTAAGTCTTCTGCTGCCATCATGTTCCTGCTGGTTATGCCTCTGTCTGGGCCATTCACTCCTGTTCTTAATATTTCTTATTGACTCCCTCTTCCTGAAGTGTTATGGTCAGAAGAAAAAGGAAATTACCCATTCCAGTTTGTGTCTTCCTCTAAATCACATACCCTATAATCTGTGAAGAGAAGAAATCTTGTGATTTCACTGGAGGATAATTCATCTCAGTGAGAATCTTTCTGAGAAGACCTTTTATTACTTTCCTAAGTTCCCCCTGGCCAGATGGTTGCCTTGCCGCCAGACTATCATCTTCTCATTGCATGGTTCAGACCTCAGCGAATATTAAGGGTGCCTGGCCACCATTTATTCTTCACAAGAGCCATTCCCATTTTGCCATCTCCCCTGTGTTTACTCTTCTCTGGACTCTTGAACTGGTCCAGCCGATCCCTGTGTCTATAGGTTTTCTCAGGGATCCTTTCTGGCCAAACTTAAAGAGCTTTGGTAGCTTCAAGTCCTCTCCATATTTCTATGCATACTTGAGGGCAGAGCTGCTCATTGGCAGGGGCCCGACCATTGTTTACTCAATCTTTCCCATCTGAGTGATTTCTGAGAAAGGTCCTTAACAAAGCCCATGGAGTATTCTTAGCTCAGTCCAGAATCCAATAAATAAGTCTTGCCTACAATAAAGGTTTTTACTAGGAATCTTATTTATGTTTTTATGGTTTCTGAAGCTTTCCTTCAATTACTGCTTACACAGAGCTGAAGTTCTGTCATGAATGATAAAGGATCATTCTCATTATTACCTTAAATTTACTTCCCTTCCACCCAATATATTAACCTTTATTGCTATAAGTTAAGGCTGTTAGAAGGCAGTGTTAAAGAATAAAGTTTTCTTCCATTTAAGATATAAAAGCAGGCAGGTCACTGTTTCCTGTAGAGAGTAGGATGAGGAATAGGGAATATGTCATTTGGTGGATACATAAAAAATGAATTATATTTCTCTTAGAAGATAATTATCTAGGAGTCATTTGCCTAGTTCAGTTAGAAGTTTCTTTCTGAGGTGGAAATGAGGAGGAAAAAAAGAAGAAAGAGAGAAAGATGGATTGGCTGACAGATGGACTAAGTAATGAAGAAACAGAAGAGATGAGAGGGCTATAGACCAGGAAGACAGTAACTCTCTTGAAAGCAGCAGGATGTGAAATGTTTCTTAAAAAAGAAATAATAAAACAGATGGTTTGTGTTAAATAAATGATGTTTGGTTATTGAAAAGTGCATTTCTTCCTAACTTCTGACACACTCGAACGTTTCTCTATAAGAAAAGTGGAACAATGCTCGTTTTGGAGGCTTAATAATAAATATTAGTCTTTTATGCTTTATGGTTTGTTTAGAGATCTCAAAAGTCCTTTTCTCAGCTTAGAGCTGAGAACTTAGAACCTTGCAAGTTCTCCTTCTGGGGCGGAGCAGGGTGCGAGGGTGAAGGCAGAACTTTGTTTCATCAGTTGGATAGTTAAAGTCAAAGGAGGTGCCTCTCAAAAAATGATGTAAGAACAAAAGACTGCTTCTCAGTAATTTCTCTAATCCTTCTTCTGAAGGGCTCCTGCTCGTGTGGTTCCATATCTTGTTCTATCCATCCTTCTATTCTGTGTTAATAAGGATTGTGTTGGTTATTAGTAACAAAAACCTGAGTCAAACTAATTTAATCTAAACAGACAAACCTGAGAAGCCCGACTGTTTGTTGCCTTTGGCATTCTAACAACATCATTGGGTCTGTTCTCTTATTCTACGTGAGAAATGTTTTTATGTTGTTTAATTCAATTCTTGTGAATTTTCCAGACCGAGAGCTTCCCAGTGACTCATAAAAGCATGAAAATATATAACTATGTGAGCCTTGCCTGGGTGTTCTCTGCCAACCTCTTTCTCCTGCAGTGGCAAACTGATCTCCAGAGCTATAGCCCTGACATGGTCCTTAGAATTTACAATCCCCCAGAAAGGTTGTCAGTGAGTCTCTAGGAAGGATTCTATTTGGCTGACTAGTGTATATTCTCACTCACTTATCAGGTATGAATGGCAAGCCCCTTGACTTGTTGCCATACGTGGTTTACATGAAGAAGAGGACAGAAGGTTTCCATTAGGAGCAGATCAAAAGTATAACATGCTTTAAGGTCTCACATTTAGGTCTTTAATCCATTTTGAGTTTATTTTTGTGTGTAGTGTTAAAAGGTGGTCCAGTTTCATTCTTTTGCATGTGGCTGTCCAATTTTCTCAGCACTATTTGTTGAAGAGACTCTCTTTTCCCTATTGTATATTCTTGTCTCTTTTGTCATAAATTTAATTGATCATAGAATCATGGGTCTATTTCTGGGTTCCCTATTCTATTCCATTGGTCTATGCATCTATTTTTGTGCCAGTACCATACTCTTTTGGTTACTACAGCTTTGTAGTGTATTTTGAAGTCTAGAATTGTGATACCTTCAGCTTTGTTCTTTCTCAAGTTTGCTTTGGCTATTCAGGGTCATTTCTGATTCCATACAAATTCTAGTATTTTTTCTAGTTTTGTGAAAAATGCTGTTGGTATTTTGATAGGGATTGCACTGAATATGTAGATTTCTAGAAGGGAACTTGTAGTAATTTCACTGAAATTGACTGTAGCAACATTTTTTCTAGATATTTCTCCTAATGCAAGGGAAACAAAAGCAAAAATGAACTATTGGGAGTATACCAAAATAAAAAGTTTTTACACAGAAAAGGAAACCATCAAGAAAACCAAAAGACAGACTACTGAATAGGAGAAGGTATTTGCAAATGATATATTTGATAAGGGTTAATATCCAAAAAATATAACGAACTTATACAACTCAACACCAAGAAAACAAACAATCTAATTTAGAAATGGGCAGAGGACCTGAGTAGACATTTTTCCAAGAAGGCATACAGATAGCTAACAGGAATATGAAAAGATTCTCAACATCACTAATAAACAGGTGAATGAAAATCAAACCCAAAAAAAGACATCATCTTATACCTATTAGAATGCCTAAAATAAAAGAAGAAGAAATAGCAAGTGCTGGAGAGGATGTGGAGAAAAAGGAACCCTCATGCACTGTTGATGGAAGACTACAGCCACTGTGAAAAACAGTATGATTGTTCCTCAAAAACTTAAAAAGAGAAATACCAATTGACCCAATAATTCCACTATATTCTATTTTTGGGTATTTATCCACAGAAAAAGAAAACAATAATTTGAAAAGATATATGTTCCACTAGTTTATTACAGCATTATTTAAGTAGCCAAGATATGGAAGCAACCTAAATGTCCACCATTAAACACATGGAGAAGAATGATGTGAAAGAATTATATATATATATGTATATATATAAATACAAGTGTACATTATATATATACATATATCACATATATGAAATGAAATATTACATAGTCATAAGAAGGATGAGATTGTGCCATTTGAGACCACATCATAGATGGACCTAGAGGGTATTATGTTAAGTGAAATAAGTCAGACTGAGAATGACAAATACTATATTATTTCATTCATAAGTGGAATCTGAAACAACAACATCAACAAATGAATAAACAAATAAAAAGCAGAATCAGACCTATAAATACAGAGCAAAAACTAATGGGTGTCAGAAGGGAGGGAGGTGAGGATTGGCCAAAATGGGTGAAGGAGAGAAGGAGATACAGAACTTCAGTTATGGAATGAATAAGTCATGGGAACAAAAGACACAGCATAAGGAATAAGTCAGATCCTAAGAGTGATCTATCGAGACAGACAGTAGATACACTTGTGGTAGTGGAATATAGGATAACACTATTGTTATCACTGTGTTGTACACCAGAAACTAATCTAATATTGTGTGTCAACTATACTTAAATAATAATAAGTATAACATGCCAATTACATATTCTATTCTGTAGAAAGTATCCATGGATTAGACATCTTAGTTCCCATCTCATCCTCCTAACATCCATATCTGATACAGAGTGCTAATTGGAAAATTTGTGAAGTGGATATTTCTGTTTCCTACATTAACTTCCTGCTCTTATGCTGTCCTCCTGCCTGAAAAGCCCACCCCTTAGCTTGCCTTTATCCTACATGTTACACTTTCACTGACTTCCTCTTAAATTATCACAGCAGTTTACATCACCCGGCTTGGTGCTTAATAGTAGGCCATTCTGTGGTCTTTCCTGAAATGTCCTGTATGTTAGTCTCAGTTTCCCAGCCAGACCATAATGTCATCTGCCAGACCAGAAGTGCATCTGGCTTCATGTTCTGTCCATCCCCCCTTGCCTGGCACAGAGTGTGTACTCAGTACTGTGAATGGATGTTCAGGGTTGTACACATAAAGTACCTATTATCTAGTTTAGTCACTTGTAAAATGGAGATGATAATGCCAACCATGTAGAGCTCATGTGAAGACTAAGATGATATCTCTGAAGCACTCATCACATAAAAGTATGCAATAAATAATGTATATAGGCATATACATATACATATATATACACACACACGTATGTATACTTTATATGATAAATTTCCTGAAGACAGAACATATGTCTGTTCTTTATTTTATCTTGTAATGCCAGAGGTAGCATATCACAGGTGACCATCTAATTCAATATGGATGTGACCATCTAATTCTAATATTCAGATTCTTATTTTGCCATCTTTCCCATAATGTCATGTTTATTAAAACACTTGCCATCATCAGTATACTCTTTCAGAATTTTCTTCCTAAAATGGAGACAACGTCACAGGGAAACATCTGAGAGCACAAAACGCAAACATAAGCAAGCGGCCGAACACATGCAGATTCTTCCCAGAAGTCTTCCTTGTGCTTCTGGTCTATAAAGTCTTTGTCAACTAGCACAAAGAAAGGGTAGGGGCGGGGAAAGGGAGTGGGTGGGGAGTCCAGATTCCTCTTGTAACTCTGCTGGATAATTCTTTCTTCTCTTTGGGTGGTGCTTGGAGAAATGACCATCTTCAGTTTTGATAAAGAAATACAATGAAAGCTAATATGTCCCATTTTATTTTTTGTTTTCAAGCTAAAGACATTGGTACACAGCTAATTAGGCTTTTTGTTATGGATAACTCTGGTTATGAATTTTCATGCTTTTATAAGCCATCGGGGACATTCACAGTCTGGAAATTCGTAAGAATGAATTTATCAAAATAAAAATGTTTCCAGCACAGATAAGGAGGACAGAGCCAGCAGCTTTTTAATTAGAATTTTTTTTAAATGAGTACCTAAGGAAAACACTAAGATTCAAAATTGAATATTGAAATGAATGTTATTATTCACAGGTCTCTGGACATAATATCATTGGGTGGGGGTGAGAGATCCTGGGTTGGTTTTAATGAGAACTGAAGATGCATATGGATGGCAGCATGAGTCAGAGAACAGAGAACCAAGTCCCTGCAGGACACCTGGATCTTATGAGATTCCTCAAAAATGTGGAAAAAATTTATTGCTCTTTTGGTGCCCATATAGCAGTGACTGTAACACCTTGCTAAACATCACTTATAGGTAGGCCTTGAATCAGACAGAACTGAGTTTGACACCTGGTTCTACTATCTCTTACCTGCTAAGATTCAGTTTTCCCATCCATACAAGTACAGGTGATAGTGATACTCATATATTGACTTATCTGAGTCATAAGTGGGAAAGCTTACAAATAGCATTCTGCACAACTCTGACACTGAGTCAGCACTCACACTGCTGGTGACAATGGTGATCCCAGATAGTGCACCTGAATTTTTCTCCTTCTTCCTAACTGTAACTTAAACCATCCACTTATTATTTTATCATGTTCTTTTCTACTTCGTGCTTACATTTTCACATAATAGTACTACCTTAGATTATTATTCACAAGATACTCTCAAGTGTTAATTTGTTGATCCTAAGGCAGTAATAAGGTAGGCAAAGCAAACACTATTATTCTCACTTTAAGAAAACAAAAATCTGAGGCTCAGAGAAGGTAAGTGACTTCTTAACTTTACATATTTAGTAGCTGGAGGGGCTACAATGAGAGTTCAGATCGTCAACGACAGTGCTTGTCGTTTGTTTTGTATAGGGAGGAATGTGTCCGTGATTAATTTTAATAGGTCAATTGTCCCCCCCCTCAAAAAAAAAAGTTTGGAAACCGTGAGAATAAATTCTATCAAAAGTCTCCTGGTGACCAGCACCCAGAGCTTCTGTGACCAAGGCTGGAGAGAGACCTGCCAGTTTTGCTGAGGTCTTGAGTATGCCTTATTTGGAGTGGAAAGCTGCCTTATCCATTCCTGCAATTCTAGCCTTAAAATTAACAACATCTCCAAACTCCAATATTGGAGGAAACCAGGAAATTATATAATAATGTACCATGGGAGAGGAGATTGCTTTCTGATCCTCCAGGCATTTGTTTAATGTGCTGACACAAGAACGTTTGATTATTCTCTTAGCTGTCTTATGGGGAATGGCTATAAATGCTAATATGCATCAGGAAATTACCTTGCCTTGCTATCACTGGGACCAAATTCCATGAAATCATGGAATGCCTGCAGGTGTTTTGAATCACTGAAATGCACCACACCTTTGGTGGTCATGCTGTTGGGTCTTCGTCTCAGGAAGAACCACGGGTCAAAATTCATGAGTTGTAGTCTGTCCTGAGTCACAGTTTACTCCCAAAATGGTGTGCTAACATTTCTTGGCCGACGTAAGAGCAGTATATAATTTTTCTTACAAGAGGCAAAATATACCAGAAGAAAAAAAAATCCTTAAATTTAATGGAGGACTGGCCAAGGGAAATTGTGCAGTAAGTCCTCCTGCAGTGATGAACTTGGGGTTCCCTTAGTTTGTCCTGGCAGAAACGGAGTCATGCTGAGACAGGTGTTTGCTTATCAAAGCTTTCTGAGACTTGATTATTCAACAAATATTTATTGAGTCCTTGCCTTGTGCCTTGCTCTGTGCTAGACACCGTACAAATTATCTTGAGATCTTCACAGCCACACTATGATGCACTTACTTTGGGTGGCTCACACTGGTTCTTCCACAAGACAATTACTTTCAGATATCACAACATTTTTCTTTTTTTATTGATTTAGTTGTGGAATATCACTCTCTCTCCAAAATGGAAATAAATTTGGAGTCAGTACAGTATTATAAAAAAAGAACACTTAAGACAGAGTCTACCTCCAGGCTGCTGACTCTCTCTTGCTGGTAGAAGTCATCATTTGTCAATGCTGAGACGGCTGCCTATTTCTATTGTTGTCTAAGAGCATCTGTTCAGATGCTTCTGTTCTGTCCTTCATGGGTGAACTTAGCTTACAGTGTTCTTCATTTCAAAAATATTTGTTTTCATACTGCCCATAGATATTCAAACGAGACATTTGGGAATCTAAACACATTAATCTGAAAATGTTTTTGCTTGGTTTGAGACCATTTTGTCAATGATTTGTTTATCAACTCAGGCATTCAACAACAGATAGATACTAAGTACCTACACCTGTGGCGTGTGGGGTAGGCAATGAGAGTGCCACAGCCTTACTCTTATAGACCTTGCAGTCTAGAGAGGAAAACAGATAAATAAATAGGCATTTACCATCCAGTATGGCAAGTGCTTTAATGGGGTAAGTGTGAGATTCTTTGAGAGTGCCTTATCAGGATTTAGGTGGGGTGCCAAAGGGAGGTCATCCAATAGCAGTTTTTCCATACACCCTACATTGCACTTGATATGTGCAGGGAAGCCTGTCCCAGTCACACTTGGAATGTTTTTTTAAAAGTACAGACTCCAAGATCCAAACGAATTTCTGTGGTTATGGCAGAGTAATCTGCATTTTAACAAAGTACTCCACGTGATTCTTATGCCTAGCGAAGTGTGGGGACCACTGACTTAGGCTGACTTAGGTTGATTGACTAGTTAAATGTTTGTTCTTTCTTCAATGTGTATGTAATAATCAGAAATCCACATCAGAATGTAACAAACAGCAAGAGTGTTGTCATGGAGATAGTCTTGATTCAAATGTAAATCATTGACTTTTTTTTAAAGCATTGTTATAAATTACTTGAAACCCACACCTTAATTGATCAACAGAGAGGAGATTGTGTTTTCTAGGGGTTAAAGTTCCGATTCTGGGGCAGGGGCTTTTTCTTACCAACTATGTAGCTTTGCACAAATTATCTATGCCTTAGTTTTGTCATTTGGAAAACAGGATGATAATAAGATTCCTACCGTATAGACCCGCTGAGAGGACTAAATAAATTCATATATGTGAACTATTTAGAAGTCCTCTCTGTGTAACCTGGGCTCAACCACCATCTAGATCAGATTCTATAAGTTACCGTCCCTTTCCTTGTAGATAACTGCCCTCTTGTCTTTCCTTTTTTTATTAAAAAAATTTTTTTTAATATTTAGTTTTAGAGAGAGTGCACGCATGTGCGTGAATGGGGGAGGGACAGAAAAAGAGAAAGGGAGACACAGAATCTGAAGCAGGCTACAGGCTCTGGTTAGCACAGAGCCTGACATGCAGCTCGAACCCACAAACTGTGAGATCATTACCTGATCCGAAGTTGGACGCTCAACCGACTGAGCTACCCAGGTACCCCTGCCCTTTTGTTTTTTCAAGAGAGTTCAAAGAGAAGTGCATGAGATGGAAGGAACTGATCTTCATTTAAGGAAGTCCCTGTGAGCCGTTTATTTCCTGGAGTATTTTCTCATCTTTGTTTTACACAGCATATAGGCAGAATAATGGCCACCAAAGATGTCCACGCCCTAGTCTCTAGAACCTGTTACCTTATGTGGTAAAAAGGGATTTTTTAGATATAATTAAGAACCTCGAGATGGGGAGAGTACCCTGGAATATCAGGTGGGCCCAATGTAATTACAAGAATCCTTAAAAGTAGAGAAACTTTCCCAGGTGAGTCGGATGGAAATACAAATTTACTACTTTGCAGCTAGAGGAAGGGACTTGGAGCCAACGAGCCAAACAGCCTACAGATGCTGAAAAAGGCAAGGGAATGGATCCTCCCCTAGAATCTCCAGAAGGGAATGAAGTTCTGCCAACACATTGTCTTTAGACCAAAGAGGTCTCTGTCAGAATTCTGATTTACAGAACTGTAAAGATAATAAATTTGTATTGTTTAAACTACTGAATTCATGGTAAATTGTTACAGTAGCAATAGAAGACTAATATACACAATCTTTACAGCCATCTGTTTTTTCCTTAGAATGATATGTACCTGACCCTTCCCTTTAATCTTTTGTACCGAGAAAATAATTCCTTCTCACTTTAGTGGTACACTCCCACGTCCTTTAAAATGAAGTCATTGGAAGTGAGGATTTGCCTTGAATGGAGTAATCTAAAGGCTGGTATTTCATTTCAGCAGATTATCTATCCTCCAGGGTGCTGTGTATAAGAATTCTCCTACTCTTCACATCACACCCCTGGCTTCCTAGTCTTTCATTATATTTACCTCTCTTCCCTTAACCTTCAGAAGTCTGTATCTATGGAATTTGCATCAGGTGATTTCTTGAAGACTTCTATTCTTGTTAAACTCCCATTTCATAGATTTTTCTGATCATGTGCCTGGAAATAAGGCCTTGCTAATTGGCAATCAGATCACATGCCCCAACACTCTAAATCTCCATAAAATTATAGTGCAACTAAATGAACCTAAAAGAAAGAATGCATACGGAACATTGAAAGACACTAAGAGATTTTTGCATGTATTTTAAAAATATGCCATTACTTTAAACTCTGGTTGCTTAGGGAAGATAATGTTTAAAGCTATGATTAAAAATATATTTAAATTAAAATGTAGTTAAAAGGTAGAACAGAGCCACTTATAAAATCTCATCTACTCAAAAACACCAGTGGAAGTTAAATGTCTTCCGCGTACTTAGATATGGTTTATGGCAACTAGGTTATACGGGAGGAACAATAACAAAGTTTGCAGCTCAGTGAGAACACCCAAATTGATTTAAGCTTCTTTTCATTGGAGCATACATTTATGACAGGCGCCATCAGCAAGAGCTTAATTTTCTAACTTATTTAAGCATTCACAAAACTGTTTGCCTTCTCCTGCAGGGGAACTTCTTGGTAGTTTTGTATTGGCTGCAAGACATTTTCCTTCGGGAGAGTCTGAAGCAACTGGAACTTGTTGATCCTGGAGGTGAAATGCTGGAGGATCATGTCAGGTGAAAGTAAGTCCCCGTGCAGTTTTCAGGATGACATCATCAGAAATGTTGATGAGATATATTTAAAAGAGGTGCAGGGGCATCTGGGAGGCTCAGTTGGTTGAGCGTCCAACTTCGGCTCATGGTTTGTGAGTTCTGGCTTGGGCTTGCTGCTATTGACAGTGGAGGCTGCTTTGGATCCTCTGTCCCCCTCTCCTTCTGCCCCTTCCCTGCTTGCTCTCTTTCGCTCTCTCTCTCAAAAGAAAAAAAAAAAGCATGAAAGAGGTGCATTCTCTACCTTTTTCCTTGGTGTTATTCTAATTACATGGAGGGCGTTGATTTCAAGCCATCCTCAGTGAGGGGCTGGGATGTGTCAAAGCGCACTCGGAACACAGGACAGGGATATCTCTAACCCATCCATGTAAGGAAAGGTTGGAAGAATTAAGGCTACTTTACCTGGAGAAGAAAGATTTGGTGGCATATGATGGTCAGATTGAAACATCTGAAAGGACGGCATGTGGAGAGAGAATTTGACTTGCCCCTATCTTTCTGAAAGGGGTAGAAATAGAGCTGGTGGATAAGAGTTCCTGAGGTTGATCTCAGTTTTTTATAAAGAAGAGTTCCTGGGATCAGAACTCTTGAAGATGGAGATGACAAGTTCTCTGTCCCTAGAGTTGCTGAATCATAGCCAAGAAACTTGTAATCCTATCAGGATCCCTGACTTATTCACTCCCTATTATGCATTCTGAGTTGCTGGGGAGTTCAGGTCTCTATCCCCAGAACCTGACGCCCAAAGGGTAGATGGGACAGTTAAGTGTCTCGTAGCCAGAGATGGCAACTCTCTGCCACCCTTCTTTCTCCTCCTCAGTGCAGATATTCTGAATGAGCATAGGACTCTCTTCTGCCTAATTATAACCTCAGAATCCTTCTCAACAAAACGTGCTGCCATCATTAGAATTGGCACACAGATGAAATCTATTTGTCATCTCTGCATAAGGACAAACCTAGTGTTCTCTTTATTATTCCCTCAGTTCTTAACACAGCCCTCTATGTTCTTTTCTGTAATGCTTGGGTTGGGATTCTGCAAATGATGTTTCTGTTCTGAAAGCTGGATTACTCTTACTCCAGATGGACACTGAAAGGCTGGAGGAGGAAGAAGAGACTTGCTCTTCCCTTCCTGTTTTCTGGGTCTTTTTGCTGCCCTTCTGTGGTAGCAGCTGAATCCAGTTTGCAGTTTTTCTTAACAGCCAGAAACGGCCTCATGGTGTGTTCCTCAGGGATGAAAGCACCTTGTAGCCACTGTATCCTTCAGAGATCTGAATTTCAACTGCATGGGGCCACTCCTCCAGCTTCTGAGTATTAATCATTTCAAATATTTTCCCTCTTCTTCGTATCCTTAGGGGTAATGGGTCTTCCTAAATTGCCACTTCTGTGATGCTAGTCTCTTTTTTGTCTTTTTGGTCATCTTCAACTTTTCCCCTAATTAGGAAGTCTTTCATTTCTTTGTTCAAATAGCCGGTATGGGTTTTGGCCTCTTGGTTCTTTTGCCACATCTCCTATTGGCATTAATGTCCACCTTCCTGGCATTCTTTTTCCCTTCTCTCGTTGGTGACCCTGTGACTTTCTAAACACTGCATACATGTTTGCTGATAAATGAGGCATAGTACCGGCCACAATAGGTGACGATGGAAGTCGTGTGCTAAAAAAACTCTAGGGGGCACCATTCACATTTGTAATCAAAATTTATCTGCACATTTAGGACAATTTTACAGCAGTTAAGGAACAGAAGGCATTTTAAAATTTACACTGAGCTAGTGATGTTGTAGCCTGTAACTGATTAAGGGCTAATTTGTTTGATTTGATTCTAGACAGGTGTAAGGGTTTTCACCATCTAGTCCCATTCCATCAAAATCAAGGGGTTTGTAAGAATGAAGAAGGGGAATCTCTAATAGGTAGTCAGAAGGAAGTGATTTTGCCCTCAGTGTAGAAATGTCCTAGTGGAAGGTGAGAAAATAGAAGAATTAAAATCACATCCATCCCTCTGGTCACAGCACTTATGCAACTGGCGTTGTCTGAATCCTGAGCTTTCTGTGGGTGAAACTTAATTATTTTTGAATAATGACTGCCACTTCTTGTACCAGGTATTTTATTAGGCACTTGTACACATTCTCTTATTTGCTATTCCTTATTATGGAGATGAGGAAACTGCAACTCCCAGAGGCTAAGTAATTGTCCATGGACAGGAGTCAGGATTTGAACCTTTTACCTAACAGGTAAAAGGCAAGGATGTTTCTTAACATCCTACAAAGTACAGGACAGCCTCCTCCCACCTCAGCAAATAAATATCTGGCCCCAAATGTCAGTAGTGTCGAGGTTAACCACTCTGTTGTGGTTAATTGTTTTTTTCTTAATCTATTACCATTCTCTCTTATTCAGAAGCCAGAGAACATGATTATTTTCCTATGGGTTGTGAGCTATATTTGCTCTTAAATGTACAAAGGTGGGAAAAACCCAAGCTCTTGGGAGTAAATATTCAAACCTCTGATTATTTAGGAAGAACGAGAATACCAAGACAAAATTCTACGAGGGACTATAAAAATAGATAATGAGAGCAAGGGGCTTAGTAGCTACCCTGATGCAACATGAATTTGGGTGGGGGTCCTCTAACGAGGGACTGAGTAGGACTTGCACTCAATTCCTGAAGCCAACGATGGGGTTTCTCTTGCAAGTCCCGGAGAATGACCATGGCTTTCCTTTGGCTCGTAGTCCACACAGCCTGGAACTATTGTTTATCTCTTAAGTATGTGTCCCTTCCTTCCAGCTGGGTTAGAAGCCCCTTGAGGACAAGGATTCCAGTTATCACCTCTCTAATTCCTAGCTTACATGGTGCCTTAAATTTGGTAGGTTCTCAGTAAATGACTGTTGTAAAATGTGAGACAACTGGTGTAGAATGTAACATCTATAAGGAATGCCACTGTGCACAAGAACTCTGGTGATTTGACGGCTGTAAAAGAAAAGGAAAGAATGTTATTTAATGTCTTTTCCATGTATTTCATTAAAAATGCAGTTATAAAATGAAAATTATTTAAAGTATTTGGATTATAAACAACTTATCGCAAACAGTGTATTCTGTGGTGAGGCAATTTCCTTCTTTGACCAGGTAGCTAGCTAGGGAAGTCAGCTTTGATTTCTCCTCTCTCACAAATGTTAACAATTTGTTTAGGAAAAAAAAAATAAAGCACCCAAAAAACCAAATTAATAATTTATAAAAAATGAGCCGAATGTTTTCTTCTGTTATTTTCCAGTTAGGCAACAGCTCTGTCTTACTTTAAAATCAATTTTAATCTTTTTTTATTTTGCGCATTTCTGTGCAAACTGATTTTGTTTTATGCAAACCACTGAGCAGTCGTTATTAAAATAAGAACTTTTTCGAAAACTTCTTTTTTTAAAAAAAAAATCACTGTTAATAAAACCAGAGTGTCTCATTAAATTCCATCTAAGATTATTTTCCACATGGAGATCTTTAGACAATGAACTAGTCCATTCAATTCTGGAACCTAGGATTAGAGGGAAGATTCTTTTGCAAAATAATTTTGTAAAATAAGTATTATGAAAAGGGACTTGAAAAGAGGATGCTTTACTTCTCTGAATCTTCCTAGCAAACAGTCAGTCATGGTTTTTCTTGAATGACTTTTTGGTAATTTGGGGGAGGTGTACACAAACCTACTTTAAAATTGAAAAAAACTTGGGAATTTATCTACACGGTAGGTTATATTTGTTTTTAAATAAAATTGTGAGATACTGAAATTTTGCCTATGCCCAATGAACTTTTAGGACCTTAAAAGGGTTTCACATACCATATAGCAATAGGTCAATATACTACATTTGTCATTCTATCAAGTGTCACCAAACACTTACTAAGTCCCTACTGTATGCTGTCATTAGGTTCCACTTCATTTATTTCCACAGTCAGTCTCTTCCCCAACCTGCTCAAGTCTGAAATCTAATGGAAAATATGACCCGTGGATACTAAGTAAAATGTAATGTTCTTAACATTAACAAGTAATGAGTATTCTGTAACCAAATACGATGAATATCCTGGGTCCATCTGAAGTGAATTGATTCAGTTTGTTTCTGAGTGTGTTTTCTGCTGGCCACAATAAATTTATCATAACATAGTAGATTTTATGCATTGCTATTTGGAGTTTATTTTCTCAAAATTGTCAAAATTTATGGTCTCAAAATTGTGCTTTATGAAAGTCAATGTATATGATCCAGGACTTGCCTTTATTTGGAGTTCATCTCCCCTCCTTGGCCCCAAAACACCTGGGCTGAATAATACTATTAGTTTTCTTGTACCGTATGTGTGAGGGTGAGTGTGAGTGTGTGAGAGACAGAGAGCGTGTGTGTATATGGAAGACATGTGGAATAAAGTAGCTCTGTGTTTGAATGCATCACTCCCAGCGTGTGATGCTCAGTAAGTTACTGACTTCACTTTTCACAGAATGGAATTGAAAGAAGTTATGCGATAGGGTTATTGTGAGGATTAAAAGTAATACATTTTAAGCACCTCTTACAAAATAGTTCCTCGTTAAATAGTAGGTATTTTTAGTCTTCAGTTTGGAATGTTCTCCAACTTCAGCTTTTTGGCAGGTTTATACAAAACCTTATTGTTTTGTTTTTGTTTTTTCATTTGGGAGAGGGTGGAGGAGGGGTTCCTATGAACACATGTTCACAGAACATGGTGAATATATGTTGAGTTGAATCCCTAGGCTCCATTTTTGTGTAAGGAACCCTTCAATATTCCCCATCTCAGAAATGGGTCCAATTTGTTTTCAAATTACTGATGAATATAGAAAACATGTCCCCACTCAGAACTACTCCTTTCCAGAATACTCTCAAATCCAATGTTCCTTACTGATACTTTATTTTTCATTACTTTTCCTGGGAGGAAGACCTTGCAATCATTTAAATAATATCCATACAATTTCAGTATTTTGAATTCATTTTCCACAATTCATCAATGACAGAATAAGAGTATTTTTTTTATTTTTAAAAATTTTTTAACTTTTTTATTTATTATTGAGAGACAGAGTTTGAGCATGGGAGGGGCAGAGAGAGGAGGAGATGCAGAAAGTGAAGGAGGCTCCAGGTTCTAAGGTGTCAGCACAGAGCCAGCGTGGGGCTTGAACTCAAACTGTGAGATCATGACCTGAGCCGAAGTCAGACACTTAACCGACTGAGCAACCCAGGCGCCCCAATGACAGAATAAGAGTATTAAAAAATGTTAACTTATAGGCACGCCTGGATGGCTCTGTCAGTTAAGCATCTGACTCTAGACTTTGGCTCAGGTCATGATCTTGCTGTTTGTGAGTTTGAGACCTGCGTTGGGCTCCTGCACTGATGATGCAGAGCCTGCTTGGGATTCTCTCTCTCTCCCTCTCTCTGTCTCACCCCTGCTCAAGCTCTCTAAGTTAACATCTTTTTAAGTGTATTTATTTAACGTAAAATAGCTAGACTAGCAAAACCAGAAAACCAGTTGCCTGCTCTAATTTTAAAATTGTACAAGATTACAAGCATTTACTCTACGATGTTGAAACATTAACATTAATTTTTCAGAAAAAAATATTGTCCAATTTTGATTCAGTATGAGATTTGAAGCATATTCATTTGTCTTCATTAATTAAGATAGAAACTTTTAAAAAAACATAAATATTATTTTTGTTTACTGAGTTACCATGTAAAATACATTTATTTATACCTTGATAGGGTCTTCAGTTTCAAACCCTTTATTTCACTAAAAAGAATGATGACTCTGATATTCTTCAACTCTTTAAAAATATTTGCTGCTTTATTTTGTATGTACATCTTGATATTTGGTGTTACTTTTTTTAAAAATATAATTTATTGTCAAATTGGCTTCTATACAACACTCAGTGCTCATCCCAACGAGTGCCCTCCTCAATGCCTGTCACCCACTCTCCCCACTCCCCCATTCCCCCAACAACCCTCAATTTGTTCTCTGTATTCAAGAGTCTCTTATGGTTTGCGTCTCTCCCTCTCTGTTTGTAATATTTTTCCCCTTCCCCTCCCCCATGGTCTTCTATTAAGTTTCTCAAGATCCACATATGGGTGAAAACATGGTATCTAAAGATAGACACATTTTGTAATAAGCTGTTTTTTAAAAAATTTTTAAATGTTTATTTACTTTTGAGAGAGAGAGAGAGAGAGGGAGAGAGAGAGACAGAACATTAGCAGGGGAGGGGCAGGGAGAGAGAGGGAGGCACAGATCAGAAGCAGGCTCCAGGTTCTGAGTCGTCAGCACAGAGCCTGCCACAGGGCTCAAACTCCTAGACGGTGAGATCGTGATCTGAGCTGAAGCCAGATACTTAACCGACTGAGCCACCCGGGCACCCCTAAACTGTTTGTTTTTTAAACCCAAGTCTGGCATCATAGAGTTTCAGGCAAGACCAGCAGCCCAGCCAGTGGGGCACATGGGCACCTGTGGAGAACAGCCCATGCCTCATTCCACTGTGTTTTGCCTTTCATCTGGCCAAGTTCTCAGAAAAAATATCATTATTTAAATTACATAATTTTACCAAAGGAAATTGTCTTTTGTCTTGAAAAAAGACATGTCCCCAAGTCTGATGGGAAAGTTATCAAGATTATCAATCTAATGATCCTAATCGTGTGTCCCAAAAGAGGCCCCCTGGCTTCTAGAGGATTCATAGGAAGGGACCAGATGGGTAATGGGCACAGGCAAGTGACACAAATGGAGAAATTAAAACACACACACAGTCTCCCACAAGCTGAACATCTGCTCATAGTAACACATGATAAACTGATGTGTCATTTTTAAAGACAGATTTCTTACATAGCAACTCATGTCATGGTGCCATTTTTGAACTTATTTGGAGGAAGATAACTTTTTATTATAGAGTTTTTTTGTTTTGTTTTGTATTAAGATTTAAGGCACATTGCAAAACTGTATATAGGTTCGTGCTAAAAAGGAAAACAGCTACTACCTTCCAGCCAATCACTGAGAATCAAGAATATAAACGGTGAGGAATGACTTTTAAACAGAAAGGTAAATAGACCAGAACTCAAGTCATAATCTGAATGAGGCTAATATTACTTCGATGTGTTCTATAAGTCCCCATGTCCGATGGGAAGGGTCAGGAATGAGCAGTAGTGGTTTCCAGCTTGTCTGTTTCACCCACAGCCCTCCCAGAAAGCTATCTGCAGGAAGGGTACTGCCTGACTCAAATGTGGGCCCCAGTGTCAATGACCTTGGTCCAAGTAGCATTTATTTTAAAATAGGACAGAAGAACTGGGCTAGAATTAACCAACGCCTATTAATTCCCAGGCTCATGCTCTTCCCAACATTTATGTCTACAACGGTACAGGGGAGGTGATACCTTGGCTTAGAGGACAGAGGGACATAGTTGTCAATGCAAGCTCTGCACCTTACTGGTGGTGTGACCTTGAACAAAGAGCTTAATCTTTTTGAGCCTCAGTCCCTTCATGTGTTAAATGTGGATACGAATAGAAGCCACCTTGCAGGGCAGTTGTAAAACAACTCCACAGGGCATGGAAGGCAGTCACAAAGAAGTCACTGACAATTATGTGTTATTACTAGTGCCGGGACTCCATTTCAAGGACATGTGGGTGGCTTTTTGGGGTTAACTATACTAATAGAGACTTGTGAAGCTTAAGTGAGGTCATAACACCCTGTATAAAAGTGTGGCTGCCTAGATTCATCCTTCTCTGACCCTTAACTAGCTGTGTGAGTTTATGCAAGTCACTTAACCTTTCTGTGCTTTGGGTTTTACAAGCTTAAAATGTAATTATGGGACTGTACTCAGGGTTAAGTGAATTTATATTTGCAAAGTGTTTAGTAGAACATCTGGCATTCATTAAGTATTATGTGAGTATAGTTATTTATTTATTAATTTTTACTATGGAAGCCAGGCCACTGATACATTCAGCTTAACTCCGGAATGGACATTCTGAAAATGACTTCTGTAATAAAGAGGAAAAGAAGAGCCTTCATGACTGTACAATCCCTGTTAGTCTAATGCTCTTTAGGCTCTGTGAGAAATCACATTATGTACAAGGAGAATATAACTATAACTCAGAGATGTCTTTCCTGGGAAGTTTCCTTCTCGATTCCTCTGAGTTCTTAGCACCTTTGTGACTGTCAGCTGTGAGCCTGTAGGATCGTCACACATACTGGTCTTTAAGTCCCTCTTTTGTGTCCATCAGTCTTACACGAGACAATTGCCCATTTGCCGACACACCCATCCTAGCACTGGAGCAGTGCAAAAACACTTTAAGAGCAAGAGAATGCAGGACATCATCAAATAGTCGATTTTAAGAAAAGAGGAAAAGCCAGAGAGTTAGTAACATGACTTAGCCCAGAGGAGCTAGGAACTTTGAACCTCTGTATGTATCCTGTCTTGGGCTAAGCCACTCTAGGAATACTTCCTGGCTCTTCCTCTTTTCCCCTTTAGTTTTGTTGAATATTCACTACCCCCTGGTTTTGATTTATTATTTTGGTTGGAACAGGGTGTAGTTAAGGATCTTTACCTGGTCTTTCTCACTATCTAGAGTATCTCTGCTACTCTTATTATTAAGTCCTGTGCCTTATCTTTTGCTCTTAGGAGATGAATGTTTCTTTATGTGTTGCTAAGAAGTTCCTTTGGCTTTCACACTTGCACTGTTGTCTTTTGTGGCTTCTTTCTCAAGTATATCCATGGTTCTCATCAACACCTCTCTAGATACAAAGTCTATATAATTACTATTTCTCATGAAACTTTCATGTACATGAGATACTGAGCCAATCAGTGCATCCCCATCAAGCATGATCCTCTGAGCAAGCTGAACTATTACTGGACCTGCAGGCTGTTGGCTTTCATTGCCCCACCCACCACTAGTGAGAGGTTCCTCATTGCTACCCTGCTGTTAGTAATCCAGTGACAACATTTCATTTTAGAATCCACTTCCTTGGATCACTTTTGGTTTCAATTGCTATAGGTTGAATAACCCAGGATATAGACTTTAGAACTCTGAGACTTGCATGTGAGCATTATTGGGGAACACTTTCAGAAGCAACACCTGGGGGAGGTGAGGGAAGCAGGATTGGACACATGAAGTTGAACTGTACAATGCAATTACAATGGAGTACTCCTTGGATTCTATACGGATCTCTGAAACTGGGTTATCCTTTCAGAGAAGTCCTTTGAAGCAAGAAAGCTGGCTTTTGCATCCATGCATTTGCTCTTTTGGTCCTCTGGTCGTAGGAGATCTAGTTATTGGATGAGGGCTGCCCTGCGGAGGGAACATGACTTTGGTAAGCCAGCTCATTTTGGCCAAGATCAGTTCCTGGAGAGGCATCAGTCACCAGTACCAAGCCCTAGCTGCTGGTGCCATGAGTGGCTCAGGTCAGAAGGAGGGGCATCTGGGTCGAACATCATAGTATCTACCACAGTATTAAATGAAATAGCTCATGTAAAATGCTTCATGGAGTTCCTGATGCTAGGAAATGCTCAAAGAATTATGATACTCACTATCTTTTTTCCTTGAGGATCTGCCCAATGCTGATCTATGGAATTTGCTATGTGACTAGGTGAGTATGACATAGGCAGTGAATAGTATGGATTCTGGATATGGGTAAAGGTCAGGGAGCACAGAGTTTCTGCAGGAAGTGGCTGAAATAATTGCATCTGTGTCTGACCCACCTTGTTTGCTTCTGCAATTATAGATAAGTATTCCATGGGAGACTTGTCTCTCTCGATCCCTCCTCCACTGTGTAGCGTGTCTTTCTTTTTCCTCTCAGAGTTTGACTCTCCTAGGGCTTAAAAATGGCTTCTACCCAGGGCACCTGGGTGGCTCAGTTTGTTGAGCATTGACTTTGGCTCAGGTCATTATCTCACAGTTCATGAGATGGAGCCCCTGTTGGACTCTGTGCTGACAGCTCAGAGCCTGAGGCCTGCTTTGGATTCTGTGTCCCCCTTCTCTCTCTGCTCCTCCCCCACCTGTACTCTGTCTCTCTCAAAAATAAATGAAAACATTAAAAAAATTTAAAAAAAATGGCGTCTACCCAAATGCAGAGAAAAGTTGTGCATTTCGTTAAAAATTTCAGCGATGTGGCAGGAGTAAATTTACTAAGTACATTTTCCCCTTGTTTGGGATTAAATAAATAACCTAGGGCTTTTTTCACTTGTGGACAGATTGTTAATATGGTATCTGAGTTAAAATAAGTCGTCTGCATAGTTATTGATGGTACTTTGTGGTCCTCACTTAATTACAGGGGGGACATCAACAATGTGTCAGATCAGAACAAGCTTGGGCATAGGCAGATGGCACCTTGGTATACCCAATATAAAATGTTCCCAGTGCAGAACCAACAAACTCTATTTAAAAACAAGATTTTAAAGTTATTCCAATAGATAGTTTGGTAAAACCTTTTATTCCTCGGTAGACCAGAGCAACTATGGTGCTCTAACAGTTTTTTTTTCCATAATAAACTTTCTTTTTTTGGTTTGTTTATTTTTTTTAATAATTTATTTTCAAATTGGTTTCCATATAACACCCAGTGTTCATCTAACAGTTTATAAAACATAATCGACTTCTTTGCAAAGAGCTCCTGAAGCAAAATTCTTCAAGATTCTGATACTAGGGTTTTTATTTGGTCTTTTCTCGAGGGTTTCTGGGCTCTTCAATGAATTAGCACATATAAACTCTTTTGCTGATTTTCCAATCTCTGCCAGGTAAAAGTAAGTTTGAATCCACTCAGTGACATTTTTACATGGAACCTGAAAAGTTGGATATTGCAAAAGCCAAGTTTTGCAAACCCACTGGCCTTTCTCTCTCTGTGAACAATATTAAAGTGAACAAGGCCATTTGGAGTGAAACCAAGTGAATATTCTTTCCCGTTGGAAGCACAGGAAGACTTATAAGCACATGTCTGAGTTTCTTCATGGACACATTATCATTTAATATTTTATATTTGCTTTTCCAATAGACTTAATTGAACTTTTCATTGGAGTGGGCTAAGATAACATATTTACTGATAGAATTTTGAGGGGATGGAGTTCAATGAGATGTGGCCTTGGTTGTGCAGAGCATTATAAATGTTAGGGTTTTTTTGAAATTTATTTATTTTGAGAGAGAGAGACAGAGAGAGATGAGCTTGTGCACACTTGAGCTGGAAGGAGTAGGAAGAGAAGAAGAGAGAGAGAATCCCAAGGAGGCTCCTCACCATCAGCATGGAGCCCAATTTGGGTCTTAAACTCACTAACAGCAAGATCATGATCTGAGCCAAAATCAAGAGTGGAGTGACAGGGAGAGAAGACCTGGGAGAAACACAAAATAAAAACGGGCATCTTGCAGAAGATTACGCTTGATCCATATCATTAAGGGAGCTGCGGCACAGTTGAGACATTTTGAGTGAGGACATGGAGATGAGAAGAGGTGGGGCTGGGGAAATGGAAATCAGAAATGGAACTGAGATTTCTGGGTACTCACCGGGGCACTCTGACTCCAGTTTCCCGTTCCACCTACACTTCCACTTAAAGGCAGTTTCTGACCCTTCTATGTTGACTCAGCATGGTGGGAGACGGTCATTCTGGCGCCTCCCAGTCTCTCTGAGGAGTGCTTCTGCCCCATCTACACAGTGACGGATTTGCTAAACAGGTTAGCCAGGTATTTGCTTGCAAATTGCAAAGCCAAAGCTGCCTTAAGGGAACTGTCATTGTTGAAGTGAATTTCTCTTCCACCAAATGTAATAAAAATAAATTAGGGGCTAGAACCAGGTCCCTTGAATAGGAACTAAGTGAGATTTTTGTTAGGTGGTTTTGATAAAAATGTGGACTTTCTCTGAGTCTCCTTTTGCAACAACTGACTGATCCACATTATGGTTGCATCCAAATCTCTCCACTTCACCATTCTCCAATTACAGACACGACGGTGCTTTGCAATTGCTAGTTTATTGACATGACATTGCAATCTTTCATTTAGAAAACTCACAATCTGTATACCTAATAAGTATATCCAAAACTCCTGGGATTTTTTCTTCCACTAACAGTAATGTACTTCCCTGCAGAGGCCTTGGCCTTGGCAATCACCTGCCCAGAGACCTGAATAAATGAATAAATATGTACTTTAAAGAGAAAGCAATGTCTCAAAGAGAAACTGTAAACTAAATCAGTATATGGAAATAGTTAGGATCATATATCACAAGTTTGTATATTTTTCTTCTTGACTGAATTCAATAAAATTGGCATAAAACAAGTTCACCAAAAAGTTAAGCTCTAACCTCAAGGAAAGTGGGCTTCTCAGGGACAGACAGCCCAGAATTTGCACAGGTCATACATCTGAGAATCTTCAAGAGAGAAGCCATTCTCTCTGCACATTGCAAGAGACAAAGATGTTATCCGTGCATGACACAGCTAGAGATTGGTGTGATAAACTTTCCTTGGGTGGCTTTCGTTAAAGCAAACCAACTCTTCTTTCCCAGAATTCCTCATCTGTACCTAGAAAGCCCTTGCTTATAACCAAATGATGACTCAGCACTAACTGAAATTGTGTGAAAAAAGAAATGTAAACAAGATATTAGCAAGAGCCCTTGACCATTGATATCTGCATAGATGACTTAGAACGTGTACCCTTCCTCAAAAAACATGAGAATGAAAAAAACAAGCCAAAGACCGAGAGAAAATATTTGCCAAAGATACAGCTGATAAGGATTGTTGTTCAAAATACACAAAGAACTCCTAAAACTCAACAATAAGAAAACAAACAGTTTATTTAAAATGGGCCAGACCTTAACAGACACCTCACCATAGAGATGCACAGATGGCAAATAAGCATATGAAAAGATGCTCCACGTCCTATGTCATCAAGGAATTGTAGTTTAAAACAACAATGAGATACCACCATGCACCTGTTAGAATGGCCGAAATCTGGAACACTGACATCAAATACTGAGGAAGGTGTGCAATAATAGGAGCTCTCCTACATTGCTGCGGGAATGCAAAATGGTGCAGCCACTTTGGAAGACAGTTTGGTGATTTCTTACAAAACGAAACATACTCTTCCCATAGGATCTGTAATTATGCTCCTTATATTTACCCAAAGGAGTTGAAAACTTATGTCTATACACAAGCCTGCACACAGATGTTTATAATAGTTTTATTCATAGTTGCCCAAACTTGGAAGCAACCAAGATGTCCTTTGGTTGGTGAATGGATAAATAAGCCATGACGTATCTAGGCAAAGGAGTATTCTTAAAAAGACAGACTACGAAGCCATGAAAAAACATGGGGGAACCTTAATGCATATTACTAAATGAAAGAAGCCAATCTGAAATGGCTACATATTATGTGATATCAACTATATGACATTCTGGAAAAGGTAAAATAAAGGAGACTAAAAATATCAGTGGTTGCCAGGAGTTAAGGGAGATGGGGAGGGATGATTAGATGGAGCACAGAAGACTTTTAGGACAGTAAAAACACATTGTATAATACCATAATATTGAATACATGTCATTATACATTTGTCCAAACCCATAGAATATATAACACCAAGAGTGAACCATAGTATAAACTGTGGACTTTGGGTGATTATGATGTGTCAGTGTAGATTCATCAATTGTAATCAATGTACCACTCTGGTGGACAATGCTGATAATGGAGAAGATTATGGGGACACAGGGTACATGAGAAATCTCTGTATCTTCCCTAAGTTTTCTTGTGAAACTACAACTGCTGCAAAAATTGAGTCTTAGTAAAAAGCAAACAAAAAACACATATAAAATCTATGGCTTGTGGAGGTCCAAAGTCCTCGTCAGTACTTCTGTGAATACCTAGCAGACTGATAATTTTGTGGCCTCTGTTGCCTCTTGGGCTCTAGATTTGTTATTTGACATTCCTGCTCTTCACAGTGATCCAGACTTAAATTTAGTCCCTTCATTGATTTCTCTTCAATCTCCCACCCACATTTCCAACTCACATGAACACACATGACTCTATAGAGTGGGTGTTGTCACACTGCACATCACAGAGCAAACAAGGTGGTCAATTTCTCCTTTCCAAAGACCTTTTTGGCAACCTCATCATATAGGGTCCAGCCCCAAATCCGTTTTCCTCTCTAATCTCTCCAATTTCTTCTCTCACTCATTCTCTTCCTGCCTAGAACACAAATTTCTCTCTGTGTCCAAGCAGAGACAGATGGGCCTTTTCCCTGCCTGATTCCTAAGTCATTGGATCCCAGCTTGCACCAAGCACTTGATTTTCCACCTAGGTGTTTCCTTCCCTAAATGGAATCCTGGTGCATGTTATTAGGATACAACATGTTCCCTGTATTTCCATACCAGCACTGCTGCAGGGTATGGGGGGAGTGGTTAGGAGCTGCCTCATAGCACCTGTGAAAATTCCAAACTGGTTTAGGCACCTTGTCTCATCCCTGATAAGGAAGGAGGCACCACAGCAGAGGTGTGGTTAAGTCTCTGGTTGTGCTATTGCCTTGTCACATGCCAACAGAGACCTGATCTCAGTCCAGGAATATAAACCAATGGCAGCACTGCTTCCATCAAAGAGCCAGCAGCATGATTTGTGGTGAAAGGACTACATACTGCAGCAATGGGCTGCTTTTCTTCAAATACTGGGGGCCTGTAGGGATGTGTAAAAACAGGGCATACGTAAACAGAGTGGCACAGAGATTTCTTGGAGCAGACACAAATAGCGGGAAGTCATATTTGAACCATTGAAATCCAGGCATTTGAGCACTCAAACACCTTACCATGGTTTGAAGTCAAAATCCAGTCTGTCTTGTCAGGTACCCTGAGATAAATGGCTGACTTCTTCTTGCTTGTTTGTGCAATGAAGCCAGTTACCTCTTCCATGTTCATTGAAAGTACTTAACGCTGCTTTTAGCACACAGTAAAGGCTCAATAAATGGTGGAAATTAATGAATTAAATAGTCAACTATCACTAAAAGGAACCAGTGCAAAGTCGAACCCCTGAATTCGCTAAAGTATTGTTAGTGGACCTTGCTTTCATGCAGACTTACCGTTCATGCACAGCGGCGCATTCTTAAGCTTATTCACAAGCAAACCGAAATCTGGTCCAGTGTCCTAACACCTATCATTCCATTCCATGAATCCTCTTGTCTGCTTTCTTCTTTGAAACATATTGAAAGCAAAATAGGACAGGCTCAGATTTTCTATTCTTGATTTGATATTTGTGGCCAATGTCAGTTTGGTTCCTTTGAATTTTGCTTACAAACAGCATCCTCTTCTTTCTGGCCTCTTTGCCAGGTGGTCAACAGGAAGCTGTCTGAGAGGAGAAGACAGCAACCATGACAGCAGCATGTCCCAGCTGGAAGTCCTGGATTAGGAGCATTGGCACAGGAGACCTTCTACCTACGGCAGACTGCCAGTTATCCTCAGAAATGACAGAACAGTTCCCAGATTCCAGTATGCTGGTGTTCGAACCGCATCCCCTAGATTGCTTCTTATTTCTAGCAATGACTCCAAAATCCTTTTTCACACCGTAAATTTTTATGCCTGGTGCAGAAACTACTGTCACCAAATTTACTTATCACCTAGTCCCTCCAATACCATCCCATAGAAACCTGAGTCCCCAGAAAACAGTGACTGGTAGTGGCTGTGAAGCCCTCTCCCCATGCCATGCAGGAAGCTAGGGAGCTCAGGCCTCACTGGAGAAATGTACGTCATGGACATGTCGGCCCTTGTCTCACACACAAATCATGAGTGCGTCTGGCCTGCTCCATAGAAATGTCTGCTCTAAGTACCAAGACTATGGTACTGAGAAAATGGTTTGTCAGGTGACACAAAATTTCTTCTCTCTACAAAGGAATTTGCTGTTTATTACTCAAAACACAATTTTGTCATATGTATTAAATATCCTAACAATGTGTAATATAAATATATGCTTGTGTAGCCATAGCATTAACATAATGTGAAGATAATGTATTTAGATACATTACATGCTATGTAGAAGATAATGTACACAACATGCTAGACTCCTTGGTAAGTGCTTTGCAGAAAGGTTTCATTTACTATCACAATCCTATGAAATAAGGAATCTTATTAACCCCATATTTCAGCTGTGCAAGCTGATTCTTGAGTGGTTTAGATTAATTGTCCAAGACCAGGCAGGTAAAGACCTGGGATTTGAATTTAGATCTGTCTGAGGCTAGAGTTTGAGCCCCTAGCAGTGCATAAAATTCAGTTTACTTTGGATTTTTCAAGGGCAGAGATTTTGAATAAAGGAGATCTCTGGACAGGTAGTGAAGGATGCTGTAGCCTAGGGAAGTAGGGAGTGGATGGAACAGGCATGAGATAAAGAGAGTGTTCAGAAGGTAAGTAGCAACATCCTCTGTACAAATTCTTGTCAGTATGGTGTGCTTAACAGTAAGATGGACTTTTTTTTTAATGTTTATTTTTTAGAGAGAGAGAGAGACTGAGAGAGTATGAGCAGGGGAGGGGCAGAGACAGAGGGAGACACAGAATCTAAAGCAGCCTCCAGGCTCTGAGCCATCAGCAAGAGCCTGACACGGGGCTCAAACTCACAAGCCATGAGATCATGATTTGAGCCCAAGTTGGACTCTTAACTAACTGAACCTTTAACTTTGAATATTTACACGAAGACATACACATTTGCATAAGAGAACAAGAAAACTGGGGAAATTTGAAAAAGATCAGTCAAGAAATCATTGAATGAGATATCAATATCCTGGTAGTGACAGTAGGCTCCAGTTTTATACAATGTCACCACTGCTGCAAAATATAAAAGTATCTCAGTATTGTTTCTCACAACACATGTGAATCTACAGTTATTTAAAAATTGTTTCAATTCAAAAAACTTTCATGACAGTCCCTGAGATGGGCTTGGATCTCTCTCCCTGAGCTCTATGGTGCTCCAAACTGTACAGAGTCTAAAGTGGAGTGTGATGAGTTTTATTTACATTAGCAACCTGGATGATAGTTTGCCGTACCCATTTGTTGTTGGGAAACACAGATTTCTAAGGCTGGCTTCGTCTATCTGAGAAAGGAAACTTCCCACCATTAATAGCTCCTAACTAAAGGTAACTTTCCTGGTGCCTACAGCCCCCACCCACATAGGGCCAACATTCTTTCTTCCTGGGGTTCCATTCAGGGCACACATGTTGTATGTGGGTATGCTTTTAATTTTTTGATGGTTGTAAGATGCTGCACCAATGAAACAGTGTATTTATTTATGATAAGAAACACAACTGTGAAATGGACAAAGAGATGACTTGCAGGCTTTTATACCCGATGGGTTACCTGTAATTGAAAAATTGAAGATACATATGCTTCCTGTCATGCATGCTTCAATTTTCTTCACTATCCATGGTACTTAAGAACAATTGGCTCTTTTCTATACTAATTACTCACTAACAAAAACTGTTAAAATTGATAGGCCTCGTGATACAATTTTGCCAACACTTAACATACTGTTGCTTTTTTATAATATATTTAAGTCTGACTATGATGAACTGTCAATAATTTTTATCATGCCAATACTATTGAGATTTCACTTATTTACATTTTATAGAGATTGCTGAGAATCATAGATCATATAATAGGTAGAAACAATAATCTGATCTATTATCCCTGCAGTAATTCTTGATAGGAAGACAAAAAATTTGCACAGGTTACATTTCTCTGCTGATATTATTCAGAGGTAAAAGGTTGAAAGAGATAATAACCTTTGGAACCAATTAGTTATGATGGCACCAATTTCCCCCCATGACTTATTATAATTATCCCACCATGAGATAGCACATGTCATTGCAAAGAAAAGCAGAAAATTTTTTAAATTTTTCAAGAATTTTAATTTTAACTCCTTCTTGCTCTGGAGTCATTGGCTTTTCTTCAGCTCCTCAATCCAGGATGGTATTTATAGCACTTTGGGAAGGGGTACAATATCTTTAAGAAATATCTTCTTTGGTATACTTTAACAATAATTACAAAAGAAATCTATTTTAACTGTTGAAAATACAAGATACATATTTAAAAAAAAAAAAAAGAAATCACTACACTCTTTACACAGAGAGGGAAACACCAGTAACACATTGATGTTTTTCCTACCAGACTTTTACAATATGCATCACACACCGTAAACCACTGAGATGCCATAAGCTGTTTTTTTCATTTATTTTTTTTTACCTCTTTCTTTTTCTATTAACAATATGTGGAGTGAGCATCTCTCCATGTCAATGGACATACATCACTGTTGTCATTTCTAATGGTGGCATGTCCATTTGTTATTTAACCAGCCCATATTGTTGGCGTCTAGGTGATTCCAGTACTGCCAGCACTTTTGATTCATGTTTACTTTCTTTCTAATAGCTTCCCGGAGGCCTAGAGAGCAGAGACGAATGAGCGGGTCAATCTCACCTGTAAGGGGGCTCTGCCTGGGGCAGAATTATTTTCCCCATTTCTAGAACGTGCTTTGTTTATTTAATACAGGAAAAAAAAGAAAAGATCTGAGATTTAGCTAAGGATTATGATTTTCTAACTTGACCCCATGTTCTGCATTTGCCTTTATTACATCAGTAGAGCTAGGTGCCCGGGCTGGCCCAGAGCCTTCCTGCTCACTGCGGTGCCTGTGACAGCAGTCGCTGGCTCAGGACTTAAAGCAGCTCTCCCTCTCTCATGTACCTCTTCTGTTATCTGTAGCTGACTCAGCAGCTGGTTTGGGGGAAAACAAAATAATAAAAGTAATTCTACTTTCTTTTTCTCTTAAAAGAATTTTTTTTTTATTGTGGTAACATTGAACATGAGATCTCTCTTCACAAAATTTTAAGCGTATGATAGAGTATTGTTGGCTTTAGCTGATTCATCTTACGTAATTAAAACTTTAGACCCGGTGAATAGCAACTCCCCATTTTTCCCCCTCCCACATGTGAATGGATAAAGAAAATATGACATTTATACACAATGGTATATTATTCAGCCTTAAAAAAGGAAGGATATCCTACCACCTGTGATAACATGGATAAATCTTGAGGACATTATGCTAAGTGAGATAAACCAGTCACAGAAGATAAATACTGTGTGAGGCCACTTGTGTGAGGTATCTAGCAGAGGGATGTCTTTTTAAGAATAAGATGGAAAATCATCTTGAAAGTTTAAATCTCTCACCTCTGTCTTCTCTCTCTCCCTTTAAGAATTCTTGCACAGCAAAAAAACAATAAAGGCAGGACTAGGTAGTTTGATTAAACTTCCCCCACACTGAATGTTGTTGCAGCTGGAGGGTTGGGGAAATGCCCACTCTCCAACACCCCGCCTGATTCCTGGGCAATGAGCTCGGACACCCTGACCCATGAGCATGTGCTGGGCTCCCACAGTGCCTCCATCCACTGCTGTCACTGCTTGATTGGCCCTGCTTTGCAGCCAGCTTCTCTGACCAACACTACACTCACTGAGAGGTTTGAAAATCTCGAATTCATGAACTTAGTCTTGACTGCCAGCTTTGACAATGAGCTTTCCTTACAGAACTGGGAACATGGCTGTGCTTTCAATTAGGCCCCTACCTTATAGTTTAATTTTGAGAATATGCTCTATTGAAACATGGCAACCACCATAGATCCCATAAGAGTGAAGTCCTGTCTTATTGTTGCTTGTCCAGCCTAGAATAACCATCATCTCCTGCCCTGGACCACCATGGCCTGTATCTCTCAGATGCCTGTTACCCTGATCCACACCCCTGGACTTATTTATATCTGTCAGATTGAGCCCCTGCTATGTTCCATTCACGCCTTCCTTTGTTTCTGCTCCATCTGTAACTCCCGTGGTTTACTCTGGCCTGGAATGCCCTGTAGTAGGGTGATAGAACCGAAGGATCTAGGGAGAGAGAAGAACAATAGAAAACACTGAATTTAGAGCTATATATTACCTACAGGAAGTAAAACACAAGTTAGCGCTGTAGAAATTAAGTAGTTGTTCAGTCCACCACCTGCCCTCTCTATTAAAGGTGAGTACAGTTTCCGTATATAACACAAGGAAAGGAAAACATAACAAATGAGAAGATAGACCTCACTTGGTACTTAAAAAAATACCCACAACAGCAACAAAGAAAACCCCTAAGCCAGAGTGTCTGCCAATTCTGTGCGATGTTTATAAAATACATAATAGCTGAAAAGAATTCAAACTCTAACAAAGAAGCATTTTTGTCATCCAAACACCTGTTTCTCCAAAGTTCCTTCTTTGCTTCCAGATTTAAAAATCTGTTCAGGGCATGCATACAAAAAAAAATAATAATTACCGTGTTATGATGGTAATTTGGAAGGAGCTTCATGGAACGGATTCAGCTGTATAATTGAAGCGATGCTTCTCATACATTCACGTGGGGGCCTCTGAACTCTGAGTGCAAGTCACTGCCAATTTCTGAGATGAGGTCTGGTAATGTTTCAAAGCAAAAACTGGAATAAATTTTTCATCACAGAAATGAAGTGGGGTTACATTTTCCTCTCACTCCTGCATTTCCCTTCCCTCCTGTGCTTCTGGGGATTGCGCTGCTGGGAGCCATTACTCAGAGTTGCTCCATCAGACCATGCACATGTGAGACGGTGTACCTCCTGTGCACCCAGCACTGCTGAGCTAGGAAGTAAACTGACCCACTGACCTGCTCTAACATGCAGCATTCGCCTAGCAGGACACATGTCAGGTGCCTGGGAGACATGCATTTCCTTGAGGACATGAGCGAGGTTTTGAATTTTACTCTTGCTGCAGGATATCCTACAGAAGGCTGTGTCCTGGGTAACTGTTAAAGCAAGACAAAGGCTGACAAAGTGATGAATGTGCTCCCTCAGCTTAGATCAGACCCAAAACCTATGCTGTACTTTGCTCCAGGGAAAGGTTTTTCTTTCTTGGCATCTATGATATCTTCGCAGTGTTAGGGCTGCTTTTGGGGGCAAGAAACTGCCTGGTTTAACACCAGCATGTTAAATATCTTACATAGCAAAAAGTGCAGAGGTGGTTGGGTCCAGAGTCATTGAGCCATAGCTCCTTTCCATCATCCCAGCCCGACTTTTTCCTGTCCCTGCTCCTTGGCATGTTGGCCTTGTCCACCAAGCTGTCACTCCAATGGTCACATGGGTCATATGACAGCATCTTTCCAAAGAAGTTGGATTCTGTCTTCACGTATATTTCTTTTTATTTATTTACTTTTTTTTTTTAACATTTTTATCTATTTTTGAAAGACAGAGAGAGACAGAGTGCGAGCATGGGAGGCAGAGAGGGAGGGAAACACAGAATCTGAAGTAGGCTCCAGGCTCTGAGCTGTCAGCACAGATCCCAATGCGGGGCTTGAACCCACAAACTGTGAGATCATGACCTGAGCCGAAGTCAGACGCTCAACCGACTGAGCCACCCAGGCACCACCGCCCCCCCACCCCTGCCATGTATTTCTTTTTAATAGCAGAAACTTTTCTTGGGTGACTATCCCTTATGCCTCTTTGGTCCACATTTAAACCAATCCCTGGAAAGAACACTTATGGCTGTGTTATTTGGCCAAAGCTAACCAGTACGCGCTACCTCAATCACACATGGTGGGATGAACACTCAGGATTGTTTCTTGGGTCGGCAGAAAACCGTGTTGATGATTCTTTTGGGACTCAGTTTCCTTACTTTTCCTGCTGAGATATACCACCTTTCCTCTAAATATGGGACAGTGGAAAGTCTAACTCAACAAGTATTTATTATGCATCTGCTGGGTATTGAGCACTGTGCTAGATCCTATAAGGTGTTAAGGGATAACTAAGACATTCTTTTAATCCTTAGGTTGCTTATAATCTCATGAAGAGCCTAAGATAATTCATATTATGTAAGATAAGGCATATTATAATAAACGCCACATGAGAGTTTAAGCTATTTTGGTAATTGTATTCAGTCAGAATCAGAAGCCATTCATCCAGGGCTGGTCCTTTAAGTAAACCCCTGCTCCTCAGGGCGAGTTTAAATCAGGGATGTTAAAAAAATAAATAAATAAAATAAAATAAATCAGGGATGTTAAGCAGGGGCTTGGGGATGGGGTGAGGCCAGCTCTCATCAGTGGATTATCCTAGGGCAACTAGAGACCTAGCAAATCAAGTCTTCGTGGAGGGAAATGAACCACCATTTACTGAGAACCAGTTACAGGCCAGACCTTTTCATATGCTTTACCTCATTTAATCAGAGCATCACACAAGATTCGAGGTAATTATTATTATTCCCACAGTTGTAAATAAGGTAATTGACACTTAGAAAAGTTGAGTAGCTCACCCAAATTACTATGAGGCCATCTCAGAGTATCTGGAAACAAGATCAGGAATTCTCTTTTGGAGGCCTTGACTTTTCTGGCTCTTAGACTCAAGGAGTAATCTAGGTCCCTCCATCAACCGTAGAAGTCTATAGACAAGAAGCTTTTTGGCGATTAGAAGGAACTTTCTAAAATAATCAGCCAGAATGCTGGAAAGAACAGTGTGTATGTGCCTCAGTTTTTACATTCAGCCACTACAATCTATAACTTTTTAGTAGTCTCTTTCCTCAAAGAACTTAGATTCCAGCTCTTATTTCAGACCAAATAATAAGAAGTGTGGAAAGAGGGTAAGTCAATGTTAAGGCAATGGATATCGTCTGGTCGAAAGAATTCTCTTCTTCTTCTTTTTTTTTTTTTGAATAATGTTTATTTTTTTAATTAATGAATTAATTTTTAAATTTACATCCAAGTTAGTTAGGATATAGTGTAACAATGATCTCAGGAGTAGATTCCTTAATGCCCCTTACCCATTTAGCCCATCCGCCCTCCCACAACAACCCTCTGTTTGTTCTCTATATTTAAGACTCTCTTATGTTTTGTCCCCCTCCCTGTTTTTATACTATTTTTGCTTCTTTTCCACTATGTTCATCAGTTTTGTACTTTAAATTCCTCATATGAGTGAAGTCCTATGATATTTGTCTTTCTCTGACTAATTTGGTTAGCATACTACCCTCCAGTTCCATTCAGGTTGTTGCAAATGGCAAGATTTCATTCTTTTTGATTACAGAGTAATATTCCATTATATATATATACACACACACCACATCTTCTTTATCCATTCATCTGTTGATGGATATTTGGGCTCTTTCCATACTTTGGCTATTGTCAATAGCACTGCTATAAACATTGGGGGTGCATGTGCCCCTTTGAAACAGCACATGTGTGTCCCTTGGATAGATACCTAGTAGTGCAATTGCTGGGTGGTAGGGTAGTTCTATTTTTAATTTTTTGAGGAAATTCCATACTGTTTTCCAGAGTGACTGCACCAGTTTGCATTCCCACCAGCACTGCAAAAGAGATCCTCTTTCTCCGCATCCTCACCAACATATGTTGTTTCCTGAGTCGTTAATGTTAGCCATTCTGACTGGTGTGAGGTGACACCTCATTGTGGTTTTGGAGTGATGTTGAGCATTTTTTTCATGTGTCTGTTAGCCATCTAGATACCTTCTTTGGAGAAGCATCTATTCATGTCTATTTCTTCGCTGGATTGTTTGTTTTTTGGGTATTGAGTTTGATAAGTTCTTTTTTTAAAATTCTTGTATTTATTTATTTTTGAAAGAGAGCAAGACAGAGTGTGAACAGGGGAGGGGCAGAGAGAGAGGGAGACACAGAATCTGAAGCAGTCTCCAGCTCCGAACTGTCAGCACAGAATGCGATGTTGGGCTCGAACTCACGAGCTGTGAGGTCATGACCTGAGCAAAAGTTGGACGCTTAACTGACTGAGCCACCCAGACGCCCTTGGTTTGATAAGTTCTTAATAGATTTTGGATACTAACCCTTTATCTGACATGTAACTTGTATATATCTTCTCCTATTCCATCAGTTGCCTTTCAGTTTTGCTGATTGTTTCCTTTGCTGTGCAGAAGCTTTTTATGTTGATGAGATCCCAAGAGTTCATTTCTGGTTTTGTTTCCCTTGCCTCCAGAGTAAGGAGTAAGTGTTGAGTAAGAAGTTGCTGCGGGCAAGGACAAAGAGATTTTTCCCTACTTTCTCCTCAAGGATTTTGATGGTGTCCTGTCTCACGTTTAGCTCTTTCATCCATTTAGAGTTTATTTTTGTGTATGGTATAAGAAAGTGGTCCAGGTTCATTTTTCTGCATGTCACTGTTCAGTTTTCCCGGCACCACTTGCTGAAGAGACGGTCTTTATTCCATTGGATATTCTTTCCTTCTTTGTCATGGATTAGTTGACCATGAGTTTGTGGGTCCATTTCTGGGTTCTCTATTCTGTTCCATTGATCTGAGTGTCTGTTTTTGTGCCAGTACCATACTGTCTTGATGATTACAGCTTTGTAATACAGCTTGAAATCCGGGATTGTGCTGCCTCCAGCTTTGGTTTTCTTTTTCAAGATTGTTTTGGCTATTTGGGATCTTTTCTGGTTCCAGACAAATTTTAGGAGTTTTTGTTCTAGCTCTGTGAAGAATGCAGGTGTTATTTTGGTAGGGATTGCAAGAATTCTTTTGTTTATCCGTCTTCTCTTTATTTGCCTGCTGACGTTGGATGGCAAACTTGAAATTCTGAAAGACCATGTAATCCAGGACAAAGGCATTCAGGCTCAGTGGCCAGGAAAGGGGAAGATATTACAGATGCAAAATGAGGTGCCTAGTTAGCTCTTGGAAAAACAACACCCGAATCAACACTTCCACTCCCTACTTATTCCCTATTTGACACAACTGATTTTAGTTGTCTGTATATTGTACTTATCACATTAACATTTGTTACATAGCACTGAAAATACGAGCAGCATGAAATAGTAGAAAATAAATTTTAAAAATGAAGTAAGAGAGACATTAGAAGTGCTTGAATGGCACAAAAACAGACACATAGACCAATGGAATAGAATAGAAAACTCAGAAATGGACCCGCAAGTATATGGCCAACTAATCTTTGACAAAGCGGGAAAGTGTATCCAATGGAAAAAAGACAGCCTCTTTAACAAATGGTGCTGGGAGAATTGGACAGCAACATGCAGAAGAATGAAACTAGACCACTTTCTTACACCACTCACAAAAATAAATTCTAAATGGATAAAAGATCTGAATGTGAGACAGGAAACCGTCAAAATCCTAGAGGAGAAAACAGGAAAAAGCCTCTTTGACCTAAGACGCACCAATTTCTTACTCGACACGTCCCCAAAGGCAAGAGAATTAAAAGCAAAGATGAACTATTGGGACCTCATCAAGATAAAAAGCTTCTGCACAGCAAAAGAAACAACCAACAAAACGAATAGGCAACCAACGGAATGGGAAAAGATCATTGCAAATGACATATCGGATAAAGGACTAATATCTAAAATTTATAAAGAACTTACCAAACTCCACACCCGAAAAACAAACAACCCAGTGAAGAAATGGGCGGAAGATATGAATAGACACTTCTCCAAAGAGGACATTCAGATGGCCAACAGACACATGAAACAATGCTCAATGTCACTCAGCATCAGGGAAATACAAATCAAAACCACACTGTGATACCACCTCACACCAGTCAGAGTGGCTAAAATGAACAAATCAGGAAACTATAGATGCTGGCGAGGATGTGGAGAAGTAGGCACCCTCCTACACTGTTGGTGGGAATGCAAACTGGTGCAGCCACTCTGGAAAACGGTGTGGAGGTTCCTCAAAAAAATGAAAATAGAGCTACCCTGTGATCCAGCAATAGCTCTGCTAGGAATCTACCCAAGAGACACAGGAATGCTGATGCATAGGAGCACGTGTACCCCAATGTTCATAGCAGCACTTTCGACAATAGCCAAATCATGGAAAGAGACCAAGTGCCCATCAACTGACGAATGGATAAAGAAGTTATGGTACTTATATACAATGGACTACTACATGGCAATGAGAAAAAATGAAATCTGGCCATGTGTAGCCAGATGGATGGAACTGGAGGGTATTATGTTAAGTGAAATAAGTCAGTCAGAAAAAGACAGATACCCTATGTTTCCACGAATAGGTGGACTTTGTGAGACTAAGCAAAAACCAGGGGGAGAGGAGGAGGGGAAAGGAAAAAAAGACACAGAGAGGGAGGGAGATAAAACATAAGAGACCCTCAAAGACTAAGAAAAAACTGAAGGTAAGGGGGATGAGGGAGGGGGGAGAGGGGGTGATGAGCATTAAAAAGGGCACATGTTGGGATGAACACTGGGTGTTATATGTAAACCAATTTGAAAATAAACTATTATAAAATTAAAAAAAAAAGAAGTGCTTGAAAAAACTACAATGATTTTGCTTTGTAAAATTTAAAACCTTTTTTCATTTAATTACAATATAGACTGGGAAAAATATTTCCAGGAAGTATGTCAAAAGGATTATCATATTATAAGAGCTTGTACAAACAGATAAATAATTAAGACCTTGAAAATAATATGATTAAAACATTCAAATGAGGATATTAAATTGTTAAACCAATATTTAAAAGAATGGTCAGTTTTTAAGACATGCCAATTAAAACAATCAGGAGATATTGCTTTCATCTGTCAAGTGGCCAAGATTTTTTTTTTTTTTTAATAAATGAAAATGACCAGTGCTGGCAAGGATGCTGTTGGCACTCACCCACTGCTGAGAATCTACCCTTCCTTGAGAAAGCTCTTAGATAATTTGGATCCAAGTGTTAAAAGTGTCTAGAGTCTTTGATTTGGTAGTATGCTAATGGAGACATCAAGTCTAAAACGGAAAAAAAAAAAGCCCTAGTATGGGATAATCTTGATGCAAAAAGATATTTTCAGCCCAAATTTTCAAATATAGGAATTTAAGTAGAGGATATATGATAAATAACGTTAAAGAGGTTCTTACACAGCATATGTTATTTCTGTAATGTTAAAAAAGTAACTAAACACAAGGGATATAAATGCAAACCATCACACCAAGACTCTGCCCTGTCTCCACGGAGGCTGCTAATCAGTTGCCTGGGGCAAGACATACGTTGGCATAGCTGTGAGAATAACAGAAAAGCAAAGGATCCACAAGAGGAGGTGTGACAGAGTGAAAGCGTGTCATCTATGGGGATACAGCAGGGATGCACATTAGAATAACTGAGGTTAATCATGGATCTTTCTTCCCTATTTATTTACATTTAAAATTAGAAAATTAAGGCAAGGTTGTTGCAGAAAAATTGTAAGAAAAATTGCAGAAAAAGGTAAACCACAATTCACCTTGACAAGTCTCCTGTACTTCTTTGGCAAAGATGTCTAGGGTTAGGAAGAATGGTTCTTTCTGAGAAAGAACTGCTGGATATACATGAGAGGAAAGGCAAACAGATCTTTAAAAACCCCAGCGCTCAATCAAACTTTGTACTAGTGAACCTGAAGGCTCCATGAATGCCAGTTTTACTCATATGTGAAAGTGAATGATAACAATAATGTTGTCTTCATTAAGGGTCATTGAGGGGACTAAATGACATAATAACTTGTATTAATTTGCTAGGGTTGACAGCTTAAATATCAGAAACTTATTTTCTTCATAGTTCTGGAGGCTGGAAGTCCAAGATCAAGGTGTTAGCAGGTTTGTTTTCCTTTGTGGCCTCTCTCTTTGTTTGCATATAGCCACCTTCTTGCTGTGTCCTCATGTGGTCATCCCTTGGTCTGTGTTGTCCATGATCTAACCTCTTTTTAGAAGGACATCAGTCATGTTAGTTAAGGTTCACTTCATTTTAACTTAATTACTTTCTTGAAGGCCCTAACTCCAAATGCATTCACATCTGAGATACTGGTGCAAGGATGTCAACATAAGAATTTTGTGGGGACATGATTTAGCCTATGACAATGATATATCCTTTTAGTCTCCTGCCTGGCTGTTATTTTTATTGGATAGAACCATGCTTTTTTACCATATGACATTTTATAGTTCTTGTAAAAGTTCGTTTTCCTTTTTATGAGCAGCAAAATCCTGCCATGTGGCACATTCTTTTACTCTGGGGAGACCCTGGATTGAACAAATGTATTTAATGCTACCATGTTTCAGTTAACATCTATTAATTAATGTCTAAAGAATTTATGTGTGGCAGAAAATTCCTAGGAAGCACTGACCTGTACTAATAATACAGATTGAAATCTTGAAATTAAAAAAAAATCTGTACTTGGTTATGTTAAGTGCTTTATTTCGACTTGGTGGCCACTGAAGAAACTACACTGTGATGGAAAGAGTGAAAGTATGTGCTTAGCCTGTTTCACTGCATTCCCCCAGCTCTCTACTGCCTCTCTCCCCTTTCCGTTTGAAGGAACTGATCATCTATAAAATGGATGTTAAATGGACTCTCTAAAGAAGAGTCAGCATCTCCCTAAATCTACCTACATGTGCCTTTCTCGTAATAGTCAAGTGTAATTTAATTCGTTTTAATATCTTTCCCCTCTAGTCCCTCCGATTGAAAGATTCTATTGCAGAGACATGGGAGGGAGAAATTACTAATCAGATTATTTGCAAATTTCAATGATTTTTATAAATGCAGCTCATGTCACAGACAAACCATAGGAGTTACTGAATCCATCCCTTCAATTAATGCTCTCAGTGTCAGTTTATTAGATAAATGAAGTGAAACCTGATATTCTGTCTTTGAATATATAAGTAATCATAGAGACATAAGTTAATTTGCTGTGAGCTGTGTTTAATAATTATAAATTGTTAAAGGCTCAGTATTTTGTTAGTTTGAGGTTAAGGTCTAATGTTTTTGTTTCTCTCTACTGTCTCTCTATCATTAATTAGTTTGAGTTTATCTTGCCATTAGCTATCTATAATCAATTTGAGTCAGGAAGGGTGTATCAGGTACAAACTCTGAATCCGAAGACACTTGGATACCGGTGAGGAGCACATGCTGGTCTATGGACCATGGGCCCTATTCTGACAACACCTGATCACCTATCAGAGTAACTTGTGTTTATGGCATTTGAGTGGTTGCCTGGTGCCTTCAGTGAATGTGTTGACATTTGCTCACTCTTTGTAACGCCTGATAAAAGAAATGTAACCCTTGCTCTTGTTCCTAGCACACTTCCTATTAAAGAGAAGTTTAGTCCTTGAATAAGCAAAGCCTTACTCTTATTTATAAGCACAGCTACTTTAAACCACAACAGATAGCCATGTCTCTCTCATAGCATCATTATCTTTCATACTAAGTAAAGCCTTTCTCACCACTCAAATAAAGACAAACTTTTTTTAACCTTCCAGCTGACAGCTACGTGGCATTAAAACCAATTGTAACCAGTTGCCTGTGGCTAATACACTAGTGGGTAAGTCATTTTAGATGCCGAAGTATTACACTAAAATTTATGAAAAGGGGAGAGAGAGGAAGAGAGAGAGAGCGATTGCCTGATATCATGTGTCCTGTGTTGTAGCATAAACTGAGGGAAGATTCAAGCCACCCCCAGCAGCGATGGCTCCTAGACTGAATTGCGCACAGGCTGTGCCCTTACCTGGTGGATGCCTAGGCCAAGGGAGGAGAGAGCACTTGCAACATTAAGATAATTTAATGCCCAAGGTGTTTGACACTGTGGATTATTGACCCTCACTTTACTCATTCAGTGAACATAACCCCGTGTCTGCACTGTGGTGATGTTGCAATAGAACGGTAAGTAAGTCAGACAAGAGTGTGGCTGCCATAAAGTTCGTGTTCAGAGAGAAACAGTAAACAGACACAAGGTAGACTGAATTTGGGGGTCTCAAATCAAAAGAGGCTGAATGCATCGAAAATGACTTGATCTTTTCTCTCCTTCCAACTTTAGACAAGAAATGTATTTTTCAAGAAAGAGGGGATCAGACCATTTTTAAATTTATTCTCCCTACCACTGTCTTTCTCTCCCCATCTCTCTTTTTTCTCTCTCTTATGTACTAGAACAATAATTCCTAGACATAATTTTACAATATGAAAATAAAAAACCCCAATAATTTGAGGGGTCTATATTGAATTGCCAACTTTCCCCCCCATGGTTTTATGTGTATGTGTATATATATATTTTGTATATGTACACATATTTCCATCTAGTAATATATAGTCAGTAGCATCTACTTAAAAATTTTTTTAATTCATTATTTATTTTTGAGAGAGAGACAGCGAAACATTGTGAGCGATGTAGGAACAGAGAGAGAGGGAGACACAGAATCTGAAGTAGGCTTCAGGCTCTGAACTGTCAGCACAGAGCCCAACACGGGGCTTGAACTCATGAACCGTGAGATCATGACCTGATCCGAAGTTGGATGCCTAACTGATGTAGCCACCCAGGCTCCCCAATCTACTCTTAATATTAGATAACATTTGAGAGGTTAGTATGTGACTAACTCTTTTATGTTCAGTCTGCACAACACTTATGATGTAGGTACTCTTAATATTCCCATTTCACAGATCACGAATGCAGTGGAAGCTTAAAGAGGGTATGTACACCACCCAATCTAGCCCAACAGGTGGGAAAGAGAGCCAGAGGTTGGACTCCTGACCATTAAATATTTGGTCTCTCAGCACCACCATTTTCTTTCTTTCTTTCTTTCTTTCTTTTTCTCTCTCTCTCTCTCTCTCTCTCTCTCTCTTTCTTTCTTTCTTTCTTTCTTTTTTATTTTAATGTTTATTTTTGAGAGAGAGACAGACTGACTGTGAGTAGAAGAGGGGCAGAGAGAGAGGGAGACACAGAATCTGAAGCAGGCTCCAGGCTCCAAGCTGACAGCAGAGAGTCTGATGTGGGGCTCGAACCCATGAACTGTGAGATCATGACCCGAGCTGAGGTTGGATGCTAAACCAACTGAACCACCGAGGCACCCCATCACTACCATTTTCTTTAAAACAGAAAACAAACAAAACTCTACAAAATTTGCATCACCAAAAAGGTGAGAAAGACACAGTTCCAGAAATTTTAAAGTTATCTTTATGAAAAACTTATTTGTTCTTATTTTTCTTACTTCACTATGGACTGAAGAAAGCTTTGTCAAAGGCCTGCTCTGGCCCATGCACTTGCACTTAGGAAGCCTGACTCCAAGTCTTCAGCAACAAAAAAAAACCATTTTAATCCACATCCCAGGTGACTTTCTAGAGGGTTTATATCAAGAACATATGCATGTTAGCCAGTTTAAGAACATACATGATTCATTTTGTGAATGGCCTTCAAATGCATTTCTAAAATGCCTCAATTTTAACCCCTCTACCAGGAGCCAGAAGCTATGCAGAATTAGGAGACTGAGAAATAATCCTCAGGTGAGGATGGGGAAAGGTCCTTACCACAGAGTCCAAGAATGTCGGGGGTTTGGGAATTCAAACCTCTTTTTCAAGACTGAAAAAATTTACCAGCTTGGGCAATGCTACATCTTCCCTATACCTTGGAGAGAAAGTCTTTCCGAGCATTCTTAGTTATTTTCATAACCCTAAAAAACTTAAAAATCAATGGTCTAGTTTCAATCACTAAGTTATGATTCTGAGCAAGTTGCTTGACTATTAAGTCAAGTTTATCCATCTGCTAAATCAGAATAATTTGATTCTTATCTGACATAATTTTATTCCTTTGACATTCCTGAAAAAAAATATATACAGATCCAGATTTTGCAAAGTAAAATAAATTTGAAGTTAATTTAGGAATCTGACAATTTAAAGGAACCCTAGGTTGAATCCTTTTGAAAACTGGACGTGGTTCTTTACTCTAAAGGCTTATTTATACCCAAGAATCTACTTTGAGGTTCAGATTTTTGTATAGTGAATTTCCTACTGTGAGACATATCTGCATTCTAAAAACTCACATCATGTTTGGGGGGAAGGTATCATCATCCCAGGAAATGCTTTCAATTTTTAAAAATTATGGCTTATGCTTAGGTGAAACATATTTTTGTTTACTTCCCTAAATTTGAATATTCAAAACTTAAACATATTGAATACTAATGAGATAAAGTAGGTGTTCCCTCTCCTCCCCCTGAGAGAACTTGTACAGTTTAGTCTGTAATTCTCCTGGACCAACTCCATTTCGCTGTGTCATTAGATGCTTTCTTTTGATGCCTTATATGTTCCCCGTTCTCAAATATTTAGTATTCTATACTCACTGCTTCGTGAAAATTGTTATTTTTCTTTGCTTCCCAAAGCCAATACACTTCTAAATTAAGAATAAATGAAAACAGTAAATATTTCACTCCTGCCAACCATGTAGATGGAAGATGGGGTGGATGGGAGATGAGGTGAGCCAGTGAACACCCACAGTGACACATAATCACTTCCAGGTATATTAGGAAACTGTGGCAGGGGTTGTTTTAAATCAGAGCTGCTCTCATGGAGACAGACAATCCTAGGTGACTTTTTGGGCATCAAAATATTTCTACTTCTTAGAAATTCCAAAAGACTTTATTATGCTTTGTCCCTTAAAGGGGAAGATCTGGAGGCCCAGTGGGTGCTGAAGGAATTCACTGTCTTTATTGCTTCTTCCTGACTCTGCTGGTCCACGCAAGGTGCAGCACATACTGCAGCAACATCCCACCCTCAGATGGCACTTAGGAGCAACATATGCGGAATGTTCCATAACATGATTCTGTTTACTATGGATAAATTTCCATGGTGAATGCCTGTAAACGACTCACAATCAGATATCATTTAGGAAGAAAATTAACCACCCTACCAGGGAGTGAAGCTTCTTCCATTGGCCTCAATAATCTGTACCTTCTGAAAAACAGGTTATAGGGGAAGGTTTAGTCAAAAAGAAGGCAATGGGGTGAAGGGAATAAAGGAGAATATCATCGGGTTTCCTAGAGATAAAACAAGGCTCTAGGAAAAAGCACACAGCTCGCCATCCTCACCATGGGCCACGGAATTACATCTTCTTCTTTGAGGAATGTTTTGTAGACAGGGAGGAAGATTTCCCTGAAAACTCTGTCTAAAGGCAGTGTTACACAGAGACCAAGCAAATTCTAAATTAATGAAATCCTAGAAGATCAGCTTCAGATCAAGCATCATGTGCTATTCTGCCCAACCCCTCCATCAAATGTGGATTTCTGTCTAACCCCACACCTACTGGCAACGTTGGAATATCTCTGGTGATGGAGAGTTCACTGCTTCCACGACTGGACAGCTCTAACCATCATGTAGTTATGCCCCTCTTGGAGCAGTTATTAAAGCCTTCTTTACTAGGCAGTGGGAACATAGCAGTAAATAAAACACATGTGATCCCAACTTCAGAGACCTTAGAATTCAGTGGAAGATAAAATGAAACCAGCAACTACAATATTGTATTCTCCCTTAGTGAGCTCGCATGTCCACAAATACCATTCACTCATACACAGTAAATTCAACTCACCTCCCATAGGACAAACCCATCTGGTATCTAAAGACAATAATCATATTTCCTTTTACAAACTAAAAATACCCTTCATCTTTCCTCTCTCCCTTTCTCCCTGAAGTGAATTAGATAAACCTCATAAGTTAGAAGGAGAAACAAACTACACCTTTCAATGAATGTATGCAGTGCCAGAATATTATAGATTATATACACAAAAGCAAACAAGCCAATACTTGGTTTTCTTTTTTGCTTTCTGAAAGCAAAACAAAACCCAATTTGTGAAGAACAGAAGGTGACATTACTCTTGTGTAAAGATGTTTTACCTTAACTAGTCTTACTGGAAAACTTGGCTCCCTCTTCCACACCTCCCCTCAACCATTTATTATACTTTCATATCCTCAAACTTTTCAATAAGAAATATAAAACCTAACAAAGAAACCTAAGCAAATTAAATGGGACCCACTTTTTTCACTTGCAAAATGGATTTCAGTTTTGCCTTATGGAGGTCTTATGTTTCATTATTATTAAAAATGTTGTGGATGTTTTGCCTGCTGGGAGCACAGGTTTTCTCCTATTTTTCAATTTTTCAATCTCTTACTGCATATTTGAGTTATAGCAGCTTTTAGTTGTTGTTTTTAAAAATTACGAACTCCAAAGCCTATTTTGGCATTCTACTGAGTGGTCTTAGCACATGTAGTGTTGTTGAACATTTACGGGAAGTAATGTAATAAGAGAAACATTTGTGGGATGAATATATCCTTGGGTAGCTTTTCGATATAGAAATAGGGCTGTATTAAGGGAGTGCTGAGTTCCTCCAAGTACTAATTTCATGAGACCTTCTTCCAACTTGTGCGGCTTAGATCACAGGTTACATCATCATCATCTTACTTCTCTTCCATGCCAATTTTGGGAAATCTATCATCAGAGCCATGTAAAGAAGCTCAAATTGAGTGAGTTTCCTTGAAGTCTCTTGTTTTCTCTTCGTCTTGCCCACTGGGGTGCTGTGAACTATTCACAGTTCACTTCTTGAACTTACAGTGTGTGTCTGCAGTGTGAACTATTCACTTTGTAGTTGGGAAGAATTGACGTTCATAGAAAATCGAGCAAAAATAGCTATGAGAAATAGTTGAGTTGGAAAACACTGGGGTTTTAGGAATTAATTTTTAAAGATTTTTTTTCCTAAAAAGATATTTCCAGAAAGTCTGGAGAGAGTGTACTTATGAGAATAAAATGGGATAAGTCCTGAGAAATGCTTAGGGCAGGGCCTGGTACCTTAAAAGTGCTCACTCAATAAATGTTAATTATTATTCTCATTAGGTTGCAGACATATACATCTTGAGTGTGATTCTCTGTAAACCTCTCAAAGGGATTTGGAAAACAATTTTTTAAGGAGGAGTTCATCGCATCTGGAAACTTGCAGGAAAGAACCCTCATATGCCTGCCTCTAGGATCTAGGATCAATAGCATTGTCCAAGAACCAATAATGGTAACCTGAGATGAGTTGGTGACACTGGGCAGTAAAAAGGAAGGTACGTAAATATGATGAGGATTTGAGCACTCCCTGTCTGTTGTGTCTTGAGAAAGCTTTGCTCAAAAGCTTTGAGCATGACCTCTCCAAATGAATTTGGTTTTTGACCTCCTCCAAATAGATCACCTTAGAGAAATACGCATCTCTATGAGGGTCAGAGTAGTAGATCTTCAGGGTCATAAGAGATTCACAACCTAGTTTTAAGTTATCTCTGTCTTCTTTCTTTCTTGCCCCTCAAGATCACATCCCAGTGCCATGACCTACCTGAGGAAAGGGGTTCCCTCTCACCATCCCCACCCCTGCCCATACACACACTAAATGTTGCTTTCACGTGGTGCTGCACCCATGTGTATCCTGGCTCTTTCTAGCAAAACTGGAATGGAGGAACTTTTCCTTTTACTTCCAGCCCTCACTTCTTCCATTGCCCTCTTCATTGTCTCTAGTGCTACTTTTTGAGAACCTTAAACCTGTTCTTTCACATTGCTCCCGATCTCCCAACTAGGGAAAGCCATTTAGGCAACTCCACTCAACTATTGTGATTTCATTCGTTTTGGGGTAATACTCAGCCATGACAGTGTTGCCTCAAATTCTGGAACTGAAGGTGATTTGTTTGATAAAAAGATGTACACATTAATAATAATACCCATGAAGGCGAATATTCAATGAGCATTTATTATGTACTAGATATGGCTCTAGATGTTTTGGTATGTGTTCATTTCATATAATTCTCACACAAACCCTAAAATTTTGACCCAGAGACTTTATTTACTTAACATTCTATATTATTTCAGGAAATATTGACATAAAGATTATCCTACTTGTGAGAGGTGGGTTATAAGTTTAATTTTCAGCCTTCCTGAAGGCTGAAAGAGATACTGCTAGTATAAAGAGAAACTGAATGACTGTGATGTTTGATCTCTTCTCTTTTTTTTTTCTGAAACGCCAGTAGCCCCTCAGAATGGACTATGGTGCCCTGACTCATTGCAATTGTATCTAAACAGCTAAAGGGTGAGTAACATCAATAAAGAGAGGCAATATCTTAAAGATAACCCCTTGCCAATAACATGGAGGCCATGCTGGAGACAGCTGGGAATTCAAAGCAATAACTAAGTCAGTATAATATGAAACTAGGAGGTATGGAGCAGTTGAGTCTGAACATGTGTTTTGGGTTCCCCAGGAGTTCGAATGTCCAAGTTGGTTGTGATAAAGCCTCTTTAGCAGCAGCTTTGGCTACAGAGAATGATATGAAAAGAGCAGGTGAACACCCACCAGACATCACAGCTACATCTGCGCACACGGATGGCAACATTATCAACAACGTCCTCCTCAAACACGAAGGCAGTGACAACTGCATCACAAATGAGTGTCAGAACCAGACTACTGGCTTCCTTAAATCCAAAGCAGAGGAGAATAATGAGCAAATTCACTAGCCACATTTTTATTTGTCAAAACCAATCCTTATTAATGGTGAGATGATCTGCTTAGTTAAACCTACAAATGTCTGTTATTAAATTAAAATGTGTGGGCATTCCCACATTTGTATATTAACCTTATGGATTTTCTGATCTCACAGTAGAAGTCCACTTAGGTTATGTTTCTGTAATTAACCCAAATATAAGATAATATTGCAGAAGTCAAAGCAGACCTTTATTCACAAATTTACTCAGTAGTTTTTCTTCCTCTTGTGTAGATATTAACCACCGTTTCATCTTTAACTTCAACATTTTTGTGATCTCCAGATCAATGTTGATCAGGATAATCTCTTTGAATCAAACTATTGAAAGTACTCAGATTGTCCGGCCCTAGAATATAAACACAAAGTAAATATGATGGAGATGCTTGAGTCTATTCTATATCTTTATCAAGTAGCATTTTAAGTGTGTCAGGCCATGTTCACATCCTAGCACAGCTGGTGCTTTTCTTGGTATATTTTCAAAAGCAAAGTTCCTGTTGCATCGCTGACTGGTTCTCCTTTGAAGCATAAATGGTGCAATCACCATCTCCTGTATAGTTACCGACCTCTCTGCTTTTCGTGGAGGTCTATTTCTTTCCAGGGACAAAGAAAAGTAAATCTCCTTAGTTGATTATCAGCAGTAATCCAAGTACAGAGAGTGCCAGAGATCTTGGGAAACACAGAGCCTTATTCTGGAGGACCCTGTAGACTGGCCCCTTACCAGTTTTTTCCCTTAGTTTTGTTGGCACATCTGTGAATGAAGTTCCTTGTCTGCCTTCATTTCCATCAAGAAAATGTTGTCTAGGTATAGAGCTGGTTACTGAATTTTGGCTTACATGCAAACACAAAAGGTCAATGTCACTAGATAGCAAGGCTGTGGTGATATTAACTTCAGCCATTATCCTGGAGGCGATATTCCCTCCTCACTGAGTTCAACACCAGCAGGACCCTGATTGCTTTGCATAATACCATAATATTCTGTGAGACAGAAATCCCAGAAAGATATGATGTAATTTCTGCCTGTCCATAAACTTTCCCACTGGACGACACTAAAGTGTGTAAAATTATATTTCTATTTCCTTGCCTTTCCATTTTAGAGGTGAAATTTATATTCACTGTCAGAGAGAGAAGAAAAACTTCCAGAACAACAACAAAAAAAGCCCTTTTCTTCTTTTTTCTTTTTCCTATCTTCATGACATACATAAAAATTAAGTTGTAGGCTATAATATAACTTCCCTGCTTTCATTGCCCTTATGATTTTTTTCCCAGGATTTACACTTCTTAATATACTAAGAGGGTAGTGCGATGTTTGTTCTCCCATCTGATTTCCTGAAATGCCTACAGTTCATTTTCATGGTTATATTCCTATAATGTGCTCATTGATCAAATATCTATCCTTCAAGATCACATTTTTGAGGTAATGGCATTAGTCAGAGGAGTTATATGGCTAGTGGACAATGCAGTGTTTCAGCTGCTGCAGCACCCCCTGTTAAGATTGCTCAGGTTTTGCTTCTTATTATCATTGCTTTTTATTATTTGCTCATTCTTTTGCTTCTCAGACCCGTTCTGAGAGTTCACCAGGTGCTGAGAAAGAACTGGGACAAAATGGGCCAAGATTTGGAGCTATTTATTTTAGTTAACTTACCACATTGTGCAACCATCATTATAAATCAGCTTTAGAACATTTTCATCATCAGTAACATTGCTAATGCCTGTTCCCTGTTAATCCCCATTCTCATACGCCTCCCTAGACAATCACTAATCTACTTTCTGTCTCTATAACTCTACCTTTCCTGGATATTTTTAAAATTTTATTCATTTCAAGGGAGAGAGAGAGGGAGGGAGAGAGCAGGAGCAGGAGAATGTCAAAGAGAGGAAGAGAGAGAATCCAAGCAGGATTTGCACTATCAGTGCAGAGCCCAATGTGGGGCTCCATCCCAGAAACTGTGAGATAAAGACCTGAGCCAAAATCAAGAGTTGGTTGCTCAACTAACTGAGCCACCTTGGATATTTTTAATACATGGAATCATATAATGTATGGTCTCTTGTGTCTAATTTCTTTCATAATGCTTTTGGGGTTTATCTATGTCATAACATGTATCTGTAGTGCATTACTTTTTAATTGCCTAATAGCATTTCATTGTATGGATATATGATAATTTGTCTATCCATTCACCAGTTGACATTTAGGTTGTTTCCAATATTGGGTACTTATGAATAATGCTAAGAACATTTGGTTACAAGTCTTTGTGGGAACAAATATTTTCATTTTTCTTGAGTAGATATGAAAGTGTTTTTTAATTTTATTTTTAAGTTTACTTGGGGAGAGAGAGCACAAGTAGTGTAGGAGCAAAGAGAGGGAGAGAGAGGATCCCAAGCAGGCTCCAAGCTTTCACTGCAGAGCCTGATGCAGGGCTTGATCTCACTAAGTGTGAGATCATGACCTTAGTGAAATCAAGAATTGGATGCTCAACTGACTGAGCCATCTAAATGCCTTTGGAAATAATTTTAAAACAGCTTTATTTTTGTTGATCTGTTTTGTTGTTGTTTCTACATTGTTTATTTCTGTTCTAATCTTTATTATTTCCCTTTTTCTTCTGGCTTTGGGCTTTATTTGCTCTTCCTTTTCTAGCTTCTTTAGATATAAGGTTTGGCTGTGGATTTGGGACTTTTTTTTGCTTCTTAAGTTAGACTTGTATTGGAATATATTTCCCTCTTAGGACTGTCTTTTCTTCATCTCAAAGGTTTTGAACTGTCATGTTTTTATACTCATTTGCTTCCATGTCCTTTTTTTATTTCTTCTTTAATTTCTTGGTTAATCCATTCATTCTTTAGTAGGGTGTACTTTAACGTCCATGTATTTTTGGTCTTTCCAAATTTTTTCTTGTGGTTGACTTCAAATTTCATAGCGTTATGGTCTAAAACTGTGCATGGTATGACCTCAATCTTAGATACTAGCAAATCAATCCAATAGTACATTAATATAAATACTTACCATGATCAAGTAGGATTTATTCCTGGGCTGCAAGGGTGGTTCAGTTTCTGCAAATCAATCAGTGTGATATACCATGTTAATAAAAGAAAGGTTAAGAACCATACAATTCTCTCAAAAGATGCAGAAAAAGCACTTGACAAAATACAGTTTTCTTTCCCTCTTTCTCTCTCTCTCTTTTTCTTTCTTTCTTTCTTTCTTTCTTTCTTTCTTTCTTTCTTTCTTTCTTTCTTTCTTTCTTTCTTTCTTTCTCTTTCTTTCTTCCTTCCTTCCTCCCTTCCTTCCTTCCTTCCTTCCTTCCTTCCTTCCTTCCTTCCTTTCTTTCTTTCTTTCTTTCTTTCTTTCACATCCTTTCTCAATAGAAACCCTCAACAAAGTAGGGATAGATGGAACATACCTCAATATCATAAAAGCCGTATATGAAAGACCCTCAGCTAATATTCTCAATGGGGAAAAACTGAGAGCTTTTTCTCTATGGCCAAGAGAGGATGTCCACTCTCACCATTACTATTTAACTTAGTACTGGAAGTCTGAGCCTCAACAATCAGACAACAAAAAGAAATAAAAGGTACCCAAATCATCAAGGAAGAAGTCAAACTTTCACTACTTGCAGCCCACATGATACTCTATGTAGAAAACCCAAAAGACTCCACCAAAAAATTGCTAGAACATGAATTCAGCAAAGTTGCAGGATATAAAATGAAGATATAGAAATCTGCTGCATTTTTATACACCAATGAAGCAGCAGAAACAGAAAACAAAGAATCGATCTCATTTATAATTGCACCAAAAGGCGTAAGATTCCTAAGAATAAAACTAACCAACAATTAATACAAGCCAGTGATTGTACTACCTGGTATTTACCCAAAGGATACAAAAATACAGATTCGAAGAGGTACATGCACTCCAATGTTTATAGCAGCATTATGAACAATAGCCAAACTATAGAAAGAGCCCAAATGTCCATCAACTGATGAATGAATAGAGGAGAGGTGGTGTGTATGTACAATGGATATTACTCAGCCATCCAAAAGATTGAAATCTTGCAGTGACATGGATGGAGCTAGCGTGAATTATGCTAAATGAGATAAGTCAGTCAGAGAAAGACAGATACTGTATGATTTCACTCATATGTGGAATTTAAGAAACAAAACAGACGAATATATGGGGGGAGAAGTAAGAAAAAATGTAGAGGGAAAAACTGTAAGAGACTCTTATATCATAAGATAGAGAACAAACTGAGGGTTGCTGGAGGGAGGTGGATGGAGGATGGGCTAGATGAGCGAAGGGCATTAAGGAGGGCACTTGTTGTGATGAGCAGTGGGCTTTGTATGTAAGTGATGAATCTCTGAATTCTACTCCTGAAACAAATATCGCACTGTATGTTAACTAAAATTTAAGTAAAAATTTGAAAAGAAAAAAAAACCACTTATTGACATATAACTGACACAATAAACTAATAATCAATTAAATGTTTATTTATTTATTAGAGAGAGAGAGAGCATGCATCAACATGGGGAGAGACAGAGAGAGAGTGGAGAGAGAGAGAGAATCCCAAGCAGGCTCCACACTGTCAGTGCAAGCCCGTCATGGGGCTCGATCTCACAAACTGTGAGATCATGACTTGAGCCTAAATCAAGAGTTGGACTCTTAACTGACTGAGCCACTCAGGAACCCCTGAATATATTTAAAGTGTACAGTTTGAAGAGCTTTGACGTAGGTATACACCTGTCAAACCATCACCCCAATCAAGGTAATAAACACATCCATCACCCCCAAATAGTTCTTCCTCCTGCTGTAATCCTCCTGCTTATACTGCCCCCCCTACTCCCATCATCAGATGACCACTGGCTTGCTTTCTGTCACTACAGATTAGTTTTCATCTTTTAGACTTTATCAGTGGAATTATAAAGCATATATTCTTTTATTGTATGACTTTGTTCACTTAGAATAATTATTTAGCAATTTATCCATGTTGTAGTGCATCTCAATACCTTTTTCCTTTTTCATTGATGAGTAGTATTTCATGGTCCGTATATACCTCAGTTTGTTTATTCATTCATCTGTTGATGAGTATTTGGGGTGTTTCCGTTTTTGTCCATTCTAAACAAAGCTGCTTTAACACAGACTTTCTTTCCTTTCTCTTGGGAAAATTCCCAGGAATGAAAAGCCTGTGTTAGATTCTACATGTATGCTTAACTTTGTAGGAAATTGCTAAATCATTTTCCAAAGTGATTGTTCCATTTTACCTTCCCACTAGCCATGCATTGAGAATTTCTATTTCTCCAGGTTCTTGCTATCTTGTTATGGTCAGTCTTTTTAATTTTAACCATTCTAGTAAGTGTGAAGTGTTATTTACTGTGGTTTTAATTTGTGTTTCCCTAATGAAAATGGTGCCGAGGATCATTTAACATACATATTTGCCATCCGTGCATTGTCTATGGTGAAGTTTCCATTTAAAACTTTTGCCTATTTAAAAAAATTAGGTTGTTTGCTCTATGAATATTGAATGCTGAGAGTTCTTTATAAATTCTAAATACAAGTCCTTTATCAGACATATGCTTTGCAAATATTTTTGTCCAGTCTGTGGTTTGTCATTTTATGAATCAAAAGAAAGCTGGAGCAGCTATATTAATATCAGATAAAATAGATTTCAGAGCAAAGAATATTATCAGGTATAAAGAAGTTCATTTCATAATGATCATAGGGTCAATTTATCAAGAGGACATAGCAATTCTAAACATTTATGCAGCTAATAGTAGAGATTTAAAATACATGGATCAAAAAATGCTAGAATTGTAAGGAGAAACAGTTAGGATAATAGTGGGAGATTTGAATCTTTCCCTCTCATTAATTCATAGAAAAGGTAGGCAGAAAACCAGAAGGGATATAGCAGATTTGAATGACAGTATCAATCTATTTCACGTGATTGATATTTATAGAACACTCCACTCGACAATGTGTAGCAGAGTATACACTTTTTTCAAGTGTATATGGAAAATTTGCAAGATGGACCATACCCTGGCCCATAAAATAAATGTCAATAAATTTCAAAGTGTTTGAATTACACAACATATTTTTTCTTTGCCTTCACAGTGTTGTATATGCACAAAACATGACCTAGACTAATCACCAACTCTCTGGGTCTGTGTTCTCTGTGGAACTGGTGTCTATAGGTCTTCTATGTGCACACAGGAGACTCATAGGCATGTAGCTATATGTTCCCAGTGTGCCAGGATCATATCAGCTTAAATCACTCTTAACAAAATACATTTAGACGCTTCCACAGCCCTGAGAGTTTCCATCTAATTGTAATTCCCTCTTAACTCTTCATAGATTTAATATATAAATGTCAACTTGCTCTGCCCTGATACTGAGCCAATATGCTCATTAGAAATCACTCCTCTCACTTTCAAAAGGCAGGTCTAATCAATATGAAAAACATTAATATTTTGCATGGAAAAACTGGATTATTTCACTGCTCACATGATGAAATTTAGAGTGTAATCCTTTATCTCCAGTTTAAGATATGTTATTAATGGAAGGAATATGGTATGCAATAAGGGATATGGGCTCTAAAGACCAGCTAAGCTGAAATTATCAGTTCTTAAATTATTAGAAAAGAGGCCTTGAGCTAGTCATTAAACCTCCCTGCACCTGAGGTTTCTCACTTAAAAATAGAAATTAATAACCACTAAGTCATGATTTTGCTCTAAGATTTAGTATATAGCATAGAGCATCAACCTGGAATACAATACACAATAAATGATGGCTTTTACAGTCAAATCTTGATTATCCAGGGGTATGGTAATAATGGTAAATAAAAAGAAAAGAAATTGTATTTGTTATGTTTTTTATAATCTATGATGACTATATATACATTTAGATGCATTTAGATTGTGCATATATGAATATATATAAAAATATATGCATATATAATTTAAAGTAAATATGTATTTACTTATATATACATATATATGTTTATATATATAGTATTGTCATATGTTTATTATAAGTTTTTTTTCTTTTTTTTCTCTGACCTTTTTGGTCCCCTTCATACATTTCTCCCTCTCACCTCCTACCTCTGGCAATCATCAATCTGTTTTATCTCTGTGGTTGTTGTTGTTGTTTTTTTGTTTTGTATTAGATTTCATATATAAGAGAGATCATATACCACACACATATATCACCATTTCTTTTCCATTATTTTTTTTGTGTGTCTTCTTCAATTTCTTTCATAAGCTTTCAATAGTGTTCAGTGTATAGATTTTTCACCTCTTTGGTTAGGTTTATTCCTAGGTATCTTATGGTTTTTGGTGCCACCATTTCTTTATACACACACACACACACACACACACACGCACACACACATATACTATACACACGCACACCATGTATGTATACATGTGTACCATATGTATATATTATATATTATACATACACATGTATAAATATGTATATGTATTATACATATATAGTAAATAATGCTGCAATGAAAATGGGGATGTATATATGGTTTTGAGTTAGTGTTTTCATTTCCTTCAGATAAATACCCAGAAGTGAAATTGCTGGATCATATGGTAGGTCTACTTTTATTTTTTTGAGGAATGTCTGTACATTTTTCCATAGTGGCTGCACCCATTTACATTCCCAGTAACACTACAGAAGAGTTCCCTTTTCCCCAAATCCTTGATACCTCTTTTGATTTCTTGTCTTTTTTATATTAGCTATTCCAATAGCTATGAGGTGAGATCTCATTGTTTTGATTTACATATCCCTTATGGTTAATGATGTAGATTGTCTTTTCATATACCTTTTGGCCATCAGATCTTTTTGCCTATTTTTTAAATCAGATTTTTTTTATTTGCTATTGAGTCTTATGAGTTCCTTCTGTGTTTTGGATGTTAGCTCCTTATCAGGTATATTATTTGCACATATTTTCTCCCATTCCATATGTTGATTTTTCATTCTAGTGATGGTGTCCTTTGCTGTACAGAAGCTATTTAGTATGATGTTGGTCTACTCATTCACTTTTGCTTCTGTTGCTTTTGCCTTTGGTGTCAGATTCAAACAAATCATAATTAAGACCAATGGCAAGGAGCTTACTGCCTATGTTTTCTTCTAGGAACTTTATGGCTTCAGGTCTTACATTTAAGTCTTTGCTCCATTTTGAGTTAATTTTTGTGTGTGGTATAAGAGAGTGGTTCAGTTTTATTCTTTTGCATGTGGTTGTCCAGTTTTCCCAATACCATTTATTGAAGAGACTTCTCCATTGTGTATTCTTATCTCCTTTGTCATAAATCAATTGACCAAATGAGTACGGGTTTATTTCTGGGCTCTCTCTGCTGTTCTGTTGATCTTTGTGTTTTTATGCTAATATCATACTGTTTTAATTACTATAAGCTTTGCAATATATAAGTAGTTTGAAATCAGGGAACATAATGCCTCCAGCTTTGTTATTCTTTCTTAGGATTTCTTTGACCATCTGTTTTGTTTTTGTTTTTGTGGTTTCATATATATTTTAGAGATAAATTCTTAGTTCATAGATCATTAGGCATCACTTAGCTCACTGAATTGACTGCTTATAACATAAGTACATACAGGCTACTTTACTCTTTGGAGAAAATGTGTTTGTAGAGATCATATAGTCTAATAGTTAAAATGGGGAATATATAGAGTTTTGGACACTAGGTACTTATGGAATTGTGATGTTATTTAGAGAAGAGGAAGGAAACCATTGAGAGATTAAGGGGGAAATATTCATTGGCAAAAACAGGTGGTCCTGTGACAACCACGTCGGGTGCTCAGTAAAGCCAGTGTGCTCTTCTTGGGTACAAAACTTACTTCATTTCCAGCTTGCTGGATGGTTAGGCATGGTTATGTGACTGACTCCTCAACCATAGAATTTGAGCAGAAGAGCATTGCTTAAATTGTGTGTCTGGTCCATAAAAGTCCTTCAGCATGGCTCTTCATGTTCTTTTCCTTTTAAATGGTGGGTCACAGTGAGACTCTGGAAGAGAGAAGAATCTTGAGTCCCTGATTCATCACAGGGAGGAGAGACATCCACCAAGCAGGCAGACAGTCCTTGGGTTGTTGCTTAAGCAAGAAGTACTCTGTTACTGTGTTTGACCATTGACATTTGAGGTTTATTTATTTCAGCAGGTTGCCTACCCTAACGCCTACAGTTTAGTATTGTGTTTGGTCACTTGGTCTGCCTAGTAGATCATGCAGAAAACAGAAATAGGCTGTTCTGTAACAGATAAATTTGTTTTCTAAGTATCAGTTGCAATTAAACTAAATATATTTGCTTTAAATCTACTTTTGTAATATATTTTGTTTTAGTTTTATTTTAGTCATATTTTGTTTTAGTTTTAGTCATATTTTGTGTTTATCTGTGACCTCCTATCCAGCCTCAGCCCCCCTCCCAATTAATTAAGAATTATTTGTTTTAGAGTTTTTGAGAAATACCTATATAAATGACCATATTATTATCACTTAGAGGATCCTTGGCTCTTCCCAAACCTACCCATCCTTCAAGGTCTAGCTCAAGTCTTCCCTTCTTCCAGGAAGCTTTCCTTATGCTCAAGCACAGGAAAGCTCTCTGTCCTCTGAACCTGTACAGCTCTAAGAACCTGACTTAAAGGCACACATTGCTCTTTTTGATGGTTACCTTTTAAATATCCATTTTTTTTTAAAATTTTATAATAGTTTATTTTCAAATTGGTTTACATATAACACCCAGTGTTCATCCCAACATGTGCCCTTTTTAATGCCCATCACCCCCTCTCCCCCCTCCCTCATCCCCCTTACCCTCAGTTTTTTCTTAGTCTTTGAGAGTCTCTTATGTTTTATCTCCCTCCCTCTCTGTGTCTTTTTTTCCTTTCCCCTCTTCCCCTCCCCCTGGTTTTTGCTTAGTCTCACAAAATCCACCTATTCGTGGAAACATAGGGTATCTGTCTTTTTCTGACTGACTTATTTCACTTAACATAATACCCTCCAGTTCCATCCATCTGGCTACACATGGCCAGATTTCATTGTTTCTCATTGCCACGTAGTAGTCCATTGTATATAAGTACCATAACTTCTTTATCCATTCGTCAGTTGATGGGCACTTGGTCTCTTTCCATGATTTGGCTATTGTCGAAAGTGCTGCTATGAACATTGGGGTACACGTGCTCCTATGCATCAGCATTCCTGTGTCTCTTGGGTAGATTCCTAGCAGGGCTATTGCTGGATCATAGGGTAGCTCTATTTTCATTTTTTTGAGGAACCTCCACACCGTTTTCCAGAGTGGCTGCACCAGTTTGCATTCCCACCAACAGTGTAGGAGGGTGCCTACTTCTCCACATCCTCGCCAGCATCTATAGTTTCCTGATTTGTTCATTTTAGCCACTCTGACTGGTGTGAGGTGGTATCTCAGTGTGGTTTTGATTTGTATTTCCCTGATGCTGAGTGACATTGAGCATTGTTTCATGTGTCTGTTGGCCATCTGAATGTCCCCTTTGGAGAAGTGTCTATTCATATCTTCCGCCCATTTCTTCACTGGGTTGTTTGTTTTTCGGGTTTGGAGTTTGGTAAGTTCTTTATAAATTTTAGATATTAGTCCTTTATCCGATAGGTCATTTGCGATGATCTTTTCCCATTCCGTTGGTTGCCTATTCGTTTTGTTGGTTGTTTCTTTTGCTGTGCAGAAGCTTTTTATCTTGATGAGGTCCCAATAGTTCATCTTTGCTTTTAATTCTCTTGCCTTTGGGGACGTGTCGAGTAAGAAATTGGTGCGTCTTAGGTCAAAGAGGCTTTTTCCTGTTTTCTCCTCTAGGATTTTGACGGTTTCCTGTCTCACATTCAGATCTTTTATCCATTTAGAATTTATTTTTGTGAGTGGTGTAAGAAAGTGGTCTAGTTTCATTCTTTTGCATGTTGCTGTCCAATTCTCCCAGCACCATTTGTTAAAGAGGCTGTCTTTTTTCCATTGGATACACTTTACCGCTTTGTCAAAGATTAGTTGGCCATATACTTGCGGTTCCATTTCTGAGTTTTCTATTCTATTCCATTGGTCTATGTGTCTGTTTTTGTGCCAATACCATACAGTCTTGATGACCACCGCTTTGTAGTAGAGGTTAAAGTCTGGGATTGTGATGCCTCCCGCCTTGGTTTTCTTCTTCAGTATTATTTTGGCTATTCGAGGTCTTTTGTGGTTCCATACAAATTTTAGGATTGTTTGCTCTAGCTTTGAGAAGAATGCTGGTGCAATTTTGATTGGGATTGCATTGAATGTGTAGATTGCTTTGGGTAGTATTGCCATTTTGACGATATTTATTCTTCCAATCCATGAGCATGGGACGTTTTTCCATTTCCTTGTGTCTTCCTCAATTTCCTTCATAAGTTTTTTATAGTTTTCAGTGTAGAGGTCTTTCACCTCTTTGGTTAGGTTTATTCCTAAGTATTTTATGGTTTTTGGTGCAATTGTGAAAGGGATTAGCTTCTTTATTTCTCTTTCTGCTGCTTCATTGTTGGTGTATAGAAATGCCACCGATTTCTGTACATTGATTTTGTATCCTGCAACTTTGCTGAAATCATGAATCAGTTCTAGTAGGCTTTTGGTGGATTCTGTCGGGTTTTCCATGTAAAGTATCATGTCATCTGCAAAAAGTGAAAGTTTGACTTCCTCCTTGCCAATTTTGATGCCTTTTATTTTGTTTTGTTGTCTGATTGCCGATGCTAAGACTTCCAGCACTATGTTAAATAGCAGTGGCGAGAGCGGACACCCCTGTCGTGTTCCTGATCTCAGGGGGAAGGCTTTCAATTTTTCCCCATTGAGGATGATATTAGCTGTGGGCTTTTCATATATGGCTTTTATGATGTTTAAGTAAGTTCCTTCTATCCCGACTTTCTCGAGCGTTTTTATTAAGAAAGGATGCTGTATTTTGTCAAATGCTTTTTCTGCATCTATTGACAGGATCATATGGTTCTTATCTTTTCTTTTGCTGATGTGATGTATCACGTTGATTGATTTGCGAATATTGAACCAGCCCTGCAACCCAGGGATGAATCCTACTTGATCATGGTGGATAATTCTCTTTATATGCTGTTGGATTCGATTTGCTAGTATCTTGTTGAGAATTTTTGCATCCATATTCATCAGGGATATTGGCCTGTAATTTTCTTTCTTTGCTGGGTCTCTATCTGGTTTGGGAATCAAAGTGATGCTGGCTTCATAGAATGAGTCCGGGAATTTTCCTTCCGTTTCAATTTTTTGGAACAGCTTGAGGAGGATAGGAATTAACTCTGTTTTAAATGTCTGGTAAAATTCCGCAGGAAAGCCGTCCGGTCCAGGGCTTTTATTTGCTGGGAGGTTTTTAATAACTGATTCTATTTCTTCACTAGTTATGGGTCTGTTCAAATTTTCTATTTCTTCCCGTTTGAGTTTTGGTAGCGTGTGGCTATTTAGGAAGCTGTCCATTTCTTCCAGATTGCCAAGTTTGGTGGCATATAATTTTTCATAGTATTCTCTGATGATTGCTTGTATCTCTGAGGGATTGGTTGTAATTTCTCCCTTTTCATTCACGATTTTATCTATTTGAGTTCTCTCTCTTTTCTTTTTGAGAAGCCTGGCTAGAGGTTTGTCTATTTTGTTTATTTTTTCAAAGAACCAGCTTTTGGTTTCATTGATCTGTTCCACTACCTTTTCTGTCTCCATATGGTTAATTTGTGCTCTGATCTTTGTTATTTCTCTCTTTCTGCTGGGCTTGGGTTGTTTTAGTTGATCTGCTTCTAGTTCCTTTAGGCGTGCTGTTAGAATTTATGTTATTGATTTTTCTTGTTTCTTGAGATGGGCCTGGATTGCAATATATTTCCCTCTCAGGACTGCCTTTGCTGCATCCCAGAGCGTTTGGATTGTTGTATTTTCATTTTCATTTGTTTCCATGTATTTTTTAATTTCTTCTCTGATGGCTTGGTTGACCCAGTCATCTTTTAGTAGGTTATTTCTTAGCCGCCATGTTCTTGGATATTTTCCAGGCTTTCTCCTGTGGTTGATTTCAAGTTTCAAAGCATTGTGGTCTGACAGTGTACATGGTATGATCTCAATTCTTTTATATTTATTCAGAGCTTCCCTGTGCCCCAGAATGTGGTCTATCTTGGAAAATGTACTGTGTGCAGATGAGAAGAACGTAAATTCCTTTGCTTCTGGATGAAGGACCCTAAAGATGTCTGTGAGGCCCATCTGTCCTAATGTGTCATTCAGGGCTATTGTTTCTGCGGAGATTTTCTGTTTTGTGGATCTATCCAATTCTGAGAGTGGAGTGTTGAGATCCCCTACTATTAGGACATTTTTCTCGATGAGGTTGCTAATGTTTGTAATTAGTTGTTTTACAAATTTGGGTGCCCCCGAATTCGGTGCGTAGATATTTACAATTGTTAGCTCTTCCTGCTGGATGGTCCCTGAGACTATTGTATAATGTCCTTCTTCATCTCTTATTACATCGTTCATTTTAAAGTCTAATTTGTCTGATATAAGTGTGGCTACTCCGGCTTTCTTCTGACTTCCAGTAGCATGGTAGATAGTTCTCCATCCCCTCACTTTCAATCTGAAGGTATCTTCAGGTTTAAGATGAGTTTCTTGAAGACAGCAAATAGATGGGTCTTGTTTTTTAATCCATTCTGTTATCCTGTGTCTTTTGATTGGCACATTTAGTACATTTACATTCAGTGTTAATATTGAAAAATATGGGCTTACAGTCACTGTATTATCTGTAAGTTTCATGTTTGTAAGGCTGTCCCTGGCAGTTTGTGTTCTTTGCAACCTTGTCTTCATAGAATGCCCCTCAGGATCTCTTGCAGTGCTGGCTTATTTGTGATAAATTCTTTCAGTTTTTGTTTGTTGGGAAAAACCTTGATCTCTCCTTCTATTCTGAATGACAGGCTAGCCGGATACAGAATTCTTGGTTGCATGTCCTTCTTGCTCATCACATTGAAGATATCCTGCCATTCCTTTCTGGCTTGCCAAGTTTCTGTAGATAAGTCTGCTACTACCCTTATAGGTCTCCCTTTGTATGTTAGGGTTCTTTTGTCCCTAGCTGCTTTCAGGATTCTCTCCCTATCTTTGTATTTTGCCAGCTTCACTATGACGTGCCGTGCAGAAGGTCTATTCAAGTTACGTCTGAGGGGAGTTCTCTGTGCCTCTTGGATTTCCATGCCCGTATCCTTCCTCATGTTGAGGAAGTTCTCAGCAATGATTTGTTCCAGAACCCCTTCGACTCCTTTCTCTCTCTCTTCTTCCTCTGGAACTCCTATGATACGGATATTGTTTCTTTTGAGTGCATCGCTCAGCTCTCGAATTCTCCTTTCCTGTTCCTGGATCAGCTTCTCTCTCTTTTTATCTGGTTCCTCTTTTTCAATGATTTTGTCTTCTAAGGCACTAACTCTTTCCTCTACCTCTTCAATGCGTGCTGTGGCTGCTTCCAGTTTCCCCTGTATTTCTTCCAATGTCTTCTTTAATTCTTCCTGACCGTTTTTAAGGTCTTTGAACTCTGCCGCGCGGGACCCCTTGCATTCATCTAAGCTTTTTTCAAGGCCAGCAATTAGTTTTATGATTATCATTCTATATTCAAGTTCTGTTATGTTGCTTATATCTGTTTTCATTAATTCTTGAGCTGTCACTGCTTCTTGTAGATTCTTTTGAGGAGAATTCTTCCATCTCGTCATTTTGGCTGGATGTGTTATGGATTGTTTCTTGAAGTTGCCCTGGAAAGGAAAACTGACACACACACAGAACACAGAAATACACAAATGTACCGACAAATGGTCCAGACAAGCAGTTCACAACAGAAAAAAATAACAAGTGACTCTCTGAGGGCAATGTCCTGAAGTAACAGCTACACGTTAAGGACAGGGTATGTAGTGTGCTGGTGGCAGAGCATATATAGACAGAATAATGACTGGTGCAGGGAGAAGAAGGAAATGGACTTTGCCAGGTAGAGCGACTAAAGGGTTTAATCCAGACTGATAGAAATCAGAATAAGGACAGGTGCACGGGAAAAGGAATAAAGATCGATGTCATCTAGATGAACTTATATGGCCTGGTTATTCCAGAAAAAGGGCTAGGGAAGTAAAGAAGAGGTTGTAGGACATGTCCTCAAAGAGTGGGTTAAAAAAACAACAACAACAACAACAAAAAAAAAAATGATTAAGCCAGTCAGTACCCTGGATGACCAGCTCAGGGATGGCGATCGGTAGGAATGAGAAAGGGAGGGATAAATTTAAAAAGAAGAAATGACTGGCGTTACTCCAGGCAGCAGTCTCCACTTGGATCAGTCGCTCCTGCTGATAGTTTGGGAGGGGCGTGGTTTAGTGTAGGCGGGTCCGGCCTCCACTGCTGCAGGGATGGCTTCTGGGGTGACTTCCTGGCTTGTGAGACAACAATGGCGTCTCTCCAGACCCGCGCCACCAGTCCTGGAGGCTTTATTCGCCCCTTTATTTCTGTTCTCTCTCCACCGCCAACGCCAGCCTAGTGTGGTTTACTGGAGCCGCCGCCTGGGGCTGCCTGGGTCCCTGCTGCCAGTCCCGGTGGCGGCGGTGGCGGCGTGCGTGCCCGGAGGCGCTGGGCGAGGGTGGCACGGTGGTGCGGCCGTCTGCTACCCCCCGATTTGGCTGTAACTGTGCGGGGGTTAGAGGTGCTCCGCAGGAGCCGCAGCCTGGGTCCCTGCTGCCTGTCCCAGCAGCGCGCGTGCCCCGGAGGCGCTGGGTGAGGGTGGCGCGGTGATGCGGCCGTCTACCACCCCCAATTTCGTTATAATTGTGCCGGGGTTAGAGGTGCTCGCTGGTAGCGCCGCCTGCGTCCCCACTGCCAGTCCCCCCGGCGCGCGCGTCCCAGTGGCTCAGGACGGGGTTGGTGCGGTCCCAGCAGTGCGCGGGGATTGCTGCTGTTTGCTACCGAACTTCTCTTCAAAAGCTCTGCATTTAGGGGCTGGATGGTAGCGGTCTCACCCGCTCTGGCCCTCTCGTTCAGATGTTGTTCGATCGGCACTTTCCCAGCTATCTCCGAAGACGCTCACCCTTCCCTCAGCTCAACTTCCCGAGTTCGAGTTCGTTTTATCCGACCCAGATTAAACTCACGGTTTAGTTGGGCCGTGTCTGTTTTCGCCTACGTTTCTTGTCAGCTGTAGCACCTTTTCCCCCCGATTTTTGGAGTTGAGAGAGACAATGGTTTCAGTCGTCCCCTTTAAAGGGCAAGCGAAATACTGGAGTCCCCTACTCCTCCGCCATGTTGCCTCAGCAAGCTAAATATCCATCTTATATGCTTCTTTTTTCCATCCATTCATCCATTAACCAATGTTAAAGTACTTACACTGTTTTTGGAACTGTTCAGGACACCAAGTCTACAGATATGAATACAACACAGGGCTCTGCATTCACATAGATACATGTATGTGCCTAAACACATTAGCAGTACTCTAAAATTTAATAAAATATCATGATAATGGTGTGTAAGAAAGGTTTTGATGCATTGAGAACGAGCAGTGTTGTAACTGCAGTTATGCTCACTTTGGTCTTTACATATACCAGACCCCTGCTGAGTTCCTTGAGCTCAGTGTCTCACTATACCTTGTAACTATGCTATGGGGGCACTGTTTGAGTTTTTCTGGGCTTTTGTAACAGCATACTATAGATTGGGTGGCTTATAAGTAACAGAATTTTATTTTTCATATTTCTAGGGGCTGGAAGTCTAAGATCAGGGTGATAGCACAGTTGTTATGATAAGGGCTCTCTTCCAGGTCGCAGACTTTTGCTCTGTCCTCACATCATAGAAAGGGATAAGAAAGCTCTCTGGAGTCTCTTTTGTGAGAGGACTTATTCATGAAGGCCTTGTCCTTATGATCTAATCATCTCCCAAAGACCCAACCTCCTAATCCCTACCTGCTGAAGGTTAGATTTCAACATATGAATTTTAGCAGAACACATTCAGACCACAGTAGCCATTAAGTTGATTTTATAGATGAAGAAATGAAGGCATAAAAATTTAGCTTAGTTTACCTAAGGTCACTTGGTGGATGAGTATCAAGGCTAGGATTAAAACCCTGACCCCTCTGATTTCTCAAGACTTCTAACCACTAAACCCTCAAGTCCACCTTTAAAGGAGCAGTAGCTAATAACTGGGTAAAGACGAGTAGTAGTTACACAGAGAGGGAACTATGTATGCAGGGCTCAGAGGACTGAAAGTGTGTGACAGGTTTTGAGGTTCTGAGACATGATGAAAGTCAGGGTGAGGATGGCAGGAGCCAAGGGGGCAAGGAGGATGGAGCCTGATTTCGAAGGGCCTTAGCATCACTGTTAGTAGTGTGGCCTGAACCTGGGGGGCGGTGGGAGTCCTAACTTGGAGGTGACTTTGTAATGATGAGTATTTACCAGGGGTCAAGCACCGTTCTACATGTACTACTTACCTGCACTACTTCAATCCCATGAGAGTACTATTGTTCTCCAGAAGTCAGGGAGGGGAAAACTCAAGCACAGAAAAGTCAATCAGTGTGACCAGGATCATCCTGTGAGAAAGTGAAAGAGGCAGCTGTCTCAATGTGAGTCCAAGTTCTTAACAACTCTCCTCTAGAAAGTCTCTCATCTTTTGTGATTAAGAAAAATCTCCCTGACTGGCAGAGCCAAGTAAGGCAAGACTAAGATCAACGACAAATTTAGGAGGCTAATGTAATACCCAGAACAAAGAGAAATGAAGATCTGAACACTGGTTATGGTGAGGAAAAGAGGTGGCATTCAGTGTGGGGCAGGCACAGTTTACTAAATGTCTGCATTCACCACCTTCATGGCACAAAAATGGTGATTGATTGACCGATGGATTTCCCTGGCCCCCTCCTCTGCTATGAGACTGGTTTCCATGTCTTTAAATTTGAGGAGTAGAGCTGGAAAAACGGGGAACTTAACTTTCCAAGTAAGCCTGTTCCTCCCTTCTCTCTGGATTCAAACATAGCTTGCAAACCAGGTGTCTCCTCCATAAGTAGAATGCATTCCTTCTTCCCTGGATTTACCACTGAATTATAGACCTTTCAGAAAGTGATGGAAGTACATACTTAACACAGATTTCCATATCCGGGTCTTGCTAAGGCTTACTAATTTATACAAATTGAGGACGGTCAATTCGAATTTGTAAAAAAGTAAGAATTATGTGGCATGTAAATTATGTGGTATGATTAAAAGGCAAAAACACTGATCAACAAAGTATCACCAGAAAACGTTTCTTAGATGGCACCCTCTTTAGTGAATGAATTTTGAAAATTTTTCACTTTAGGATGTAAACAATGCTCCTAAAGTTACTAAAAATGACTTATTTAAAGTAACTTTTCGAAAAAAAAGACACAGAGAGGGAGGGAGATAAAACATAAGAGACTCTCAAAGACTAAGAACAAACTGAGGGTGAGGGAGATGGGGGGGGGAGAGGGGGTGATGGGCATTAAAAAAGGGCACATGTTGGGATGAACACTGGGTGTTTTATGTAAACCAATTTGAAAATAAACTATTTTAAATTAAAAACAAATAAATAAAAAAAATAAAGTAACTTTCCCTTTTATATGTATTTTCTCCATATTTATGGTATTGTTGGATCAAATCCCCATGTGAATTTCTAACAATTTAGCAGAATTTTGCAGTTTAAAAGTCTATTCTCACACGACTTGACTTGACCTCCTGAGGTAAAGTTTTGAGGCTTGCTAGAGGTTGGGAAGCCATTGAATTGGGGGAGAGACTAAAAATCAATATATTCAATTTCAAATACACCAGGCTGAATTGGACTAGTTCTAAATTACTAAATTCTCCGGTTGTGTTTTTGTTGTTGTTTTGAGACAGTTAGTTGTGCCCATTTTTACCCATAGGGTAAAAATTTTAAGGGTGAAAACTTCCAAGATAATTTAGGCTCTTAGGGACAATGTTTATAAGGGGTTAGGGTCAGAAAAACAGTGAGCACACCCTGCTGATTTGGGCTGAGTTTGATTGCATTGTAAAATTATGATTACTTTTGACTGTTTCAAAAAAGGTGTCTATTATCTATCTATCTATCTATCTATCTATCTATCTATCTATCTATCATCTATCATCTATCTTATACATACAAACACACATGTAAAAAATATATATATATAATATATATTTCTCCTTTTGTTTAACTGGCAAGAGCAGATAATTGGAACTAAATTGACCTTTTTAAGTTTCATTCAAAATCCTCCCTCCTTCCCTTCCATCTATATTACTTCTGTAGAGGAATGTTTTTACAGGAAATTAGGTTCACTGGATGTTTAAACCAATGTGTTTAGCTGGTGGCTATGCAGGTCCAATTAACTCCATTAACAAATTGGATGAAAACGGATTATTATATTATGTTTCTAGCCAATTAGGGTTGTTTGAGTTGAATGTTCCCTCTTGTAAACTTAATTAAAGTTAATAAAACATGGTACTGAAATTTACTTCATAAAAGCAAAAGTTTGGGGGGAAATGAAAGAAATATAGTAAACACAAAGTATTTTGAAGATATTTTATTATTACAATACCAATATCTTTATTGTCACAAAATAAAATGAAGTTTCTTCAATGGGTCACGATATGGCAAAATTCAAGTCAGTTCTGTGGCTGTGGAGTCTTGAACTTACTTTTCCTAATCTGGAAAGTGGAAATAGTAATCCTGTTGCCCTGAGGATCCAATGATAAAGTAAATACAAGGTGCTTTGAAAAGCTTGAATTGTAAATTAGAGATTATAAAATAAGGTTGGAACACTAGGTGATCTTTCTGAAAGTATTTAAAAATCTATATAGGGAGATTTACTTTTCTCAATACAAATGTTCCCAGGGAAATATTTCTTTTTAAAAATTCTTTTAAATGTGTTTATTTTTGAGAGAGAGAGAGACAGAGACAGAGACAGAGTGTGAGTGGGGGAGGGGCAGAGAGAGAGGGAGACACAGAACCCAAAGCAGGCTCCAAGCTCTGAACTGTCAGTGCAGAGCCCGATGCAGGGCTCCAACTCATAAACCATGAGATCATGACCTGAGCAGAGGTCAGATGCTTAACTGACTGAGCCACCCAGGTTCCCCCTCAGGAAAATATTTCTAAGCAGAAATTTTGTAAACAAAACCTGAGTTTAATTGAACTAAACATATATAATCAGCTCTACCCCTCACTTGGCCTAATTATACTGCAAGTGAAAAAGGGCTATATAAAAGACAAAAACAAAGCAAAATTACTTCTGCAAAAGCAGATAATTTCTCCAAATGGTCAGAATCGATCATCAGGGCAAGTAGAGGGGACTGTTTAAGAACCCTGCAGCCAAACGAGAGGCTGCTCTGAGCCAGTACCTGTAAAAGGTCTAGTGAGACAGTAACTTCGAGCACTGGGACTAATCAAGAAGCCCTAGATCATGGCCAATAGGCCTGACAGTGGTGATAGACCATCCTCCCAACAACATTTTCCAAGTACATACTATTATCTACAGCTCCCAGATAAGGTAGTGATGCTCAAGGAGATTTCAGTGCATGCCCGAGGACAACTGCCAGTCAGTGAAGGAAATAAAATTTGAGTCAGTTTTTCCCTGGGGAACCCACAGTCCATGATCTTTTTGTCCTCTTCACTGATCCCAAAAGGTGGGCATTTTCCCCTTCAGAAGAGAGTCAGCCTCCCTTGAGGCTTGCTTCCTCTTTCCCACCCATGTCTAACCCAAGGGCTGCCTCCCTGCTTGAGCTTCTGCGTTTGGAAAAGCTTCTACAAGTTCTTCATCACATACTAAGATCAGAAAGTTCCAGGGGCGCCTGGGTGGCTCAGTTGGTTAAGCGGCCGACTTCAGCTCAGGTCCTGATCTCATGGTCTGTGAGTTTGAGCCCTGCGTCGGGCTCTGTGCTGGCGGCTCAGAGCCTGGAGCCAGCTTCGGATTCTGTATCTCCCTCTCTCTCTGCACTTCCCTTGCTCATGCTGTCTCTATGTCTCTCAAAAATAAATAAAATAAAATAAAATAAAAAAGAAAGTTCCAGGAAGGCTCCTAGAAACTGAACAAAATAATAGAGGTCAATATGTAAAGCAATATATAATTTGCTATTATTTATGGAATTGTCATTCCCCCCCCCCCCAAAGTAATTACACATTTACAAAGGATATTCTTCTGTTTTAATTTGGTCAAAGAAATTCTGAAGAGTGTAATCAGTGTATCAAGTGCTTAATGACTCCTCAAGTGATCTAAGAACAGTACTTTAAATAATTCCCCAGATTGTAGTTGTCAAGAACAAGTGCAAAAACCCCCTGTTCGTCTTTCCCGAGAGCTCTCCTTGTCAGCAAGGCCTTGGAGCTCCGGCATTTCCAGGAGTCATCCTCTTCCAGGCTCCTTCTTGGATAGTCTTCCAATTAAAGACCCAAAAACAAATGGATAAAGTGTGACCTCCATTTTTAAAACTAGTCATTCACATTAGGTCAATTGAGGGCAGGAGGAATATAGATTTATAGGGAATTACAAGATCTGATAGCTGGGCATTTTTCCCTTTCCAGAAATTTCATCTGGATTTGATTTTCCTCCCAGCGCTTAGGATGTCATTGCCTGGTGGCATGGCACCATGCTTTGGTTGAACCAAGTAGGAAAGAGGTTCATTGTATTTTGTCACTGTGGTCCTTCCTATTCAGATGAAATTAGCTCCTCCCTGCCTAATGAAAGGCCATGGAAAAAAGGTCCTTTCAACATATTTCATAAAATTAGAGTGGTAGATGATGGGAATGTTATTTGATTTCATAATTATGAATGAAGTATTGATTGGAGAAAACAAGGTAGGTCCTGAGAAAAACTCAGCCAGGCAGTATCTCTACAGGGGATAGGCTTCCTGACTTAATCTACAATCAGGTCCATCTTTGCTAATCCAGGCTCTGGTTTAACACAGTCACAGTCTCCTGGGCATGGCTTGAGTCACTGAGGAGGACAGCTTCCCACAGGGCATCCCTTGACCCTGGGGAAATCTTGAATGGAATTTATTGGCTCTACTTAAGTTCAGCATCCTATGAAAAACTAAGCAGGGCAATGTTTGTGATGAGAGCTACATAGGTGTCCTGAGTACACACATGTTTTTAATCATGTAGAAAACAGAATATAATAATAATGAATTAGTAATAATGTTCTTATATTAGCCATAGTGTGGGTTATATTATATGCCAGTCTCACAGAAAGTATGCTGTATCGCCATTAATTCTCACAATAGCTTTGTGAGATAGATATTCTTACTCTCCTCATTTTCCTTCGTTCCTTCGTTCCTTCGTTCCTTCGTTCGTTCCTTCGTTCGTTCCTTCCTTCCTTCCTTCTTCCTTCCTTCTTCCTTCCTTCCTTCCTTCCTTCCTTCCTTCCTTCCTTCCTTCCTTCCTTCCTTTTTGTTTTTTGTTTTCTGATTTTTTATTTTTAGATGATGCAGCTGAGGGTTAATATTGCTAAATGATTTGACAAAAGCCACGTGGATGAGGCACTAAGATTTAAGCCCAAATTTGTCTATTCCAAGCAGACCATTAACACACACACACAAACTCACAACACACTGCCTACATTTATTTATTTCCATGTCTGCTCTTCTTCCTGTTAAGTATGAGTTCATACTGATATCATCAATTCCAACCCCATAGCACAGGGGACTTCCTCCCTGTCTCCATAGTTACCACTCCTCTTTGCACAACATTTGTGCAGATTAAATATATCACTTCATAGAAACCTCCATAAGTCCTGCCACATGGTGCCTCATGCGAATTGGAAAAAGATGCCCCTTCCTCAAGGTAGAAACTTGCAACTGGATGGGACTGGATTCCAGCTCCTGCTCACCCTCTCAGCTGGCATCTTGGTGTGGTGCACATGGAGGCCTTGCAGAATTGGAATATAATAAGTGGTAAATTATTGATGCCCAAGGTCAAGCCTTTCAGGAAAACACCATAGATACCTACGTGTAGATAACTTATGAAAATAATTTTTCCTTAGAGAATTTTTCATAACTAACAGGGTAGTGGAATGAATAAGAAAGTGTCACCAAGGTTTTCCACTTGGGTGGGAAAATCAATGCAATCCAGGTGTGTTGTCAATATCACCAATTCTATCCCATTGAGTATAGATGAAAGTGGGTTGATGGGCCTATTACAGATTATTTTTTTAACCCGATGCCTGGCTATATGTCACCCTAAGCTCTGAATCAGAAGCAGGTTGAAATAAAAATAAAACCTATCCCTGTCTTTCAAAGACTGGCTAGCAGCCAAAAAGAAGCTGATCTATCTATAACGCAGAGTACATAATTCAAAATGACATTGAAGTTAAAGGAAAAAAAGACAGCCTTGACTAATTTCATGTACACGGTCAGTAAAGTTTGCTGACAGATTTATGAGCTTTGACCTGCTAAACACTCCTCTGCTGAATTTTTTCACTGACTTGTATTTGGAGAGAGAGGTAAATGAGCTCATCTTCAGGCCCTTCGGAGGATCTTTCTCCAGGACCTGATGGACTTTAAATCTGTCGGAGACACAGATTAAATTTGACTCCATGCTTCTCCTGACATGGAGACTCTAAAAGTGACACAGACCTCTGCAACTGGCCTTTTCCATGGAGGACAGCAAGGAGATGATGATCATGATGTCTACATTAGGAACGGGATGGAGACAACATGGACAGCCCCTCTCCTCTTTAGGGGCCAGTGCTACACAATGTTATAGTCACACAAAACCCCAGGCCACTGCAGCAATGGCTCAGCTACACTGTGTTTCTTTTTAACCTTCCGACGGGGTAGAAGTGGAAGTGCTCAGAGCCATGTGGCCTCTCACCTCCAGAGTGAGACACTTTAGGGTGTCTTGAGGGACACACAGGATCAAAGAATAACATCCAAGACACAAAGCAGAGGCAATACTGTTGCTGTCAGCACAGAAAGCTCTTATTCCACTGATTTCAAACATTTAGAAAATTTCAGTCTGAAACAGATGACACATTATAGATATAGGAATATCTACTTATTTTGAAGGAACTGGTTCATGCAATTATGGAAGCTAAACTTTACAGGGCAGGACAGCAGGCTGGAAACTCAGGCTGGAGTTGATTTTGCAGCCCTAAGGCAGAATTTATTCTCTGGGAAACTCAGTTTTTATTTTTTAGGCCTTTAAGTCTTTGGATGGAGCCTACTCACATTATCAAGGGCTGTTTCCTTTACTTAAAATCAACTGATTGGAAACATTAACCACATCTAACAAAAAACTTCAAAGCAATACCTACCAGTGTTTGGAAGAATAACTGGGTACTTGAGCTCAGCCAAGTTGGCACATGAAACTAACTATTACACAGGCTTTGATCTAATGCCCTTTTTATAGAAGGAAGCCCATGCAAAAGCCAAGCCTAATGAGTTCTTTAAGGTTTGTTTTCTAGTCAGCAGGTCCCTATGAAGAAAAAGAGGAGTGAACTGTCCATAAGATACTTCTGAAGAGGCTGCCACAGAGTGTGCATCCAGTAGGTGCTCAATAAGTGGGTCTTTTTTCCTTCCACATGTAGGATCCCCTGCTCCTCTCCTCCTGAGGATGGATGAAGGAAAGAAGTTCATTCTGTCCAAAGGAGAGCTGGACTGAGGATTCCCTGGGTTGGTCCCTCAGCCATATCCAGGGTTCAGGAATCCTCTCTTTGTCACCCTCTGTCTTCTGGCAAATTCCCATCACAGATGGGAGGGAAACATAATCACCCTGGGAGTGAGAGGGGATCCCTGCTACTTCTTTGTCAGGGTCAGCCTGACTCTGACAGAGTAGATGGCACCTCTGTGTGACTATCACAGAGAAAGCTCTCCTGCTCCCTATCTAGTGTCCCCTATCTATCTAGTTGGACTGCAGAAGTTATGTGTCGTTTTAGAATGAAGCAGACCAGAGATTGAACTTGCTTGCCCCATTTATCAGCTGTGACCACACACAAGGCAAATTATCTGTCATTTCTCCATTGGCAAAATGGGGTCAACGTATCTGTTGTATAAGGTCAATGTAAAGATGAAAGGGGGTAATATGGGAAGAATTTGGTGTAGTGCCTGGAGCTAAGTGACAACATGATACCTGCTAACTGTTATTGCTTCACCTTAAGATTTTACCAGTTTAGAACTTTCCTATAGCTTAAATCCTCCACACACAGTCATATATTTTAGTACCACCTGACAGGAACCTCATTATGTCGCCAACACCCAGTGTGAATCAATATCCTAGGTCACCTTCCTACATGAGATGAGTGAACTGGGCACATGAGGAGATAAAGGGTGAAAGTAAGAGGAAGTAGAAGTAAATTGTGTTTATATTTCACAGAATTTCCCTAGCTCCCGATTCGTATTTCTAAAGAAGAAAAATTGGGTCTCCTGGCCTGATGCTACTTCATTATCACCAACATGTGGTCTCATAGCTGTCCCCAGAGTGCCCTGTGCTGCTGTGAGGACATGGGGTAGAAGGAGCTGAATTGTAAGTGGAAGAAAGTTCTATTCTATTCTGAAAAGGAGAACGACAAAGCTAAGACTCAGGCCATCAGTCTGGAAGGGAAAAATAAAGAAAAAGAAGAGGGGTGACAGAACAGAGGTACATGAAGGGCTCAGAATAATTCTCTGACTTTTTAACTCTCAGCATCAAGGCAATTTGAGTACACAGATGTTAGACAGATCATCTGGAAACTAAAACTGTAGGTAGTGGTTCTTTAAAAAAACTAGCACAAAATTCTCTAGCTCATAAGACTCATGAGATCGGGAGCAAATGGGGTAGAGCCAGGTGGAGCACTGGCTGGTGGTGTGACCCGGACCTCAGCTCCTGCCTCTGTGAAATAGGAATAATAATAGTAATAATAATACCACCTACCTCATAGGGCTCTTATAAAAATGAAATGTGAATGCATAAGTGAAGTACTTAGGTAAGTGCTTGACATCTAAGTACTCGATAAATTCTTTTGTGGTCCTCAGCATCATCATCACCATCGTCATAATCACCCTCTAATTCATAAACAGGAAACAGTGGTGTCAGAAATGGACTTGCAGTGGAGAGAGTTAGGAACATATCATCTACAGCAAATCAGAGTTTACTTTGTATTATCCCAGATAAACCTGCAGTCAGGAGTTGGTTCAAACACATTGAACAACTATGAGAACAGATCCAAGAAAAATAATTTGGGGCTAGAAACACACATACTGCCTAAGCAGAAGGTCTTTCAATGAGTCAAACAACACCAGGGCATCAGTAAAGTCTCCACTAACAGAAGACAGCTGGTTCTAGGGCTCAGGGCCCCCAGATAGCCTGCAGAAACCTTTGATGGTTAAGAAGACATTGGCGTAGGATCCTCGGCTGGGAAGGCAAGTGTTGTATGAATAAATGAAGCACCAAACCACACAGGGCAGGCAGCTGTAGGCTTTTGTGGGCATTAATTTTACTTAATATCACAAATGTTTAAATGCTGCAAATACACATAAGCATGACAAATGGGAAAGCACAAAATGACCATTAGAATTATAATATGTGTGTGAGGAAGCCATTGAGACACTCTCTGCAAATAAAGGACCATATAAATACTAAATAATTCTACTCCTTATTATTATTAATAATGTGTCATCTAGCCAAAGCCATTCCTTAAGTACTTTATGTTCTCTGCTGGAATCAAGTCATTAATTCCATTTATATAGTTAATGGGGGAAGCCCTGAGTCCAAATTAGGTCCCTGAGAAGAGGTACTAAAATTACAGGCAAGGGGAGATCCTTTATCCTATTTTTAACTCTGCAAATGTGAGGTTGACTTTACACTGAACACTTCTTTGCTCCTGAACTCTACTTGAGTGAGACCCTGGAATAAAACCCTGGAAAGAAGTGGTTACTATAGCTCATGATGGCTTTGAGTCAAATGACCCATCGCTAGGACCTCAGAAGAGCCCTGGTCTATTAATAAGCCCCTTCCATAGCAGTCACATTCCACTTGGCCCCAGCAATGAGCTTTCTCCATGTGTGGTGAAATAGGACAGAGCAGGAGAATGTCCAGTGATGTCCCCTCTCAAACTCTGCAAGGCAATTACCCTATGACCCTTTTACAAAATGGGGGCAGTAAGCAAGGTGGCTAGGAGTGTGGGCTTTATGGTCAGACATGCCCGCTTTGTATCCCAGCTCATCATTATCTGAATCATCATCGGCTAGTTTTCTTAATGTCTTTCAGACCATTTTTTAATCTCATTTTTAAAAGAAAGATGAAGCCTTATAAAATGGCTATAGTAGTAGTAGCTAAGTTTGGATTTATTAGATTTATTATTTTTATTAGAAAAGGAAGAAAGAAAGGAAAGGAGGGAGGGAGAAAGATGGGGAGAAGGGCGAAAGGGAGGGAGAAAGGAAGAGAGGAAGGGAGAGAGGAAGAAAGGGAAGAAGAGAGGAAGGGAGGGAGGAAAAAAGGAAGGACTGGGGTGGAGAGAGGAAAGCAAGGCAGGCAGAGAGAGAAGACTTGCTGAAGAGCCACAGCTTTACCCAAAAAACTTGAGGAGAGGGTAGGCTCGAGGGCCCTCCCCAGAGCCCAGGGTCTCTCCTTCCAGAGTCTGGCCTTGTTTTCTGTCACTGAAAGCTCCAGAAGTGAGAAAGCAGTGAAGCCAAGTGGAGCAGCAACCTCCTACGAGCCACACCAGGGGGGCTGTTTGAACAGCAGTGACAACTTTTGCTTTTCACTGGGGGTGGTGGGTTCTGTGCTGTGAATGTGTTTAAAGATTGTGAAGTAGAGGATGTCTTGGCTGAATCAATGTGTCCTTGCTCTACAATTATGACAGGGAAAGATAGGGTTAAGTAAGCAGAAAGTCAGAGGCTAGGGTTCGAAGACCCCTTGAAAGGGAGCAAACCACATATTTTAAAACAATGCTGGGAGCATCTGACCAAGAGAAAAACCTCCCTCAGGTCTGGCCAGGAGAAAAGCTTCCTCAGGCTAAAATTTTTCTTAAGGATGTAACCAATACCACCTACTGCAGGCTCCTGTTCCCCTGAGGAATAAACAACTCAGCACCTACAGTTATCAGGACAATAAACAGAGAACCTAAAAAGAAACAAAGTGGGGGAGGGAGGAGGGGACCAAAACCCACTAAAACAAAGTCCCTCACCTGTAGTCAGGGGTATTCACTTTTGGATGCCCCCTCTCTGCAAAGAGGACTTTGGTGTGCTTCTTGCCTTTGCTATTCTTGTTCTTCAATAAAATTCTTGCTTGCTGCTCACTTCATTCTGCGTCCACCTTCTTTATTCTTGGAAGCAGGTGAGACAACAAATCCTCGGTATTGAGGTAAAAAATCCTGCAACACACGTAGCAGCCGAATTAGAGGACGATGTTATAGCAAAGAAGCCTGAAGTAGCTCAGATGACTGTCAGCTACTCTGGCTACATATATAAACAAATACATTGTGTGAATTGGGAACATGTTTAGAGAGCTTGTTAGGAGGTTCTAACAGGAAAGCACAGCTACTTGTGCACCCTTGACTGAAGAACGCCCTCTGTCAGAGAAGTTTGTCCTCTTCGACCACCCGCAGTTCTGGGAGGGATGCACGTGGAGCGGTGAGGGAGGAAGGGGACACCCACCTAGCCAGCTAGATCAGCCGAATCAATCCCGGTGATCAGTGGGGTGACTGATGTTGCAGCCAGATCACCCTCATATGTGGGAACATATTGAGAGGCACCTCCTTGGTGCCTTGAAACCTCCTTGGTTTCAGGGAGGCCATTTCAGGAACACGAAAAACATTTCAGTGTCTCATTACTGCAAATGATATAGGAAAGCTCATGAGGCTTATTCAACATGTTTTCTATCAAATGTTTCTAGATTATTCTACACCCCAGGCTTCACAACCAGGAGATGAAAGTTCTCACACATCGACAACACACGTATGGAATCTTTTCAATGTGTCAGGTGTATTTCTCAAACACTTGAGAAATATTTTTCTCTTTTATTTTTAATTTTTTAATATTTTTTAACATTTTAATGTATTATTGAGAGGCAGAGAGAGGCAGAGCATGAGCAGGGGAGGGGCAGAGAGACAGGGAGACACAGAATCTGAAAGACGCTCCAGGCTCTGAGCGGTCAGCACAGAGCCCGACGTGGGGCTCGAACTCACAGACCGTGAGATCATGACCTGAGCCAAAGTTGGACACTTAACCGACTGAACCACCCAGGCGCCCCTCTCTTTTAGTTTTAAAACAACCCCATTTTTTAGGTGAGGAAGCTGAGCTAGATATGTTAAGCAGCCTTCTCAAAGCCATGTTGATAAGTACCCAAATCGGGTTTGCTCCCATATTTATCCTCCTGCTCCCTTGTGGGCACATGCACCCTTCCACCATGAGAAAGTTGGCTGGAGAAGAAGACAGAGGCATTGATCATGTCCATAAAGGGTGACGAAGGTGGCAACTCCTGAATTGTTGGTAGTGACACTAATGACAATTGTCACTCTCTAATTCAGTAAGATTTGCTATAGAATGGAAGATCTGTTAGAAAGCAGAAGGCCTATGCCCGGTAGGCAGGTGCCCACTGAGCTCTGGAACCAGTCAGTGTTGGCCTACCTGCTCCTTTCCACCAGGAGAACGGGGCACAGGGGACGTGCCATTATGGAGATGGTATCTCAGTCACTGAGGCACAGGTTCTGCTACAGAAGAACAAGTAGTTTTGCCTATTGGCAAAATGCAGGAATTTGATTCTTCTGAAGACATTTGACTGAATAAATAGTAAGCGGCCGTGCTGTGTATGGAGGCTTCTAGTGCTCAGCCCCTCAATCAGGATGTTCTGGGTCACGTGTGCATCAGGGTCCAGCCTCCCCAACAATGGAAGCCCCTGATGAATGAGTTCTGCTCACGGGCAATTGAGAAAATACTTAATATGCTGATTCAGTAATGCCCTCATATATTTAAAATATAATTATGGATTAGAATAAAAAGATACACTCTCACTCCTGTCTCTCCTCCTTCAAGTTTACACTCTTCTCCCTTTGATGACTAATTTTTAGTAGGTTTTTGTTTTCAGTGTGTCCCTCTGGGTTTGTAAAAATGCTACTAAAATATGTATAGGTAGAGTCCTTTTTCCTTTGTGTACATAGAAAGTACCACACTGTTATGCACCATTTCTTTTGGCATATCTTTTTAAGAACATGGAAAGATTTTTGCATCCTTTTTATAGGTGCATAATGTCTCATTGCATGGGTATACAGGAATTGATTCCATCAGTTTCCTATAGGACTATCAGTTTCCTTTAGGTTGTTTGCAATCTTTTGCTATTTCCAAGGATGCTGCAGGGAAGGACCTGTACATGCACTATTTTATGAGTATGTATAAAATGCACCATTTTATATGTACTTCTGGAGGTAAAACTTCTAGAAGTCAGCTGCTGTCAAGGACATATGCATTTATCGTTTAGAAAACTATTGGCATTAAATGGGTATTCTGATAAACTGAGTCAAAACTTTATTTATTAATATTTTTAATGTTTATTTATTTTGAGAGAGACAACATGAGTGGGGGAGGGACAGAGAGAGAGAAAGAATCGAAAGCAGGCTCCAGGCTCTGAGCTGTCAGCACAGAGGCCCAGATGGGGCTTGAACCCACAAACCATGAGATCATGACCTGAGCCAAAGTTGGCTGCTTAACAGACTGAGCCACTCAGGTGACCCCTGGGTCAAAACGTTAAAATTCATCATTGAGTGCACTATGTGGCATGTGTTTTCTTCATTCTTTAGGAGAGGAAGATCTTCATTGAAAGATTATCAGTATAATAATAATAAATATTAAATAAACATAATAATATATTATATAAAAATAATAAAGAATAAAGTTATCAGTAGAAAGCTTTCCCATTTCTTGAAATTAAGAAGCCACATGGCCAAATTAATCCCCTTAGAACCTGGCTCTTCGCATCACACGCCACCACTCTGACGTCTTCAAGGGGGTCCCTGGTGGCCACCCTCAGACTCTAGTAGACATTGGCGTGGCTCCTATGGCAGCTCTGTGCTCTCTGCCCACCGCAAACAGGCTTCGACCTTCCAGATCCAAGTCTCCTCCTTCCCCGCTGCTTTTACACAGCACTTTGTCTTCCTGACCTGGTGCCCTTCCGTGTTGCTCGGTGTTCAGGGTACACACCTTCTTTCTCCTTCCGGGCTGTAAGATCTTCCGGTGCAGGAGTTTCTCTACCTTCTCCGGTTAATGTATTTGCCCTAACAGCTAGTAATAGCCTTGCACACTGTCAGTGCTCAGTAAATATTTGTGGTAACGCAACTGTGCTCTAAAGCTCTGAGCTGTGGCTCCCCATCTTTGCACTGAGTAACTGTGGCAGCAACTTCCCTCGGTCATAACTTCTCATGATTGTTTCTGTGGCGGCCCGAGTGGTTCTCACCTTCTTAGAAAGAAGCGCTTCAAACAGCAAGTAGGCCCTACTGATGCTGGGCAGCTCCATTTTACTTCCTTCCAGAAAGCTGCCCACAATAGACCCTAGCGAGGCCCCACTGGTAAAGGATATTTTGCTGGGTCAAAGTCCCCTGCCATCTGCCCTTTCAGCTTCTTTCTCTTTAGCCTTAAGAAAGACAAAGGGCTTTGTCCCCACAGAGTGAGCTCTCATACCAACAAAAGACTTTTGTCTTCTTCTCAAGTTTACCGAGAACTCAACCCTCTTTTCAGTTCTCAAACCCACATGAAAGACTTAGTGACAGTTTCCAGTTCAACTTCATAAGTCCCTATTTGCACAGAGGGACCTAGAAATCAAGACTCAGAAGCCACTCTGTTAAGCCTAACGTTTAATATGTCAGAAATGCCTGCTATTCTAACAATGACTGCAATTATGCAAAGAGGTGGCAATCAAAACTACCTGCTCCTATCTCAGTGTCCTCGAAATATGGTCCATGCGCCATCACCTCAGGGTCGTCTGGCTGATGTGCTGCACATTCCATTTTAAGAAACTTTGATCTGACCATTGGAAGTATTAATGAAAAGCCTAGGAAAGTGAATATGACTAGGATTCATAACCTACAAATCCTCTGCCACTTCCTCGAGAGCTATGCCGGGTTATCCTAGTGAGAGTTACATTAGTCAATTGTGCTAGAGAAACCGAGCTCCCCAAATCTGCCCCAGTCTATAAACTGCATAAGCCAAGGGTGCTTGATTCGGAATCTGTGTTTATTGCAACATGTCTATTAAACCTTCAGTTGTTTTGTTTAGTTGGTGTATCTGTCAGGATTCTTCCTGATGAAAGTATTGGAAATCTCAAATCTGTTTTAAGCAAAAAAAAATTACCTTGCATAAGTGAAAGTTTCAAGACCAAGGCATAGCTGCATCTCAAGGCTCTGTTGGCCTTGCCCTTCTGAGTCTGGGCTTCACTTTGAGGCCAGCTCTTTCTCACCATGGTTTCTAGCTCCAGTCTGAGTGTCTCCCTACTTGGTGTCCAACAGAAAGAGAGGATTTTCCCTTTATAGTAGCTTTAGATGGACCAAATAGGTAACTTCTGAATCAATGCTCTGGCCAGACAGACAGGCACACACACACACACACCGAGAACAGGGGAGAAATATATTCTGGAAAGGAAATTCCTGTTGCCATCACCAGAAATGGAAGTGGATAGAAAAAAAAGAAAAGAGATGAAAATGGATATTATACAGGCAAAACAATAGACTTCACTAAGGTTCATTCATTTAAAAAAATTAACAAAGAAACTGATCAATAACCAATAAAAGGTAATGGTACTTTTCATATACTTTAAAGGTAATTGTGGTTTATAAGAATCTTGAATTTGTAGTAAAAGGTCCAGATTCTTGCTACTACTTCCAGGAACCTCTTGGCACATTCTATTTTCTTGCCCAGAAAATAGGAGCTATGCCTACCCTGAAGAACTCTTCATTTCCAAGCAGAACTGTCACTTAAAATTACTCATCAAGTGTCTGGGTTTCATCAGACTGTAAAATGCATGCAGGCCAAGCATATGGCTCTCTTATTCAATGCTGTATTCCCAGTGCTCCTGACAGAACTTAACATATATTAGATGCTTAATAAGTATTTGAAATATAAATTAAATGAGTTAATACATGGTGCAAGTAGAATTGGGGGAAAAATTAATAAACCAGAATGTCATTGGTCCCAATCCATGGATTCATAGTAAGAGAACATCAGATTGTGTGCAGAAGGGAATGTCAGAAAACCCCAATTCCAATCCTAGTTCTGCTGTTAATTAGGTTCACGAGCTTAGATAATCATCGAAGCTCTCTGAGCCTCAGTTTTTGACTCTGTAAATGTTAAATTGGATGATTCCTAGAATTTACACACCACAACTAAATTCTGTTAGTTAAGATATATGGTGAAGCAGAGTAAGATCCCTACAATATATAATATTAATATATAATATGATATAACATAAGTATATAAAATATATGTTAAAATATTAATATAAAACATTTGCTCTAGACTAGACTCATAGGCCGTGGGTATGAATTCTGACCGTGGAGACCACCATTTTCATCCTTCTTTCCTTTTCTTTCCATTCTTTCTTGTACTTGAATAATTATTAAATATTTGCTCTGTGCGGTCTGGCTCTGTTAATGATTAAAAATTAATCTCATCAATCTACATCCTTGCCTTGATTAGGCACCCCCCACTTGGGCCCTGTAGGTTCTGTCTTTGATGACAATCAAAGTCTAGCCATCAAAGATCTACCATATGTAATTCCATAAACTGATTAAGAGACATTCTTTTCTGACCTTGATGTATTATGAAAATGACAGAGGCTAATCCCTCCTGAAGTATAATTTTCTGAGAATAGAACTTTGGTCTCAAAATGATAGCCAAGCTCACAGTGGAGAGGGGCTTTTCTAAGCTAACCTCTTCTACTTTGTGACTACCTTTTTCCAAAACGGATTAATTGGGTGGCACTTAGTTTCCCAATAGATTCCCTTGTCTTCAACCATAAATCAATGCCGTCCTTGCCAAACTGACATCCCTGATGAGACGTTGGGAAAGGAAATAACAAATCCTCAGACAATATACTTTATTTCTTCCTATTACTTTAGATCTGCAGGTACTGTAGCTTTCACATGCTTGTTTATTAGTTCAATCCATTAAGAGAACAACGATCAAATACAAATACTCCAGGCAGAAACATGACAAGGGCAAGGAAATAGATGACTACTGGTGCTCATTTGGAATATAATAAATAGTATTCCAGCATACTGTAAGTTTTTGACCTTAAGCAAGAGAGAGTTGATGACTTTAATAGAGTTTTCTTCACAAACCTTTTCCTTTCTGCTTCAAAACTACTGACTCCTTTTTTCTTTTTAATCCATAGCTGTCTTACAGTTGCTTTGCAACATACATCTCCAAGTTTGAAAGCCAGGGTCCACTTGGAGAATGCCTGGTTCACAGAGTGGGCACTTGCTGCCTCCGGTAAGCAGAGGCTCTCCAAGTTTGGAAATATGCTCCCTGCTTACTGCAGACAGCCTGCACCTTAGGTTTATAAGAGGAACTGCTTTGGGTCCAACTCCATAAGAATTTAGCTTAATAAAAATACTATCTTGGATGCACAGCATAAGAATTAAGCAATTTCTAGTCATGTTGAAACCACTCCATAGATGTGAAATGTGGGGCACTAACTTCTCTAAGCTTCAGTTTGTTCATCTGTAGGATGTAAATGACAGCAGTGCCACCTCAGAGGGTTCTGGGGAATATTAAATATCATTAGTCTTGTAAGGATTTAGCAGGGCCTGGCACAGTCCATATGCTCTGTAAATGGTGGTTACGGGTATGTGGACATCAGGGTTCTTGCTGTCCTCTTCACCCCAGGCTCTTGTCACTGTGTATCCAAAGAAATGCTTTTGACTCCAAGGGTAAATGGAACTAAAGGCAGGAGAAATCCTGTTGATTAACATATGATAGGACCTGCTAGCACTTCCAGGCCCTCTCCAATTAACCTGTCTCATAACCAGCTTCTTGGTACCCCTGGTATCTTCTTGTCACACCTCTTGTTGAGAGACTGCTGCGTTTGCTTGCTCACTTAGTCTTCTCCATTTCTATTATTTTGTGATCTTCTCTCTCCCCTTTCCTCTGTGTGCAGAGGAAACTAACTTGTCTCCATCTATTCTGATGTTCTATTAAGTCTCAGAAAGGAGCCATTTTTAAAAATCTTTTGCTTCGGAGCTTCTGGGTGGCTTAGTCAGTTGTGTCTGACTTCGGCTCAGGTCATGAAATCGCAGTTCGTGAATTTGAACCCCACATGGTTGGGCTGGTCCAGCTAAGAGCCTGGAGCCTGCTTAGGATTCTCTGTCTTCCTTTCTCTCTGCCTCTCCCCCGCTCACACTCTGTCTCTTTCAAAAATAAATAAACATTTAAAAAGAATCCCTTGTTTCACAACAACTGTAAAGGGTGAGCCACACAGAGAAATTCTGAACTCATCACATTAGAAATATTGATCTCTTCAGCAAGATGGAAGGGAAAAAACGCACTCTTTTCAAATGGCCAATGAACCAAAATACATTGTGTTGACAGAAGGATGTAAGGACTTTGTTTTGGGTTGAAGAAATGAGAAGGGGTTGAGAAAATAAAAATCGCACCAGACAGATAGGTCATTAGTTCTATAAAAGTACAAATATTTGATTCACTGTATGGCAGTGTGCCTTATGGGATCTATCAATCAGTGTCCCTACAGAAAAGCTCCTTAGATTTTATTGAGAAAGGGCTGTTATATGTCATTTATAATATTGAGCACTGTAACATATTTAATGAATAGGGTGCCATAATAATACCTAACTTCAAGAGTTATCATAAAAAACCTTGAGTGTTCAATTAATCCATCCCATCATCTTTACATCTAACAGCCCCAAATGATTCCAACAATAACCTCGGTGGCTTTAAAGAGTAATCAGGTCCTTCAAAAATGTGAAAACAAACAATTTTATGTCCCCTTCTTTCTAAGTTCATCATTTACATTGCTAAAGGAAGTTTTAGAGTTAGACTAGGTTTTTTTTTTTTTGTTTGTTTTTTTGTTTGTTTTTTTTTTTTTTTTTAGAGAGAGGGAAAGCACAAACAGGAGAAAGGGGCAAATGGAGAGACAGAGGGAAAGAATCTTTTTTTTTTTTTAAATAATTTTTTGTCAAATTAGCTAACATACAGTGTATACAGTGTGGTCTGAAATCTTTCCATTTGCAACAACATGAATGGAACTGGAGGGTATTCTGCTAAGTGAAATAAGTCAGTCAGAAAAAAGACAGATAGCATATATTTTCATTCATATGAGGAATTTGAGAAACTTAACAGAAGACCATAGAGTTACAAACAGAGAGGGAGGGAAACCATAAGAGAGAGAGAGAATCTTAAGCAGGTGCGCACTAGGTGCGGAGCCTGACATGGGGCTCAGTCTTACGACCCTGGGATCATGATCCTGAGATCATGACCTGACCTGAATTCAAGAGTCAGACACTTAACTGACTGAGCCACCCAGGCACCCCAGATTTAGACCTCTTTAAATCATCTGCTTTCCTTATAAGCCTTTATTATTTCTAAAGGTGTAGCCTTCACTTTCTCTTTTACATCATCATGTGTATATTATTATCTCCAAAATGGTATTTTAGTAGTAGGCGATATGGTAATAAGAGAAATGCAGATTCCTCTTGTACTGCTTAGGCTGGAAGTGAGAGTCCCAGCTATGCTACTTTTAAAGAAGCCCAAGTGCAATTGTTACTCAAAGACTTTGCTGCTGCATGTCTCAGTCCTCCCAGCAAAGCCAATCCACTTACTATAGTTGGAAATAAATTGATCCAGATGCTTATGTGCTAAATTAAAATGTCATCTTTGACCTTTGGAAGTTAGAGCATCCAAAGGGCATGGCCAGAGTTCGCTGAAGCTGTCATTGGTAAAGAAGGCATATTTATAAATCAGAGCTTGTAGGAGAAAGGGAGGAAGACCTGTGAGCTCTGAGCACAGTGTTAATGGCATTCCAGCCTAGCCTTCCACTCTGTCCTCTTGGCTACCATCACTTGATTATGCTTATTTCAGAAAACCTGATTAGAATGTGGCTTATTATCAATTATATTTGAATTAAAAAAATGAAAATAAGTTATAAAATATTTTATTTTAAAGCAATATTGCATAGAGGATTTGGGGAAAAGGTGATCCAGGCAGGAATCCGGGGTAAAAATCCTATCTCCTTTCTCCACATGAAAGCTGGGCAACATTCTTGTCTATTTTGTTCACAAGACAAGTTCAGGGGACAATACCAGTTCTGGTTATCCCCTCAGGCTAATGTTCCTTCTAATACTGCCTGATAGGATGGTGGAATATAATGGCTTTTTTTTCGTCTTATTTTATAAGTTATCAAAATCAAGTAGAAAGAACCAAATCCATAGATAGCTGCTTTCATTTTTTAATTTTTTCCCCAATACCATGACACAAGCAAATTCCATATTCTGGGGAAGGAGTCGTAACCTCCATTTCATTAATCAGCCCTATCCTCCCTACCTCATATTCTATATATGCACAAGCACAAAAAAGGGAGAACCCTCTCAGAGGGCACAGACCAAGTCTTCATTGTATCCCAGTGCACAAGTAACATCAGCTTCCTGAAAACTGCACACATGGACACAAATTCCTACAAGTGCTCTTGTGTTTTTCACATGTCTTATTTTCACAAGGCAGTGCTTGGACTACTTCTCCCCCAACCCTCATCACAAATGTTAGTGTTCCCCTGCTGCCTGCAAACTCCATAGCCCAAGCCTTCAGTGATCTGACCCTTGTTTCCTTTTTATTCTCCTCTTTTCTCTTCTCCTGCAAGGAAATGACCCTCTAATCCAACTGGACTACTCCTGGAGAACTTTCTTTCCACCTTTGAAAACCTTTTTCACATGGATTCCCTTTCCTCAGAAGTTCCAGTCTCAACTTCCTAGAAATCATTTCAACTGTCACTTTATTTTAGAATCCTTCCCATCCAACCCCCTTCTAAACATGTGTGAATAATTCTTCATTTATTTCTTTATTTTATTTATTTATTAACATTTTCCCCTTCAAACAGTCACATTTTTTCACATTTTTTGTAGTTTCTGAAGTATCAGGTTATCATCCCTACTTTTTATTGTAGTTATTAGTCTACTTGTATCCTTGTGCTAGATGGAAAGTGCCTCCAAGAAATAGGTGTCCTGTCTCAAACGTATTCAGACAAGGTCGGGCATGTTCAGAGTGTTATGGCTGTAGACTCAAATGTCTTCATATGCCTGTAGTAGCAGGAGGACAGAGTGCCTTCCAAGCACATGCATGCACACAAATGCACACACACACACACACACACAGAGAAATATATTTAAAAATAGGAGTAACAAGCTACATTTCAGTATGGGTACAATTACATATGAAATTCAACATAAGTTTCTGTGGCTATTGAAATCATATAAGGGATGAAATCAAACTGAGATGCCCAGGATGTTTTATGCAAATATTCAGAAGGAAAGTTTCAGAAAGATTCTAAATTAATCTCCTAGAAGTTCTACCCATTTGAATCTAGAGTTTTTCAGAGTTAGGGGCGAATGATAAATCATAAAAGTATGCCATGATTCTGGGGAGAAAGATACAAAAAGAACTAGAAGCATTAATAATATTTTGGCAAAGAGTAATCAAGTATAAAGACTTTTTGTTTGTTTGTTTGTGGGGTTTTTTTTTGGTGAATTTAGGTGAGAACTACTGCATTTATATCTGGAAGAAATTAAAGGTCATGCCTCATGCCATAATATATTCTAAATCAGTCAAATATTTAAATGCTAAAAGTATTAAAAGTCGGTGTGCCTGGGTGGCTCATTCGGTTGGGCCCCCGACGCTTGATTTTGGCTCAGGTCATGATCCCAGGGTTGTGGGATTGAGCCCCAGGTCGGGCTCTGCATGGAGCCTGGAGCCTGCTTGGAATTCTCTCTTCCTCTTTCTGCCCCTCTCCCCATCTTGTGCTCTCTCTCTTTAAAATAAAATAAAATAAATTTTTTTAAAAAAAGTATTATAAATTATGATTTCATAAAGTTACTAGAAGAAACCATGTGTAGCACATACATACACACACAGAATCCTGAAGTAGAATAGGCCTTCTAAATATCAATTTTATAAGACAAATGATAAACTAAAAAATAAATTATAACTCATATTGGAAAGGGCTAATTTTCCCAATATATGAAGAATACTACAAATCAATAAGAAAAATACCATCAATCTAGTAAAAATTTGGAAAAAGATCTGAAGATAATTTACAGAAAATTAATACAAATAAAATATATTTATCACTTATATATTACATAGAAGAAAAACATGCAATTTAAAATCATACTGAATACTAATTTTCATATGTTAAGTTGGCAAAATTTGAAAAAATCATGCATATAGTTTGACAATGGTATGATGAAATAAACACTATTATGTATTATAGGTAGTAGTTTTCAAAGGAGAATCAATTATATACTTGTCAAAATTTATATGCATTTATCTTTTGACCTAATAATTAAACTTCTAGCACTTCAGCCTACAAATACTTTCCTGCATATGTGAAATGATATAAGTACACAACTTTATCTTGTAGCACAATTTGTAACAACAAATCATAGAAATAAACCAAAAGTAGAGGATTGGTTTTATTATTGTAAATTCTTAAATAGAATACACGTAATTCCAAAAAAGAATGAGAAAGCTCTCCACGACCTGATATGAAATGTTACCTAAAATGTAGAGAATGATCGCCAGGATATATTACTGACTGAATAATGCAAGATACAAATCAAAACTTTTATATTTAAAAGTGAGTAAAAGGAAATAAGCATTTATAATTTTTTTGATTTCTCTATAAAATATTTTTGGAATGAAACAAAAAAAATGATAAAGTTATTTGTCTCTGAGGAGTATATGGGGTGACTGGGTTAATGGGATTGGGAAGAATGTTTTTAAAGAACTGAATATACTTGTGTACCTTTTGAAAACCTAACTATGTGATTGAAATACCTCTCTGAAGAAATACATACAATTATAACTGAATAAATCTTTCATTTTCATCCCTCTTTTAGAAGAATGCTTCCCTAAGTGGGACTTACAGTGATGTCTCAGATGAGTGAGTCAAAACATAAGAACAAAGGGAAACTTTTGATATTCTCAGGCAGCCCAGGAAAAAGAGAATAGGGTTCACTCACTCTTGGGGGCTTGCAGAGTTCACCTCTGGAAACTTCACTGCAGCTTAGAGACCTGACACCAGCTGGGAGGAAATGCCTTCCAGGAAAGCATCCCCAGGGAGCTTACATCTCATACTTGGCCTGGATTTCCCAGTTCCTGCCTCAGCCAGAGATGATCACTGTTGGCTTTAATCATCAACTGTTTCTGTTATGTGAGAAATAAGCCCACTGACCCAATCAATAGGGATGTGGAGATTCAGAGCACAGTGAAGTGAGGCTTTAAACAACATTCTTGCAAGAGCAGGTGTCTGGTGGACAGCCACACTGGGGACAGTTGTAGCAGACAATTTACCTCCTCAAGTGCAGTCCCTCCCCTGATTCCTCATTGGTTGAGTACTGCAGAGGTTTACAGACTTACCCAGAGTCTCCTATGCCCATGTAAGGCAAACAGTAGTCTGAATGGAACAAGTACATTTTCCAAGGTGACACAGAGACTTTCAGTCCCTCATTTGTTCTTTGGCACATGCTCATTGCAAAGCCTGTGAAAATAAGCCTGCTAACTGGATTGGGGGGAGGGGCAGGGAAGAAGAACCAGGAAGTGAAGTGTCTAAGGCTTTGGGACTCCATTATGGAGAGTGAAGTTGTACATATTTCCAATAGATTTATTATTGTTATATATATTATTGTTATTATAGATTGTTATTATTGTCCAATAGATTTAACTCTTGTTAACTAGACAGCACAGCTTTTATTTGGTATTTCTGAAAGTGAATCATCTCACTTCTCTCATGTCATGAATGAATATAGTACTTGGTGAGATTTAGGTCTTGTATTTGAGGTCTTGGAGAAGTTGAGAAACCAGTATTTTTGCTTTTCGCCTTTGTGTGGATTTGAAGAAATTTCCTTCATGTTTTTCCTTCCTCCTCGGGAAGTGCCTTTATACCCCAACCTGGATTCTGCATCTTGGAGGGCCTGATGTGTCCATGTGCAGATTAGCAGGGCCCCAGGTAGACAGAGTTCATCAGAAAGCTCGAAGAAAATAAGAAAAAACTCTGCACCAACCACTAGGGCTAATTACATGGCCTCTGCAGCCACTCCACTTCCACTCCATCCCCAGCCCCTCACCTTTTAAAAGTCCATAGCACATTTCTGAAAAGGAGTAACTACAACATTTACAGTTAACATAAAATTTTAAGAATACCTTAAAAAACAACAAAAGAAGGAATTCCCTCTTTGAAATTCACCTGAATGAGCTTCAATTACTCATTGGGAGCCACCAAAGCAACAAGCCAGAATGTGTGTCAGTGTGTTAAGACACATTTCCATCCATGCATTTTCATAAGTTGTTTTGATTTCAAAAGAGATAATGTTTTGACTTGAATTACAGCCTTTTTACAGAATTGTTAACATAGAGTGAACAGAAATGGAGGGGTGTCGAAAAGGAAAAAAAGCGAAAGTAAATATTTTGTGGCAAAGCCTGAAAACACCAATAAGACATCATCAGTCTTAATTGTGTCAGCAAACCGACAAAATTCAGATCTCTCTAAAAGCTGTCAGGATGCTCTCTCCTGCTGGGACATGTTTCCAAACCCGTTAACTTCTGTTACCAGAAAGGAATTGCTTTCTTCCATGTGCAGAAGCCCTAGAAGTTGCAAAGGGCTTGGTATGGACATGAAGCTGTGTTCGTGACTTTGTCTTCAGAGTCTCTCTATTATCAACCCTCTGGACTGAACTTGAAGCAGAGAACCATTTAAAAGGAATAATTTTATACCCACCCTAACATTTTCAGAGTAGCTACAGCTATTTTGTGTCACATAATCACAGCCACCTCACTATAAGCTCCATAGAGACTCTATAGTATAGAGACAGTTTGGATTTAAGCCTGTACCTCAGAACATTCCAGGCATTTAGAAGGGTGACTGACAGTGACCCATTGCAATATTGAAAGCAGATAACAAGACACATAATAGTAGAAATAATTATAGTTAATACATATTAAGTATTCAATATATGCCAAGTGCTATGCATGAGATTTACATAGAATATTTTTTTACATCATCCCTACAGCCCTAAGAAATAAATATTAAGCTTGTCAGTATAAGAAAATCTTTATTTTGACTAGAACTCAAGCTCTCAAATTTTTAATCCTTTTCTTCTAAAATTTCTTCATCAAAAATACTGACAAATCCTTCCAAGAGGCTACCCTCAGGCAAGTGCCAGAAAAAAGTGACCCAAAGCATTTTCTCCTCAGGCTGAAAAGATCAAAAAGTGCCAGTTTGCCTCAAAGGGGACCCAGTCTCAATATGTCTGGCTGATGCCTCTTAAGGGTTTATGCCTGATATCATAATAGAGAGATTGCTGATCAGAGAGTTCTTGATCCATGGGAGGAAGGTGGTTAAGGAAGAAATACAGTTTTCTGGATCCTTTAGAAGAGGTAGCTCGTGTCCGCTATGTCTCTGGTTCTTTACTACAAGTGGCTGACCCATACGTAAACTGCCCTAGAATGGCCAATAATGAGACAGATTCAGATGATAAAATCAATTCCCAGGTAGGGACCCTGCATTGCTTGACAAACATCACCACTAGCCATAATCTTTCTGATTTGCAGCTCAGACAATCAGAGGTTGGCCTACTGAATTCTGGTGACATTGGTGAACTTATTTTCCCAGCTCTCACCCGATAGGGCTCTCGTTACTGAGTTCTTTCATATTCTCAAGAGATCTCAATATGGCAGACCAAGCACACAATTCTACATTTCTTAACAATAGAATTGCTGGTAACTCTTATATTTAATTCCCTGAGAAGCTGTCAGATTGTTTTCCACATAGTAGCTGCACCATTTTACTTATTCCCCCCAGCACGGTATGAGGATTTCTCCACATTCTTGCCAACACATATTATTTGTCTTTTTGATCTTAGCCATTCTAGTGGGTGTGAAGTGTTACCTAATTGTGGGTTTGATTTCCATTACTGATGTTGAGCATCTTTTCATGTGTTTATTGGCCATTTGGAGAAATGTCTATTCAGATACTTTGCCCATTTTTAAATTGAGATTTTTTTCTTCGTCTCCTTTTTCTTTTAATCAATCAAGTTATATAGTCTAATATACAAGTTCCTTATCAGGTGTGATTGCAAATATTTTCTCCCATTTTGTGGGATGTTTTTGTACTTTCTTGATGTCTTCTGCAGCACGAAAGTTTTTAATTTTGATAAAGCCTAATTTGCATATTTTTCTTTTGTTGCTCATGATTTTAATGTCATACCTAAGAATCCTCTGCCAAATCTAAGGTTATTATGACTTATCCCTACGTTTTCTTCTAAGAGTTTTATAGCTTTAGCTACTACATTGGGTCATTGATCCACTTTGAGTAAATTTCTGTGTACAGAGCATTTTTTTTTTATCTGAGTTCTGAGTGAGTTCCTTTGCTTTTATAAACACCAGATACTATATTTTCTTTTGAACATTGAAGGAGTGGATAAGATACTGATTCCTCAGGTACTAAGGCTCAGTTAGGACCTCAAGAAAAACTAAATAATATCAACAATGGTATCCATCACACTAGGTTATTTTCTCTTCACCTTATGGTAGCAGAGAGTGAGTGATGGTGATACAGAATATCAACCACTTTTTAAAAAAAGAATATCAACCACTTTTAAATCAATAGTAGTTTGCTTATGACCCCTCTATCTTTCACATTGTTGTTTTTATTTATTTTGAAATACACTGGCAACCACTTCACTACTAAATTCAGCAAAATGGACACATATGATAGGGTGAAAGCTATAATTATGTATCTTCAATGTACAGTCCAAGAGATCATTTTTAGAATTTTCTTATAAGGTTTTATTATTTTTCAAACAAGTCAGAGTTTGATAAATTATTTACTAAGAGCTGGATAACCAATCTAGCACACCATGCACCTAAACTGAATATGATTCAAATAAATGTATTTCTTTGATAAATGACTTCTGTCTGTATGATTTATCAAGCTAATGTGGAGTAGCTCTAGAACAGCAAGGTACTAGTCCTATTTCACAGTTTTTTAGATTTTCTATTGCAGGCTGAGAGGAGAGATGGAAGGGAGAATATTTCCTTTCCAAGAGGAGGTTAAGGGAAATAAATGAGTTTATTTTAAGTCAGTAGTGTGTGATTCAAAGAGTTGAACTAAAAAACATGAAAAGCAATAAAAACACAAGAATTTTTCTTAAACCTACAACTGCACAAATCAACTCTGTCTAATGAAGAACTGAAAAGAAATCTTTAGCGTTAACAGATCTCATTAAACTATAAAATGCAAAAGAACTTCTCACATTATAAGATCATTCCTGAGGGAGCCAGAATCAGCTTGGAGTATAAAGGCATCTGCCCAGATTAACTGACTTGGGGGAGTTTGGAAAATAGGAAATGTTATAGCTGAAAATTATACTGATTAATGTTTCTGAAAACCACAAACAAGGTATATTTAAATGGTAAAATGTAAATCTAATGCTGGACTAGATATAGGGGGTTTAGGGGGTCAAGAGAGGGATAGGGGTCAAGGTTGACATCTGGATTTCTAGGTCAACTGGATTGCAGTACAATTCCTCAAGATATGGAAGACAACCTGTTTGGGGTAAATGACCAGGCTTTATTTCTCAGACTCAATGGATTTTATAATAATTTTAACGTTAAAATAGACATGCTTGCCAGGGGCTTATGGCAATCTGGAACTTGGAAGGTTTTGGGCTGGAAATATGAATCTAAGAATCTCATGAAGACACAATTACCTGCAGAAAAGTATAGATTGAAAAGAGAGCTTAGGATGAGCATCTTTAAAATATATTTAGAAAAGGGAAAGCAAGAAAAGACTTGGAAGAAGCAGTTAGTAAGGTAGAAGAAAAACCAAGAGAGAGTGGGAGAAGAGAAGCCAAAGAAGATGATGGTTGCAAGGAGGAAATTCTCAGGAATGTCAAATGTTGCTGAGAAGTCAAGTAAAGTGCAGACCTAGAAGTGCTCACCAGATGTTAAGAGAAGGTCATTGTTGATCTTAGTAAGAGCAGTTTTGGTGAAGTAGAATGCGTCAGAATCATACTAGGAGTAAACTTTGTAATGAATGGTAGATGCAACCTTATCTTCAGTCATGGTATTGCTAGTTGGACAAATTAGACATCCCACCATCTCCATTTCTTCATCTACCAAAAGAGGTCAGGTCCTGTTTTGAGGCAATTGGTGTGAAGGAAAGGAAACAGAGAAGTAGTTGGAAGAGAATATATGACTTGAATAAGTTATTCTAAGTGTTATTTGTTTTAAAGATAGAAGTAATTTTGGCATGGTTGAATGCTACTATGAAATGTTGGGTGGAAAGGGAGAGGTTAAAGATAGAGGAGAGGGGATACTTAACAACTTAGGATTTTAATAAGGTTAGAAGTGATAGGATTCAGAATGCATGTAAGGAGGATAAATATTTCACAAAGGAACAATATTCTTTTCATATATTCTTTAAAATTTTATGTTACATATGTGTATTACCTACCTAAAATATAATAAAAATGAATAATACAAAAATATGAAATAACAATAAAGTTCATTTAATTTGTATAATGACAATGAGTAAAAAGAAATTCCTCAGGGTAAAGGTGATCAAAGGGAAAATACATAAAGAGATGGTCCTTAAAATATGAGAGCTAAGAGAAAAGTTGCTTCTCTGATGAGGTAGAACAGATGGTCTCCCCTTCCAAGGTCAAGGGATTCTAAAGCATCCAGATGGTGGCTGAGCAAAATGGAGTATGTTATATAGAAAAGTTTTCATTTGGTTCTGGAAGAACTGGAGAGTTGAACTCATGGAGATTTGTAGTGCAGTGGGCTAAAAGGATGGGCTTCGTGTTACACAGAACTGGGTGTTTAACTAAAGCATCTGAATTTGATCTAAAATAAGACTACGCCCAAGAGTGTTGCATGGATTCCTTACCCTGGGTTATGAACTGACTTAATTGACTCACTTCTAACTAATAAAACGTGGCAAAAGTGACAGGATATTTCTAGGATTTAGTTACAAAAGACTATGACTTCTGTCTTGCCTGACACCTCCCTGTCTCCTTCCCGCATTCCTCTCCCTCCTCACCCTTTCTCCCTCTCTCAGCACTGGGGTAACAAGCTGCCATGTTGTGAGTAGCCTTATGGAAAGGCCCATGTGGAAAGGATATTTGGCCTCTGGCAACAACTAGCAAGGACCTGAGACCTGCCAACGGCCATAGGAAGGATCTTGGGAAATGTTTGTCCCTGATTAAACCTTGAGATGGCTGCTGCCCTGACTGACAAATGGATTGCTTATAAGAAACCTTGAAAAAGAAGCATGCAGATTCCTGGCCCACAGAAAGTGAGATAATAAATATTTGTTGTTTTAAAATAGGAAGCTTTCTAGGGTGCCTGGTGGGGTCAGTTGATTAAGAACCCAGCTCTTGATTTCAGCTCAGGTCATGATCTCACAGTTAGTGAGTTCGAGCCCCACATCGGTCTCTGAGCTGACACCACAGAGCCTGCTTGGGATTCTGTCTCCCTCTTTCTTTGCACTTCCCCTGCTTACTTTCTATCTTTCTCTCAAATAAATTAAATAAACTGAAAAAAATTTTATAAAATGGTGTTTTGTAAACATTGGGACAACACAAAAACAAAAGATTTCTGCACAGTGAAGGAAACAATCAACAAAACTAAAAGGCAACTACTAAATGGGAGTAGATATTTGTAAATGACATGTTAGATAAAGAGTTAGAATCTAAATTATATAAAGAACTGACACAGTTTTATATCCAAAAAACAAATAATAATTAAAAATGGACAGAAGACATGAACAGACATTTCTCCAAAGAAGACATAAGAATGGACAATAGAGACATGAAAATATGCTCAACATCACTCATCATCAAGGAAATGCAAATCAAAATCACGATGAGATACCACCTCACAACTGTCACATGGTTAAAATTAAAAACACAAGAAATGACAAGTGTTGATGAAGATGTGGAGAAAAACGAATCCTCTTGCACTGTTGGTAGGAATGGAAACTGGTACAGCCACTGTGGAAAACAACATATGTTGTTTCCTGAGTTGTAATTATTTACAATAACCAAATTATGGAAGGAGCTTAAGTGTCTATCAATAGATGATTGGATAAAGAAGATGTAATATATATAATGGAATATTATTGAGCTGTAACAAATGAAACCTTTCCATTTGCAATAACTTGGATGCAGCTAGAGAGTATAATGCTAAACAAAATAAGTCAGTCAGAGAAAGACAAATACCATATGATCTCATTCATATGTGGAATTTAAGAAACAAAATAAAAGAACAAAAGAAAAAAAAGAGAGAGACAAACCAAGAAATAGACTCTTAAACTATAGACAACAAATGATGGTTACCAGAGGGAAAGTGGGTGGGGGGATTGGGGAAATAGGAGATGAACGTTAAAGAGTACACTTATCATTCCCACCAAGAGTGCAAAAGGGTTCTCACTTCGCTACAACCTCACCAACATCTGTTGTTTTCGGAGTTGTTAATTTTAGCCATTCTGACAGGTGTAAGGTGGTATCTCATTGTGGTTTTGATTTGTATTTCCCTGATGATGAGTGATGTTGAACATCTTTTCATGTGTCTGTTAGCCATCTGGATGTTTTCTTTGGAAAAATGTCTAATCATGTCTTCTTCCCATTTCTTCACTAGATTATTTGTTTTTTGGATACGTTTTGGATACTAACCCTTTATCCAATATGTCATTTACAAATATCTTTTCCCATTCCACTGGTTGCTTTTTAATTTTGTTAATTGTTTTATAAGAATGCAAACTGGCGCAGTCACTTTGTAAAATGGCATGAATATTCCTCAAAAAATTAAAAATAGAACCATCCTATGACCCAGCAATTACACTACTAGGAATTTATCGAAAGATACAAAAATGCTAATTTGAAGTGGCACATGTGCCCCAATGTTTATAGCAGTGCTATCAACAATAGCTAAGTTATTGAAAGAGCCCAGATATCCATCAACTGATGAATGGATAAAGATGTGTATACACACACACACACACACACACAACACACACACACACACACACACACACACACACACACACACACTGGAATACAACTTGGCAATGAAAAAGAATTTTTGCAACAAGGTGAGTGGAACCAGAGTGTATTATGGTAAGTGAAATAAGTCAGTCAGAGAAATACAAATATCATATGATTTCATTCATATGTGGAATTTGAGAAACTCCGCACTTTGATAAAAACAGAGAGGGAGGCAACCCATAAGAGACTCTTAAATACAGAGAACAAACTGGAGGGTTGCTGGAGTGTGTGTATGGGGGGGGGATGGGTTAAATGTATGACGGGCATTAAGGAGGCACTTTTTGGGATGAGCACTAGGTGTCATATGTAAGAGATGAATCACTGGCTTCTATTTCTGAAGCCAAGACTACACTGTATATTGTCTAACTTGAATTAAAAGAAAAAAGAGGACACTGATCATGATGAAAAAAATGATTAAAAAATAAAATGGTAAATTTTAGAGTACTTTTTCATGTGGCAACAGAAAATTAATATATGTAAGAAACTGTTGAATAACAGTAACTGAAGGACTAAGGGATTGTTAATGATAGGGTAGTGCAGACAAGTCATCAAAGGATAGCCATGAGACATGACACACTGGCATTTTTGGTGCTGTTCTAGTACCATGTCAGTGATTATACACAAAGACATTGTTACAGATGTCACAAGAAAGCTTAGCAAGATGAATACTTGTTCAAGTAGGGTTTTTCAACTCTGCTTACAAATTAAAGTTACCTCAGGGATCTGGAAAGAATAATACTTTCTTTATACTTGATGTTCGGACTTTACCGCAAACCCACAGAATAAAAATTTCTATGTATTTGTTCTGGACATTGACCTTTATTGAAACCTCCCAAATGACAGTAATGTGTAGCCTGTTCTGAAAAGAACTACTGAGCTAGCCAATTATATCTATTCCTTTAATGAAAATTTCAAATATATTTATCCTTTTCTCTAATTTTATAAGAAATCATGTCAGTACTTAACTTTTGATAGTCAATTTGCTCTTGTAATTGCAATTCATCCTCATTACAGTCTCTAGTCCCTGTCCTACTATTAACCAGGATGAAATCTTGAACGGCAATTTAATTTCTTTGGTCTCAGTATCTTTATTAATAAAATGAATGTGTAGACTAAATTATTTCTTTAGAATGCCTACTGTATTAACTTTCTATGCTGCCATAATAATTAACCACAAACTTCGTGGCTTATAACAACCAAACTTATTATCTCATAGTTCTGAAAGTGAGAAGTCTGATACAGTGCTCACCTGGCTAAGATCAAGATGGTGTCAGGGCTCTATTCCCCTTGGTGGGCTCTAGAGGAGAATATATTTCCTTGTTCATTCAGGCGTTGACAGAATTCAGTTCTCTACAGTTGTAGAACTGAGCTCTCTGTCAGTGGGGAGCTACCTTTAGCTCCTAGAGACTATTCTCTGGTTTTTGCACATAGCCCTCTAGTCTCAGAATCAGCAAAGGGATGTGCTGTCTTCAGATCCACTCTTCTACCTTTCATCTTTGAATCTCTGATTGCACTGGGGAAAGTTTCTCTGCTTTTGATGACTCATGTGATTGGATTGGGCCCTTGTGAATAGTCCAGGATTAGATCCTCATCTCAAGGTTAGAACCTAATTTCTCTGTAAAGTTTCTTTTGCCACGTAAGGTACCATCTATGGGTTCTGGGCATTAGGGTGTGGCTATCTTTGGGGCCATTATTCTGCCTTTCACACTTTCCATATCTAAGACCCTTGGATTAGTAGCACCATCTAAGGCAGAAGGCAGGGGGCGTATCTCCACCTGGGGAATTCTTTTCAACACCACCAGGAAATCCTGATGTGCTGCCTTGGCCATCTCTGCTATCCTAACCATATTCCAGGAACTACAGAAAAGCAAAAGCTGCTATAAATTAGGAGCCACAATCTATTTCTAATCCTGTGGTAATAACTGCTATAAATTCATACACAGTGAGTACTCAAGTGAGAATGTTGTCAGTCCTCTAAACCAAGTTTCCAGAGATGACAGATAACAGATGGATTTATTCATTAGTGTGGTGTAGCCATTGAGTCATTGGACTTCAAAGTTAGACAAACTGAGTTTTAATTTTAGCTATGTCATTCACAAACTGTGTTTCAGGACAAATCATCCCTTAGGCAAGTAATTTCCTAAATCTTAGTTTCCTGGTGTGTGAAACAAGGTTGATGACAATCCTTGCAGGGCATGTAAGGAGTAAATAAGAGGGTTGGTATGATGCAGACAGTGCATAGCCTGGCACAGGGCCAGCACCTCATTGCTACCCAAAAAATATTTCTTAGGTACACTGTGCTAATGGTTACAGGTGGCTGTGAGAATATGTCAGATGGGGATACCATGCCATGAACCATATTCAGTAATTCTGTTATTCTGTGGTTGAGAAGAGGAAGGATTTCCTTTCTCCCAGGGCTCATGGAAAGCTTCACGGAGGCAAAGCCTTAAAGACTGGTTAGTGACAGATGGACATGGCCTTCTTACTTTGATGAAAAAGTGTGTTGGTTTATTTCATCGGTAATAGAATGGAACTGCTTGTCCACAGATTCAGTCTCCCCTATTTGCTAAGAGAGATAAAGGGACTTTCCACGCTACTGTATACACATGATCAGCTTCTTTCCCGCCTGTATACTACCTGCTTTTCTCTCAGCCGGATACACTCTTTCCCCTTTTTAAAGAATGAATATAAATATTATATTTCTTGTACCCCTTTCTGATTCTCCCAGGCAGAATTGGCTTCTCCCTAATCCTTTTCACTACACATTGTATAAATTTTAATTGTCGTGCTACTCACACTATAATGATTTATACATTTGTGATTCTTTCTCTACTTCCTCTTCATAAAAGGTGCCTTCTTGCCACGGTTATTCATACCCATAACATTCCCAAAGAGAAGATAATTGTGTGGTATTGTGGGAAATATATTAAGCAGAATAAATGGGTTTTTGTGGGTGGAAAACAGCATACTCTTGAAAATTCAGAGCAATATTGAAAATATTCCTTAATTAGGACTTGGATGCATAGTTACAGAGATGTGGAGGAAGTGAAGGATCATGTGATGTTGTCTGCTGGCCTGGGGGATAGGCTAGACTCTGTCCCATGCAGTAGTCTGTGCCACCGTCCTTCCCTACCCCAATGCTATCCTGTAGCCTAGTTGGTGACAGGGTATCATGTCTTGCCCATGATTTTAGAGCATTATCTTAATGCTCTAAACACCAGCATGCCCTTAGGAAGTACCAGCATGCCCTTAGGAAGTCAGTTATAGCAACAAAATAGTATTGATTGCTTCAATTTATTGAGTAACTTACTAAGTACCAGACACCGTTTTAAGTGTTTAGCTGCACTGACTCATTTATTCCCCAAAACAAATATTAGAGGTAACTATTATTATCCTCACTGCACGGTACAGGAAGGCAAAGAGATTTTTCTCAAGATGTTGTGGGTGACGTGCAGATCTCTGTGTCAATGCTTCATACACTTTCTTGTGTCTGAAATAATCTGGTATAATTGACTTGTTAGGAGGCATAAAGCCAGGTACCAGAAATATCTAATAGGGGTGTTGTCAATGGATACAACAGCATCAACAAGTATCAGTAGATGAGAACTGACCCGTGAGAAAGGCCATCAGACCTCCCACCGCTCACCCCTGTCTTGCAATTTTTAGTCTTTGGCTTCCATAGTGCCTAGAGGAGATGGCACCAATCAAACTACCTCACAGAGAAGCATCCCAGGATCTTGAGGTGGAGCCTGCAGATTCTGCTAAAAATGGACCATGTAGACAAGAGCTCTCTCCTCTGGGTGGGGAAGTACCCAAGGGACTATCAGATATGCACTAACAGAAGTGGCTCCATATCCCAACCCTTTTCTACTCACCCCAGAGGAGGAGGCTCAGCTATTAATTTCATTGTAGGGAACAAGAATGAGTCCATATACATGGTCAAGGGAGGGAACGAGAGTCAGATACCTGAATGTAACTTTCTCTAGGCAGATTCAGAAAGTGGGAGGTTAAGTTTGGGGAGAAGCCTTGATCCTCTGAAGAGCCAATAGGCTTGGACAATAGTTTAAAACTGTTGGCAATGAATTAATTTTATTGCTCTTAGTCACTGTGAGATGGCTTGGCTACCTTTCCTGATACAATGAACTTAGAATCAAATTCAAATACGTGAAGTCTTGCAAAATGTCCTATATGGTCTTTCCCTCTCACAACCTGCCTTTCCAGCCTCATTTTCTGCCCGTTAACCTGAGCCCTACACAATGACAAGGAGAATCATGATATGTTGAGTCAAAACAGAATCCCTGGGGGCAGAATGCTGGTACAATGGATACTAAAATAGGATCCCAAGTGTTTTTTTCCCACCTGAGAGACTTCTACAGCAGGAAGGAAAACTCAAGTCAAGACCAAGAATAAATAAAAGATTTAAATCCTGAGAAAGAAGGAATAAAGCAGATCTCTCAACCAGAGGAGCAGGGCAGATAAGAAACTTAGATAAATATAATAAAGAACATAGCTGGGTGACCAGTGATGAGGTCTCTGTACCAGAGCAGTTTGAGGACTCAGTTCTTTATACCTCCCTCAGCTTTCTAGGAGGATAGCATCCAATCCAGAGTTCCTTCATACTTTTGTTTATGGAAGTCAGCGCATCTGGATTGTATTTTCTTCTACCTCACCTTTCCAGGCTTATCAGCTCTACTGTTTTCATAAAGCCTTCTCAAGTTACAACAAACTTTGTTAATATCACCTCTTCCAAATGGATTCTAAATGTTTTGAGGGCAAGCTTTTGTGTGGCAAAGACATTTCATTTCCTCCATGGGAATGGCTTCTTCAGAGTTGGACTTAAAACTGGCTCAGTGTTATTTCTGCCACATTCTATTGGACAAAGTAGTCACGAGGCCATCCTAGATTCACGGGAAGAAGAAACAGACCCACTTTCTTTTTCTTTTTTTTTAAGTTTATTTATTTTTGAGAGAGAGAGAAAGAGAGAGAGAGAGAGAGAGAGAGAGAGGACAAATGAGCAGGGGAGAGGCAGAGAGAGAGAGGAGACAGAATCTCAAGCAGGCTTTGGGCTGTCAGCACAGAGCCTGATGTGGGGCTGGAACTCACAAACCATGAGATCATGACCTGAGCTAAAGTCAAGAGATGGAAACTTAATGAACGTTTAATGTACTGAGTCATCCAGGTGCCTCAGATTCACTTTCTTGAAGGGAGATGCTGAGAAGTCACATTGCAAAGGAACAAAGAAAGGTCAAGTAGTGGAGCCATTTTTCTGCAATCCTTTTACTACATCGTTATTATTTCTATTATTATGACTATTTATTCAACTCATATTGATTGTCACTTGTGGGCCAGGTGATGATCTAGGTATGAGAGAAAAGGAATCAGTAAATTGTCACATTTTTGTCCTTGAAGGGATTACAGTCTACTTGTGATAATAATGACTAATATTTATTGAATAATTATCTATTGACAGGCATTATGATAAGTACTCTATAAGTGTTAACTTTTAAAATATTCACAAGATTATATTATTTCCATTTTATGGTCAATGACACTGAGACACAGAGAAGTTAAGTTACATGCTGAAGGTCACATAGCTGTAAGTAGCAGCTAGATTTAATCCTAGGCAAACTAACTCAAGTAATTATGCATTTACCTACCACACTACACTGCCTATCAGAACTCTGAGAATTGATAGGATCAGGCACAGAGAGCATTGGGTAGATTTCATAAAAGATATGATACTGAGACAAAGTTTGACAGAAGAGTGGAAGTTTACCAGGCACAGTATAGTATGGACCCATGATTCTTGCCAATTTACGCATTGGTGGATTATTAATGAAGCTAATTTCAGTACACAGGTGACTCTGAGTTAGTGATAAGTCTTTGTTTTAAGAGGCATGCATCCAACTCCAGCTGAATTAAGGAACACAAAGGAAGTGGACATTATTTATTGGCTCACAGTCATGGCAGGATCCACAGACTGTAACAATGTGTTGAACAAAAATCTCTCTGTCTTTGATTTGTTTTCTTCTGTGATGTCTTCCCTCTTAGCCAGATTCTTGTCACATCTGTAAAAAACTGACCGGCAAGTAACCAAGGGGCTCATCTTACGAGAGTAGCTGTCCAGTAGAGAGATCACTGTGGCAGAGCAGTGGTAGGCAGTCACCACAACATTTCTTCTTCCTAAGCATGCAAGAAGACTGCATTTTCCATCCTCTCTTATAGTTGATTTAAAGTCAAATAGTTCAATTCTGGCTGAGAAAACATGAGTAGGAGGGCTTTACAGTACTTCAAGACCTTGATTTTGTAAATAACTCTCTATTTTTGGCACTCCCTCTTTCCTTGGTCGTGGTGCCTTAAGGCTCTCATGTTTAAGATGGAGAAACTACAATATAGTGGAGGGCTGCCCAACTTGAATTAAGCATTATGTGAAGAAGAGATAAAACTTTATTATCTTAATTTGCTGGTATATCAGGTTTTATTTGTTTTTGCAGCATGACCTAGCCTATCCAGATTAACACAGACACTACTTTCCTAATTTTCCAATTTTCATTCTTGGTCTGCTCACTTGGCTCTTGTACCCATCTTTAGAATAGTTCCAGTAAAGCTAGTGAAATGTGAGAAGGAGGCATTCCTTGTATGATTTGAAATGGGAAGAAACACAAATTGTGCTATATTTTTCCATGTCCATTTCTGATCTTTTGGGAGATAAATTACTATATATCATAGTCAACACCTACTGTATGTTGTGTATATAACACATACTCACACATCAGGTCTTGGAAGACCTGAAAGAATAAGCATTTTTAAAATGGGAATTTGGTCACTTTTGCCACAATATAACAGGGAAATTTTTAGTCTAGTAATCAAATATTTTATCAGCCTGTAAAGTTTCCTCTTAGTCACACCATTTTCATGTCTGGGAATCTATGCTACTCAATTTAGTGTATTTGTTCAAATATAAAAGAGCTCTATGTAAATTTCTTATTTTTCACTCACCCTATAATCTGGCTTTGTTTTTATTAAATATTAATACATTTATCTTGGGGGGAAAGTTTAATTTTTTTCTTTGTAAATCCTTCAGAATTGGAAAGTTAAACTCCAGAGATCACTATTAGTATTGTATTTGGGCAATCTGATTTATCTTAATCCCATCCCGGGACCAATTTTCATTACAGAAAATCTTTCTTGCACTGAGGATGTAGGGCAGGGAATGTTAGCATACTGAGATTGTACCCATTGACTCTCCATACTAGAGTTTCTATGGTGCAAGCCTGACATAGGTTTTCTCCACTTATGAATTTCGATATTTCTAGAATATTATATTTCAAAAATTGAGCAGAATATAAAGGTGGCCCCTGTCAAGCCCCTGTATTGCCTTTCTTGGTAATTACATACTTTTACAGTTCAAAATGTTATGGTATAGATACTTCATTAGTGCCTCAAATAATAAAATAAAACATAAAAGACATTAAAAAGCAAATGTGCAGAATTAAATGTTCAGATTAGTAATTAGTATTATTAGTATAATTAGTAATTAATAATATGAGAAGTAAGCTAGTATTGGAAATATCAAACCCAAAGGAATTTGGAAAAGAATTCGATGGATGACTATACACCCCTTACACAGGTTTACTACTCTTAAACCCTTGCTATAATAGGTCTAGTTCTCTCCATCTCTCTGTGTGTATGTGTACATACACACATGTGTTGGTGTGCATATATATATTGGATCATACACCCCTTTTCCCAAACGTTCTGAAAGTAGCACAAAGATATCTTGACATTTCTCCACTAAATATTTAAGTATGCGAAACCCAAGAGCAAGAATACTTTTTCTTTTCTCTACAGACACAATCCCATTGCCACACCTATGAAAATCAACACTAACAGAATATCGCCATCCAACATGCAGTCCATCCACAAATTTCAATGTTATCTCCAAATGTCCTTTATTGCTCTATTTATTTTTAAAATAAAGATCTGACTAAGATCTGACATGGCATTTGCTATCAATTTTTTTTAGTCTCCTGTAACCTGGAACTTTCCTTTTACCTTTCTTTTTTCTTGATGATGTTGCATCCTTTGACAATCCCCAGCCACATGTCCTGCAGAACATTCCACGCTATTGATTTGTCTGTTAGATCTTGGTTAGATTCAATTCGCACATGTATGGCAATAATTCCACAAAGGTGATGTGTATTTACACCACTCACATCAGGAGACACAGAATAGCAGGGCGTTTCATTATTGGTGACAGTGAGCATGACCTCTTAGTTACCGTGGTGACTGTCTGATTGCTCCATTTCACAATTTTACCTTCATAATTAGCCAGTAATCTGTTGGGTGATACTTTGAGATAATGCAAATATGTTTTTTTAATGCCTTTCATCCAATGGTTTTTATATTTATTGGTCATTATTGCTTGAATTATTATTATAATAGGGGTTACAGAATGTTGATTTTCTAATTCCATCATTCCTTCTACTTTTACTATCTCATTCTTTTATAAAGCAGGGTTTTTCTTTGATTTGTCTTTTCTTTCAAATCATTATATATATATATATATGTAGTATTCATTTTTAATACCACTATGGACTCACAAATTATTTATAGTTTTTCCTATATGATGCAATTTTTTTTGCTCAAATTATTTCAAATTTGGCCAGTGGAAAATCCTTCAAGCCAATTCTGCATTCATTTAATATAAACACATTAATATTTGAGCACTTACTTGGTTTCTGGTCCAATAAAATATTTAATACTTATTACCTTTCCCTCTCCAGTCATAAACTCAGACATATTTCCAAAAATATTAAAACAAAACAAAACAAAACAATCTCCAGTATATTGAGATAAACTCATATCATACAATTTACCCATTTAAAGTATGCAATTCAATTACTTTGGTATATTCACAGGACTGTGCAACCACCACCACTACCACCATCTAATTTTAGAATAATTTTTTTCCTCCCCAAAAGAAACTTGTAGCCATGAGGAATACTTCCCATCCACCTCAGCCCCTATCCACTCCCCACAAACCCTGCTCAGCTCTAGGCAATCATTAATCCACTTTCTGTCTAAATAGATTTAGCATCTTTTAGACATTTCATGGAAATGAAATGATGCAATATGTGGTCTTTTGTGATGGTGTCTTCCACTTAGCATAAGGTTTTCAAGGCTCATCCATGTTGTATTATGTATCAGTACTTCATTTATATTGCCCAGTAACACCCATTGTATGAATAGACCACATTTTCCATTGAACAGTGTATAAATATTTTACTCTGTTAATATGATGTATTAGATTGATTTTTGATGTTAAGCCAACCTTGTTCTGTTGTTATGTGCACATATGATAATGAGTGCCTAAGACATCTCTGTTTTCTCTCTGTGACTGTATTTCTTGTGGAATGAAGGCGCTCCTCCCTCCTGTTGGCCCTTTCTTCCACTCCCTATACACAGTACATACTGCTCAGAATCAGCCCCATAATATCAAGCATATCCCTTTTTCTACCTCCTGGTGGCTTCCCTTTCTTCACTTAGACATTCCAGCAAATGTCCCCATTATACATTTATCTCTAGATCTGTAAGATTTCTTTTGACAGAGGGGGAGAAAATACTATACTCTGAGAAAGTAGAGTTCTTCTTTTTCTTTAACTAACATGCAAGGTCTTCATTTTTATTCTGAATTCTTTTCTTATTTGACTTAAAGATTTTTTTCAGGCTCCTAATGGATACTAATATCCATTTGTATTTAGAAACGATGTTGAGCTTCAGTTCAAACATTGTAATTATGTTTGTATTTAGAAACAATGTTTAGCTTTAATTCAAACATTTTAATTATCAGCTCCATTTTCATTCTTATTTCTCTTGCTTTTATAACAAAAAAAAAAAAAAAAAAAAACAACCTCTGGTTTCTACCAGAGGCACTATTCTAAAGGAATAATTTATTTTGCTTGAGTCCACCGCCACCAATGGCGTATTTACACAGCATGGTTCATCTAAATGTACCAGTTCATGATATTTTAAGATCTCTGCTTCTTCTGGGACATCCAGGTAAGCCCCACTCGTGTGAATGAAGGATGACACCACACAAACTTGATTCTCCATGTTGACAGTATCGTTAAATTCCTGAAAGAGGTACTGGACTCATTTATAAATATCTTTAAGGGCTAGATGTTAGAGTAAAGCTAATGGGAGGTGGTGCTGAGAATGTTCTTTATCTAGGTTATATTGTACTTCCATTGCTAGCCCTCATTATTTGTTTATTTAAATTGAAGTCTTTTTATTTTGTGATAATTTGAGAGAACATTCGATGACAATATGTCTGGATCGTCCTGTCAAAATTCAACAAGTTACTAGCCTACACTAGGGAAGGGAGGAATTCTGACTCAAAAATGCATTATCAGTGTTTATTTGCTATTTATAGTAACCTCTGTGTCGATTGCCTTAGAATATAGTACAGTTCTTTCACTATGATCACAAGCTATGTGACTTTTGGCAAGCTACCTACCCTCATTAAACATCAATTTCCTCTATGAAAAGCCATAGGTGTTGGTGAGGATGTGGAGAAAAAGGAATACTCATGCACTGTTGGTGGGAATAAAGATTGTTTCAGCCACTGGTGAAAACAGTATGGAGATTCTTCACAAAGTTAAAAATAGAACTACCCAGTGATCCAAGAATGGCATTACTGGGTATACACCAAAAGAATATAAAAATACTTATTCAAAGGAATTCATGCACTCCTATGTTTATAGCAGCATCATTTCCAATGGCCAAGATATGCAAGCAGCTTGAGTGTTCATTGATAGATAAATGGATAAAGAAGATGTGGTATATATATATACACCTTGGAATATAATTCAGCCATAAAAATGAATAAAAACATGAAGGTAGCTGTAAAGTATAATGTTGAGTGAAGTAAGTCAGAGAAAGACAAATATCATATGATGTCACTCATATGTGGAATTTAAGAAACAGAACAAATGACCAGAGGAAGAAAAAAGAGAAAGAGAGAGAGAAATCAAGAATAGACTCTTAATTATAGAGAACAAACTGATGGTTACAAGAGGGAAGGGTGTTGGATGAAATAAGTGATGGGGATTAAGGAGTGCACTTGTGATGAACACCACGTGATGTGTGGAATTGTTGAATCACAATATTGTACACCTAAAACTAATTTAACACTGTATGTTAACTAACTCAAAATAAAAACTTTAAAAAATTGAAAAAATAAATAAAAGCACTTATATCTAAAAAAATTAGTTCCCTCAACTGTAGAAATAGGAAAACACAATTCGATTGTCATGAGGAGCAATGAAGCCTGAAACCTATCAGTGCTCAATATATGTTAGCTAAAATTATTATTTTTATAATTAATATATAAATAGTTATTAGCCATTTACTTCATGTCTAACACCAGTCTAAGCACATTGGCGGTTGTCAAGGAAACAAAAGAAATGGTTCCCACTGAAAGTTAAACCCTCCGTGAAAGGATGAAGACGGATTGTAAAGAGAACAATATGAGACCAGGTGTAGTAAAGCCTAAAACACTGCAGGTGCTCTAGTAGTTGGGAGAAGAAATAGATCAGAATGAGTTGAAACAGAGAGTGAGGGATGAAGACTCTATGGGTCTCTCATGAACTGTAAGGTTCTAAAACTCTTAATCCTTTTTGTAAATTTAATGAACGAATTACATAGGACAGAGAAAATAGAGCTAGGGTTACTGCCAAGATGAGAGAGAAGAAAATACTTAACATGAGCTGATGATCTTTCCACTGATGCCTTACTGACAGTACTGCCCAATGTATTTGCAAGCTCATTTCTCTCCAACTTTCCTCTGAAATTTACAGGTAACAGTAAATTTTAGAATAACTTTAGTGGATGCTTTATGGCGAAAGCGTTAAGGCGAGCTGCTGTTGTAGTTTTTCATCATTTATATTAAAAAAGAAATATATTGCCACTCTGTTAGAGCTATTGTAATGTTCTAAGTATATCATTTGCACATTGATGATCAGCCACCTACAAGAGCTTTCCAGAAAGATTTTTCTCAGCAGGAGGAAAAGAGGACTATATTCATAATTATGGAACGTACACCCTAAGCTTTTTACACTTAAGAGATGTGTGCTTTCATGTCATGTGGTAAGGCACATGTGGGCATAATAAATGATTTCTTATTAATAACAGCTCTTTTTCTAAGGACGTTAGAGAAAATTATCTGGAGGCTATACTTTTAAATAGCTAGATTAAAAGCAGTTATGATCTTCCTTTTGATGTCTGGATGCAATTGAAGCTGATTTGGCCAGGCTTTTTCTGTCATCATAAGATTTCAGAAGTGAATGCAGGGGAATAATAGTTCCCATTTATAGACAATTCACCTGATACAGTCCTAGAGACAATGTAGACTTGTTCCTTAGAATAATGTCTATAATACTTTGTTCAGATCAGCTTGAAATGAGTACTCAGGAAAATGCACAGATCTCTGCCCATCTTAGTTTTTGCTTAAAATCCTATTTTATAATGGTAGTAAGGACTAGTCTTCCAGCTCATTAATATTCTATTAAAATGGAAAAAGAAAGTAGTATTTTGGGACTACCATGCAGAGAGGAGAGTTGGCTCACTAGTACTAAATGATAGCAAGATGGTAACTGAGGTTCCATAAGTACTTTGGAACTTCTGTCCAGTGATGTGTGGTGTCATAAGCATTATTCTAGAAGGCAGATTGGGAAAATAAATTGGACCCTGAGAAACCTGGACAGTGAGTTTTATGGATAGTTTTATGGGTGATGAAGTTATTCTGGAGTTGCAGAGGTGTGTATCTCTCCTTGAATCTTACTTGTAGAGAAGACCCCTGATTTTTGAGCAGGAAATGTATTTTATATTATCCATTACACCTTCCATATGTCAAGCAAATTAGTGCTAAGATTTACTTCCATAAATCACATCACAATGCCATGATGATAGACAAATAGATTAATGGAACAGAAGAGTCCAGAAATAATCACAAATAAATCTAATGGGGCAGTAAAAGTCTTTTTGACAAATGGTTCTGGAATATATAGCTATCTGTACGGGAAAAACAAACCTTATCTCTTGTCTCACTTGAAAATTTAATTTGAGTTGGATCACTTAAAAATTAATGCAAGAAATATAAGACTTCTAGAATCCTAGTAGAACATTTTCATGACTTGAGGATGGAAAAGGACTTCTCGGAATACAAAAGACTTAACAGCAGAAGTAAAAAAATAATAAAGTAGAAATCAAAATTTTCATTCAGATTTAAAAATTAAAACATCAAAATTAAAAATTTCTGGTCATCAAGAGATGAAAAGACAAGTTGCATTCTGAACAAGAATATCTGCAAAACATATCTGAGAAAGAACTTGTATCAAAAAATATACAAAGAAGCACCTGGGTGGCTCAGTTCGTTAAGCATCCGACTTTGGCTCAGATCATGATTTCATGGTTCATGGGTTCAAGCCCCCTCTGTGCTGATGACTCAGAGCCTGGAGCCTCCTTTGGATTCTGTGTCTGTCTCCCTCTCTCTCTGTCCCCTCCCCTCACTCATGATCTGTCTCTATCTCAAAAATTAATAAACATTAAAAAAATTTTTAAAGTATACAGAAAGAATTTAACTGTAGAGTGACATGATCATATTTTCATTTCAACATATCACTTTGTTGAAGCTTTGTGGTGGCTGCGACTGGTGAATTTTAAGGAGATAGGATTGGAAACAATGGAAGAGTAGCAGTTAAAGTAAGAGGTGGTGAGGTCCTAATATGTAAGAGACAGTTTTGTTGGGAGCCGTTTTGGGCTCGCAGGTTGAGACCCCCTCTCTGTGTGGAAAAGGTTGAAGCAAAGCTCCCACCAGCCAAACTGGTGCCTAATCTTACTTCCTTCTAAATAATCTTTCAGGCCTGGATTTCTTGAACTGCTTTCGCTGGCCTAAGGGACATAATGCTCTTTGGTTTTATGGCATATGGAAAAGGGGACCTGGTCTTGATGGATAAAATCTGAATGAGAGTAACCTGGTCAGAAGTAACCTCAAAGTTGCCTCTTGGGGATAGGTTACACAAATTGATTATACAGAATAGCAGTTATGAGTTGGCTAGAAATTAGCAGACATCAGGTCCCATTACTACTTGAGCCAAACTAGATTTTCCTGCAGGTATCGCATTGTGTTAATCATCCCCTCAGCCCCACCATAAAACCTCAAGGCACATCTCTGAAGCTTCTCTCAGTATTTGGTTAACAGACTGATAGGAGAGATTGTAAAGAGACTTGGGACCTTCTCCGGAGGTTAGCCTAGCCCAGAAGTTAGGAGCACTGTTTACAGATAAGGTACAAACAATAGCCAAATAAAAGTAGCTACACATATCTTCACTGATCAACAACAAACATTGAGTACCTTCCTGAGGTTAACGTTTCACGAATCCTTTTGCTATTCCCATCCCCATGCTCCTTTATAATAAAAAGGCAATAACAAAATACTTTTACAGAAACTGCTGTTTGTATAAAGAACAGATAAACATGAGCCCTTACGATATAGGCTCACTCACTCATAAAGGAAAAGAACTTAGACAAGTATTAGAGATCTTGTCTCTACCAAGCAAATAATACCTCCTCCATCATGGTTAAAGATTATGGATAGAATGTCTCCTAATCTATCTATAGATGATTAACATAGGTTTAAGGCAACAATGTATGCGCCCTCTGTTTACCAAGGGCTACGACAATCCTGCTCTCTTCCTAAAAACTTTATCTTGTTATTTCCTCTGCTCTGCCTAAAACACAATGTGTAACTTTGGAACAAGGTCATAAAAACAGTTACTGCCTAATCTAAGTCTGAGGAATTCGCAAATATGCCAACCTAAGAAAAATTGTAAATGATGCCTTGTCACGGATGTATTGTCACTTGCTACCTTTAAAAATAAAGACACTGAGACCAGCAGGTCAGAGATGCCAGAATTTCCAGTGCTGCCTGCTTGGTCATCAGATTCCATCTCACTCGTGGCTCTCTCACCTCATTTCGCCTGACGGTATGTCCTTTGTGGACCCCTAGATTCGCCGGAACAAGGACCCCAGCAGTTTCATATGGAAAATTCCCTGAAGTCTTTGAGTATAGTGAGAATGAGGAGAAAATCTGGTATGTGTTTTTAGTTCCTTCTTATAAACAAAGAACTGATACATACTGGTGTTTGGGAATTTAGATTAAATTCCCTACAAATAGATGTCACTACAGAAAGCTTTATTCTTCTATAGTAAGAGAGATCATCCAAAAAACCTGATTGCTCGAAACTTCTGGCAGTTAGCAAATATTTTTATTCATTAAAGACAGTAGCGAGGGGAGAAAGAGGAATGGGAATGACAAACGGGATCCTCTGATGTGAGAGCAAGGAAGATATTCCACTAAGCTCTTTTCTGTTCTTTAAAAGATGGGTCTCAACTCCAGTCAAGTGCATTTAAGATATTAACTATTCTCAGTCTAAGGTTAAGTGAATCCAGACAAAGTATGCTCCATAGTTGTGAATTTATCAAGAAAACGATCAGTTTAGGTAAGTCCATGAAAAGCATAGTCTCTGTGCCTTGGCTACATAAGGGTTGAGAAAATGGTCTCTTTCCTCTCTTATCAATTTTAGTTTTTGCCCCTTATTGCTTCATTTTTTTCTATACCAGTGTTTTCTTCTCTCCCTCCTCGTATTCTCAAATGACAAGAATATTAGATCTTTTTGATATTGTTTCACAACTTCCCAAGGCTCTGTTTATTTCTTTCAATCTTTTTTCTTGCCATTTTTCAGATTGGATAATTTCTATTGTTGTATTCAATAACCCCTTCCTCTGTCATCTTCGTGATTCAATTGAGCCCATCCAGGGACTTTTTAAAGTCAGATATGTGGTTTTTAGTTCTGAAATTCCAGTTTGGTTCTTTTTTATAGTTTCTCTTCCTCTGCATAGAACTCATTTATCTTTCCATTAATTTCAGGCATGTTTATCTTTATTCCTGGAAATGATTACAATAGCTGTGTAAAGGTCGAACCTGGGTCTTGTGTTGATTTGTAACAGAATGAAAGAATCCTCTTTTTCAGGTTTCTGCTCTCCACTGACACTGTGGCTAGGACTGGGGATGGGAGAAAAAAATAGATAAAGGAAACAAAAGCAACACTTTCCCTCATTCTCAGGCTCTTGAGGGATCCTTTTTCTGGTCCTCTGGCCAGAAAGACAGGATTTCTCCGAGATTTTGCTTTGCCTGCTCACCCTTAAGTGCCGAGATTGCCCTTGAGGGATAAAAGACTTGAGAAACAGACTCCGTATCAGTTGTTCTTCAAGTTTTGCCTCCCTTCCCCCAACCGCCTGCTATTATTAACCTGTCAGGTGGCTGCAGTTGCTATTGTCCTAGAACTGTTAGCTGCAATTAACTGGAGATAGGCTGCAGAGGCCTTGCTCCCAGTCTCTCTCTCTCTCTCTCTCTCTCTCTCTCTGTCAGCACTGCAAGTCTCCATTTGTGTTTTCCGTGACCTGAGTGTTTAAATAGTTGACCCACAAAACACTATTTCTGAAGGAAATAGTTAGCTTTATACATGGACAGTTTGCATACACTTATCCTTGGTCCCAGTATATTAAGATAACATGCCTTTGTCTTTTTATTCAAAGTCTTTTCATCTTCATGTACTTTAGGATCATTATGTATGTATGCTTATATTGTTTGTAATATCGTTAATGTATTTTACTGGTAAAAATCACAGCACATGCTTGCGCAATCTCTAGTAAATCTAGAAGGTTAAGGTGAAATGTTCTGAAACCTCATGTGACAAAACATCTTTTCAAAGTTATTTCCATATCGGTGTACATTGTGCCCAATCTCATTCTCATCCACCTTTAGGCAATTACAAAGCAGAATCAGCAAATGTCCACATAGAGGACGTTTTGATCAGAGGTCACAATGGGGTAGTGCTGTTGGAGGGAGAGTGGTGTGTAATGCACATCAAATTATAACAGTTTACAGAAAGCTTATAAGGTACAATCAAGGGAGAGGGGTAAAGTTCCAAAGCAACTTTGATTCTTCTTGTCTTGGAGACTCTTTCTCACATGTGTCAAACTTCTCCAGGATGTGAAGCAAACACCTAATTTATTTATCTAGTAGAGCATAGACTGTGTGTGCAGGCAAAATAGTCCATTGGCTTGACGGACACTAGGAATACTACCTGATCTGACTTAATTTCAACTAATCCTCTAGAGGCAAAGTTTTGGGTTTTTCTCCCCTACCTTCCAAGCTGTTTCTGCCATGACTCAGACCTACTCCACAGGAGCACTGGGAGGAGCCTGTGAGCAGTAGCTTTTAGTTGTAAGAAACCAAAGAGGAGAGAGCAGAAATTCTGAAATAATGTTCCCATACCACAGACACCAGTTAAAAGAACAAAAGAGTAGGATGAAGCCAGAGAGAGTGAGGCCACTTTTTATATCAGCCTAGTGTCTGTGAGGTCTTCTGGAAATAAAAGGGCACAGGGGGGCATAGGGGTGCATAGCAGGGTCACACAGAGAGTCATGACACCGAGGCTTTTCTTTCCAGGAAGCAACTTTATTCCTGCCGACACCACTTGGTTGGGTTCATACCCAAAGAACTGAACCCCAAACACTACGTGGCATAGTGTTTTAGATATTTTTTCTTCTTTGTCGCTCGTATATTGTAACACACAAACAAGTAGTCTGATTAAGTGGTCTCATGTTACAAGAGCATTAGGGATGTTATCAAGGACACATATAGCCAGGTTGCCTTGAGGTTTTTTTTTTTTTTTCTTTCCTTAGGGAGGGGACCCTACCACGTGTAGTGAGGGGGAGAAATAAAAGGGAAAAGGAGAGAGACAAAATGATCAAGAGGGACATAAATGCTCAGGCATTTATTCAGCACACATGCAGCCAATATTCAGTGAGTACCTTCTATATACCAGGTAACTGGGTTAGGATCTAAAGATTTAAAGATGTGAAAACACAATCCCTTTTCTCAAAAGCTTATGGTTCCTGTTGCACTCTGGAGGGGAGTGGCCCAGATTCTAAATGGATGTAGCCACTGATGGCAGAAAGGGAGGAAAACTTTTCTAAATGGTAGGTGAGCTTATATCTGAAGGGAAACTCTGAACCCATGATGTCTCAAATTTCCTCTCACTCTGTGATTAACGGATTAAGAGGAAGGGAAATTGGAACAAAACCCTGAATATTGGATTCTTCACAATCAAACCTTTTGTCTTTGTGTACTTAGGGTATAATATATTATACTATGCATGTATGTATTATGTATAATATTATATATGTATTATATAATTATTTAATATATATGATACATTATATGCACATGATATTTCTGCCTTGTTCTTTTTTTACTTAATTCAAATTTCCATCTTATTTTGATGTATTTAAAGAAAATAGGCAGAAAGAAAATGTGATTTTAAGTGTAAAGTAGACAATTTCTTAAAAATTTTTTTAATGTTTATTTATTTTTGAGAGACTGAGACAGAGCATGAATGGGGGAGGAGCAGAGAGAAAGGGAGAAACAGAATCCAAAGCAGGCTCCAAGCTCTGAGCTGTTAGCACAGAGCCAGACGTGGGGCTCGAACTCACAGACCATGAGATCATGACCTGAGCCGAAGTCGGCTGCCTAACAGACTGAGCCACCCAGGTGCCCCTAAAGTAGACTATTTTAATTTGGGTTCAAGTTGACATATAGCAGAGGGTTTCGTATTTTGGAAAGGGATGAACATGGAATTTAATCCAAATTCTGCTATTTTCTTCTCGCTTTTTTTTTTTTTTTTTGCTATTTGTGCAAGTTATTAAACTTTTCTGAATATTCAATTTCCTCATCTATATAATGATAATATAATTATCATCTATAATGATAATAATACAATTATTAAGGAGGTATTAGGATTAAATAAGGTATTGCATGGAAAACAGTGGTGTATTATTTGGGACAGAGTTGACCCTCAAAAATATTGATGACATTAGGTAAACGTTATTAAAGAATTATGACATTCCAAGTAAAATTTCTTCACGTTCAGAATAACTCTGTGAGTCCAGCACTGTAATTACCCTGAGTTTCATAACTGAGGAGACACAGACTCATGTGGTGAAGTAACTTGCCTAAGAGCCCACAGCAAAAAGAAAGCAACAGAATTCAGGTTTGAAAAGTCTTTTGGACTACAGAGGTAGGACACATGACCACCATTCTGTTGGGCACAAGACTGTGTTTCCCTTTCCCCACTAGCTTCTTTGGCAGGTTTTAGAAGGACCTCACTGGCCTGAATCTGCTCCAAAGCAGACTGAGTTCTTGAAGGATACTAGGGTATTACTTATCTGTCTACCATCCATAATTTTCCACACTGTGTGCCTTATTCTCACTGAGCAGTCCTTTTCGTGTTTAGACTTTATTTCCAACATGGGGAGTTCTTTCTTTTTCCTCCCTCTTTTCACTCCTTAATCATTTTCTCCACACTATCAATATTTAGCTTCTTTACCCAGGAAGTGAACCTCTGTCCTAGTGCCTCATCTTTATTTCTCTCAGTTCTCAGGTTCAAACTCCAGCCATGCCTGCAAGGTAGGCTATGTTTCAACAAGAGCTGTGACCCCCTCTGTTTCCAGAGGGAGCTCTGGCTGCTGAATTTAACATATAGGCACACCAAAGCCACGAAACAAAGCCTCTGAGAAACCAGTCTGGGGCAGCTGTGGTTATAGGGAGGATCGCAGATGTGTGCTTGCTTGAAATGCAAACAAAAGGGATTAAAGAGAGGGGCCAAAGCATTTTTTTTTTTTTTTTTTTTTTAGGATAAGGAACAAAAGAACACACAAATCAAAGAAATCACAGAATGTTAGAAATACTATTCTGCTTGTCTGCAAAAAGAGTGTTTTAATACCAATTGCTTGGGGGAAAACACACACACACATATGCACGTACACACAAACACACATGCGCACACACATGTTGAAAATACTGCCTGTGTAAAGTGAACACAACTGTACCCAGCTGTCAAAAAAAGGCATCAGAGGAATAAGACGGTGGAAAGGCTGTCTTAGAGCCTGATATAAATGTGTGCTTTTTTAATTCAATGTTCTGTAAATGCTTTGAAGTTACCAACAGCAGCGAAATATTAAACTCTGTCATGGAGAGGCAGTTTGGGGCAAGGACACAAAGGATGAAATGAAAACACAGACAGATAACAAAGAAAACTGTGACCTCCAATTGCAGAGTGGTCCTAAATATACCATTAATTAAGTTTTTTCTAAGTTTCAGGCAGTGTTTCATTCACCATTTATTCATCTTCTCGCTTAATCCTCACCATCACCTAAGAAGAGAATGATTATTATCCACATTTTATAGGTGATGAAATTGAGGTTCACACTACTAAAGGACAAGACCACAGCATCATACTGAATTGTTTCTGTAGTCAGGGATTGCACCCGATTCTGCAGAATCCTATAGTCCCTTCTCTTAGGTATTCTTCCCCCCACTTAAGAAGCCATGCTCTGTCGTCACTGCTCCCGGTAGATTTGGTGTCTAGCTCTGGTGGGAGAAGGGGAGAGACCCCACTCCAGGGTGAGGCAGCCACACTTGGTCCAGTCTGTTGTTTTCTGCCATTTTCCTGTTCGTGGCTACCTGCCTGTTATCTGTGGCCTAATAAATACATATTGTGTCTTTCTGTGGCAGAAATGGAAATTCATTTAAACATGCAATTGAACTTTTTAAAATGTTATGTGTGCCAACATCTCCATCACTCATTTTAATATTTTTTTAACTTTTATTCATTTTTTGAGAGACAGAGACAGAGTATGAGCAGAGGAGGGGCAGAGAGAGAGGGAGACACACAATCTGAAGCAGGCTCTAGGCTCTGAGCCGTCAGCACAGAACCTGATGCAGGGATTGAACTCAGAAACTGCGAGATCATGACCTGAGGAGAAGTCAGACGCTCAACCGACTGAGCCACCTAGGCGCCCCTCCAGCACTCATTTTAAAGCGAAAATTTTAAAAAGCAAGAAGTATAGTAGTAAACTTCAGAATATATGAAAATGTCCATATTGGCAGTGAGCAGGCATGAAAGAGCTGTCTCTTGTTGGTCAAATCTCTTCCTAGGATGGTATTCCAACACCAACTGGTACACTGCAGTTCAGTTCTAGTGCTTAATCACCTGGAGTTAGTACAGACCCTGTAAGTTAAGGGCTCAGTCTTCCATGAGACTGTTCTCACTTCAAAAGACAGCTACACCTCAGGGGTCCACAGGCCACTCACACTTCTGACTGACTGGCTGTAAATTCAATAGTTCCTACAATACCCTCATACTTGGTAATTTGCTAGAATGACTGACAGAATTCAGGAAAGGGTTTTACTTATGATTATAGTTTTATTATTAACAATAGAGATCAAGACCAGCCAAATGAAAGAGACGCATGGAGCAAGATTTAAGAGAGTCTCAAATGCAGAACTTTGGTGCCCTGTCCCCATTGAATCAGGACCTGTCTTTCTCTAGGCAGGGATGTCCATATGTTCACCAACCAAGAAGATCCAGTGCGTTTCATGTCTGAAGTTTTTTTTGGGGTTTCATTACATAGAATGATGGATTGAACATTGACTATATAATTGAACTCAACCTCTACTCCCCACTCCTCTTCTGAAAAGCTGCGCTGGCTTAAAGCTCCAACCTTCTAGTCACAAGGTGGTTTTTTGGGTGAACAGCCCCAATTTCAGTAATCTAATCTTATTAGTATAAAATCAGATGTGATCTAAGGTGTTGAACAATAACAAAGGAACTCCCATCATTTGGCCACGTACAGGGATTTTTGGAAGTTCCGTGCATGGAACCTGGGAAAAGACCAGAGAAATTCTGATTTATATAACAGATGGTTGGAGCACTTTGCTTTGGGATCCTTGGAACTGTGTGGATGCCTGCAGAGAAGTTTTCTTGGTTAAACATAGGGTGAATGCATACTTTATTATTCAAAAGAGGCTTCTCTTTTGCAAGAAAAAGCAATTGCAAATTGGTGGGGATGCCAGACAACAGGTGTCAACAGACCATCTTCGGAGTAATCTGGGACTTTAGTAAGACTTTTTATTTCACTCCCAAGAAAGTGTGAAGACTTTGGGACCAATCTGTACATTCTTGGGGATCTCCTTGGTAAGATAAGAGCTTATCTTGTCTCTGCTAGTTACATTCTTGAAACTGAGGGAGACCATTTGCTCAAGAGGGATGATAGTACGTCCAAAATTGGAGCAAACTTGACATAGGTAGACTGTCTTTATTTAAATAGGAATATAATTCCATAGCAGATGACTCAAGTTACTCTTACTCTACACAGGTAACATATGTAACATCCCCTTCTTCACTTATTGCTTGTTCTGAAATTTTAGGGTCTGATAAGTTTTCCAGACCCAAAGGCAGTAATACTGTCTCCCTCCCCATCATGTACCTATGGAGGTACTCATTGTGTCCTTTCCTTGAAAGCCAATCACTTTTATATGCTTCAAAATTTATTGGCCACCAAATAGAAATATTTTGTGACTATATCTCCATTCTTTTCTACACAGAAGTGCCTGAAACATCTAGGTTTCTTGGCATTGCTTTTTCATACCAAAAATTATCTAAAATATTTAGTACTATTCTAGTCCTGTAGTTCTTTGTGCCTGAAAAATCATATGAGCTCTCTGACAGGAAAGCCTTATTTTAATCATAATTTCTATATTGCCAGCATTCAGCGTGGTACCTAACACATCATGGGCCATTATGTATGTTATTATTAGAGTAAGTGAATTAATGATTGAGAGAAGCATTAACAAATCAAGAGAGGCTTTAACTGCCTACTGAAACCTATTTTCTGCAGAAGTGTTAGCAAATCCATACCTAGATTCCTTTTATGTCATATCTAGTAATGCTCTGTTGTTTTTTTCTTTTTCTTTTTCTTTTTTCTTTCTTTTTTTTTCTTTTTCTTTAAGGGACAGGAAATAGTCAGGTGTGAAACTCCTAAAGGAGAGACCACTGACTAAATACTAAATACTCAATCAAAGTCTTTTGGAACCCAGGTGGATACACGGCTTCATTTCATGGCAACTATTGAAGAGCTCTCCACAATAACTTCCAATGATTGCCCTGGATTGTCCATTGTATTGACTGATCCTATCTGTGACCAAGACAGAGAACCTGTAAGCAAAATGGCAGGCATCAGCTGTCTTCTCAGTAGGAGGAGGTGGCTTGGGTTTAGTGCAGCCAATACAAACGCTGCAGTGAAAAGTCTCCAAGTCATTTTTCAGCAGCATGACCTGGGATTCATGGCCATAGTAATGGTAATAGTAATATCTGTTATGCCCAGAATTCAGGAACCCCAAAAACCACTAGGGAGCCAAGTCCATTTCAAGAACAAAGAGCCTTTATTCGAGCTAGCTCAAGCTCAATCTCCTACTTTCACCGATGCAGTGGTTGGTCGAGAGAAAGAGCGTGGTCCAAAGGCACAAAGGTTTTATAGGGGTCTAGGGGTTGTGGGAAGGGTGGTGGTCGTGGCCCTAGCTGAGGAAGGGTCAGGGTCCTGTTACATAGGTTACCGGGCATGGTTCTTTTGGAACCAGGAAGTTGCGGGTTTCAATCTTCTGCACAGGCGCTGGGCACTCAAGGTGGAGGACCTAGAACGAAATAGAGTCAGTCTCAGTTTGCCCTTAAGCAAAATGGAGTCAGTCCCGATTTGCCCTTACAATATCCAAAAACAATAATTATTGGAAAAGGAAACCCAACTAAAAGCATGACATCAGGAGTCCTGGGTGAGGTAGCCTATTGGTAGTTAGAATTAGAAGCAGGAAATGTAATATTACATAAAATGGTCTGGAATTTCATGGACATAGAAGTTTGGGAGCTTAAAGCAAGCACATGGTGCAAAATCCTCATTCTATACTTGAAATGGAGGCTCCAAAAGGCAAGTAACTTTTTCTATTTCTCACTCAGGATAATGCAGCTAAATGTAATATCTCATACAAATCTGTAAGAACGTTTCTGCTTTGTCTTCTCTGGAAGGTAAGCTCCATGAAGATGTGGTTCTTTACATTCTTTCACTAAATTGTCCTCATTACCTAGAACGATGACTTGTACACATTTGGCAGGCACTCAATTCTCTGAATGAGTCTCAGAGTACACATAGTGGTTTAAGATCTTGAGTTTACAGTCAAACAGATGTGAGTTGAAATACTGAGTCCCCACTACGAGATGTGTTACTTGGGCAAGTTAATGAACTTTTATAAACCTTAAGTAAGATATTAAACAAAGTAATACACATAAATCAACTTGACAAGCCTGGTACACAATAAACACTCAAATGCTGAACATTTACTACAATTATTGCCAGATTTTAGTGAACTGCTGATTATATTATTATTTCCAAGGGATTTAGTTTCATCTATCTTTCTTCTCAAGTTTAGAGTTTTGACGTTTAGCTTTCATAAAAGAAATCTTAGGCCATTCACATACCCAGTCATTCTTAAAATGCTTTGTTTATTCTTCATGAGAATACATTAAGAAATGTGTTGAAGATTAGCTTTCATATAATGATCTCATCTCACTCGCTGTGCAGTCAATTACTGTTTTATTTTTTTGACCATAATTACTCCCCAACTGTTCATATATTTAAACTATCAATGCATTAAATCGAGAACATCCTCAGTCAAGGATATCAAGATAAAAACTACCTGACGGGGGGAAGCAATGTAGAGTACTATTTCAAGTTGTGTAATGGGTGGGCAGCAATTTAAAATAGTATCCTCCTGTGTTTATGTTTATTAAACTGCAAGAAAAATAAGACAACTCCAGGGTTCTATTTACCTAGAAATCACTAGAGCACTAATAAATGAGGGAAAACAATTCTAGGCCAGGATTTCCAGAAACTGCAGATAGAACGAGTGATGAAAAGGCTTGCTGGAGAAATGAATAAGAATGGTAGGTCCTTACAGTGCAAAATTGTTCTCCAGTAGCAGCACTGGCCTCATGTGGGAGTTTGTTTAAAATGTAGTTTCTCTGGCCCCACCCCATAGACCTTTAGTAGAATCAGAACCTACATTCTGACAAGATTCTCCAGGTGATTCAGGTTTAAGAAGCACTGGAGTAGGTCATTTAAAAAGGTACACAAAGGGGTGCCTGGGAGGCTCAGTCAGTTCAGCGTCGACTTGATTTCAGCTCAGGCCATGACCCCAAGGTCATGGGATTGAACCCTGAGTTGTGGTCTGCTCTGAGCATGGATCCTGCTTAAGATTCTTTCTCTTTTCCTCTGCCCATCCCCTCTAAAAAAAGTAAAATAAATAGGCACACAGAATAAGAACTGCTTTCTTGTTTTAAAGCATTTTGTTTCATATAACAAATACCTATAAGCAATTGAAATAATATTGAATCAAGGACAGATAAAAGTAACAAATACCACAATCCTATCACTTAGCAAAAAACATAGCATCTATCAATGTTAAGTGTGCAATTTCATATGTAACAGGCCACCTTATGCATGCTACTGTACAATATGTTTTTTTCCCCAAACGATAATGTATCATGCTCCTCTATGTAGAACAATAAACAAAACTCTGTATCATCATTTTGAAGTGCTGGGTAGGAATCATAGTTTTTATGTACAAACCCTTGTTTATCAAATGTCCAATTGATTGAAATCTGGGTTACTTTACATTTTATGCTATTATAATCTCTAAGTAGAACATCTTTCCAATGTCTCCTTGCTCCGTATTTATGTCCTGAATCTAAGAATATTCATCATTTGTCACAAACCGCAACATGTTTTAGCAGAAAAAGCAATGGATTAAGAATCAAGAGACCTAGAATCCGTTGAAAACAAAAGTCCAGATTGGGCACCTGAGTGGCTCAGTGGGTAAGTGCCCAACTTTGGCTCAGGTCATGATCTCGTGGTTTGTGGTTCAAGCTCTGCGTCAAAGCTCTGTGCTGACAGCTCAGAGCCTGGAACCTGCTTCTGATTCTGGCTGTGTCCCTCTCTGCCCCTCCCTCACTCTCTCTCTTTCTCTCAAATATAAATAAGCATTTAAAAAATTAAAAAAAATCCACCTGAGTAAATTTGACAATCAAATTGACTTTTTTTTTTCATTTATAATAGTTTATTTTCAAATTGGTTTACATAAAACACCCAGTGTTCATCCCAACATGTGCCCTTTTTTAATGCCCATCACCCCCTCTCCCCCCCCATCCCCCTCACCCTCAGTTAGTTCTTAGTCTTTGAGAGTCTCTTATGTTTATCTCCCTCCCTCTCTGTGTCTTTTTTTTCTTTCCCCTCTTCCCCTCCCCCTGGTTTTTGCTTAGTCTCACAAAGTCCACCTATTCGTGGAAACATATGGTATCTGTCTTTTTCTGATTGACTTATTTCACTTAACATAATACCCTCCAGTTCCATCCATGTTGCTACACATGGCCAGATTTCATTTTTTCTCATTGCCACATAGTAGTCCATTGTATATATGTACCACATCTTCTTTATCCACTCGTCAGTTGATGGGCACTTGGTTTCTTTCCATGATTTGGCTATTGTCAAAAGTGCTGCTATGAACATTGGGGTACACGTGCTCCTATGCATCAGCATTCCTGTGTCTCTTGGGTAGATTCCTAGCAGTGCTATTGCTGGATCATAGGGTAGCTCTATTTTCATTTTTTTGAGGAACCTCCACACCGTTTTCCAGAGCGACTGCACCAGTTTGCATTCCCACCAACAGTGTAGGAGGGTGCCTACTTCTCCACATCCTCGCCAGCATCTATAGTTTCCTGATTTGTTTATCAAATTGACTTTTTAAGGCATTCATGAATCAGGCAGTGTTCTGTGCAGCAAGCAGAGAGGTGCTCCTAGGAGTCTTGCAAAATGGCAAGAGGGAGGGATGAGGAAATTATTAGCAAAAGAAAAGAGAAGAAAAGGAAAGGAAAGGAAAGGAAAGGAAAGAAAAGAAAGGATTGTTTCAGGCCTGGATATCTTCCCTTTGCAGGGAAGGGAACTTGAGGATTTTTGTCATCCAGATCCCTTCAGGAGTGCTGATAAGGAAATTTCAGATTGTTATCTCATTTCTGGGAGAGGTTGAAACTGTAATAAAGTCTTGGTTTGCTGTCCTGAGGGGCAAGTGACTCCATTTTGGGCTGTTATTTCTTTTTTTAACAATTCTAATCCCGGGTTTGGTTTCTCCTAGCTTTCCCATTGCTGTCTCAGTTTATATATTCATATGTGGGAAGTTTGAAAATTATATTTAAGGTACCCCTTAGTTTCAAACTTTCAACAGAAATAATGATTAGTCATAAGACTATCATATTGATACTATGATGCATTTGCTGAGAACTTCCAGTTTTGTTTTTTAGTCACTGACAAACTCTGCTAACTACCTTCATTTAGTTTAATATCAAATGTTATTTGCCTTTCTTGAGTTCATATCAACTTGATAGTGAGAAAAGATGGGCTAGGGAGATCCTAGGTGCCAAAAGGAATTTAACTTGGCATAAGAAATTTATTGTGTTTGAGAAGTTATGATGCACCACTTTTAAATCAGGCTTTGATTCTAAGATGGTCCTAGCAAGTATGGGTTGGTGTCAGAAAGCCACGGTTTGAGGCCTAATTCGATAGTTACTAACTACATTAGTTTGGGCAGGCTATGAAAACCTCTTTTAACCTCCCATTCTTTTTTTTTTTTTTTTTTTTAAGTTTTTTAATGTTTATTTTTGAGAGAGAGAAAAAGAAAGCATGAGCAGGGGAGGGGCAGAGAGAGCAGGAGACATGGAATCTGAAATAGGCTTTGAGCTATCAGTGCAGAACCAACTTGGGCTTGAACCCACAAACCGTGAGATCATGTCACGAGCCGAAGTTGGTCATTTAACTGACTGAGCTACCCAGGTGCCCCTAGCCTTACATTCTGTATCTGAATAATAATCTTCAGAGGCTGTAGGACCTTATGCATGTCATTTGAAGTCTTTAGGGCAATGCTTCACATGTAGAGAATGCTCAGTAACTTCTCAGCACTTATTTGTACATCCTAGAGTTGTAAACTTCTTCCTGCTTTGGAAGCTTTCGGGACCATGGGTGGACAAACAAAAATGCCCAGATGTCACCATTAGACAATATGAGGAGGTTGTGAAGGCAGCTCAGGCTTAGGTGGATCGGGATCATACACTCATTTATTCTAAATTCATCTTGTCGATGGAGAACAAAGGATTTATATTAGTATAGTGTTATCCTATCCCAGAATAGAGTATTATGTAGAATATAGGTGTTAGAAATTATTCAGATGGGGAAAACAGGACACAGAGAAGAATTAACTTAGACGAATGACCATTGTAAGCCCCTCTCAGAGCTGTGGCTGCCTTCCTGTCCCTGGCTCAAGCTTTAGTCACCAGCGTCACTACTGACTAAAGAGGAATATTGAAGTCAGGATCTCCGGGTGCTCTAATCCAGTGACAAATTATTACCGTTCTATAGCACATGAATGAGCAGCTTAGGAAATGTCCACATGGGCAAATTATATAATCATCCTCACTAATAATCAGAGAAAAACTAAATGAAATATTGTGTTTGACCCATCAAATTTCCATTTTTTAAAATGCTCATACCCAGTCTTGGCAAGAGACCATGGAAATAGCCACTTGGAAGTACATATTGAAAGCTAAAAATGTTCATCATCTTTTATCCAATGTTTCTTCCTATAGGGATTTGTCATGAAAAAAATAGTCATAAGCACACAAGTATTTATGAGCAAGTATAATGAGAACATCAGGAAGCAACATAAACTCCAATAACAGGACATTGACTAAACAAATTACAGAAATAATACAGCCATGCAAAATCAAATTTTAAAAGAATACTTAATGGCATGAAAAATGTTCATCATCTCTTAAGTGAGAAAGTAGATTATAAAATAGTAGATGCAGTATACCCCCAATTCTGCAAAATATAACTCAATAAAACATGCAGATATGAAATAAAACCTGGAAGGGTTTACAGGAAAATGTTATCAGCTTTTGTCTTTGAGCTGAGGAAGGACTAAGTTATTTTTTTCTGCCTTATTTTTCCTTTTCTACATTTTAAAAATATCTCCCCTGGATCATCCAACACAGTCACTGTGCCATGAGAGTTCCGGTGCTTCTCCTCAGAAAGCAAATTCGAGCCCAAGTGTTCCTAACATTGTAGGGATCAAAGATTGTCCTTAGTTATCCCCTTTATGAACCTTCAGACTTAAAAGGCTGCTCCATCTGGGTGTTTCTTTGTTCAGTGGTGGTATCAACGACATGAGATGCAATGTGGAGCACATGACATTTGGCTTTTATTTATTTATTTATTTATTTTAATGTTTATTTATTTTTGAGAGAGGACAGTGTGCGAGCAGGGGAGGGGCAGAGAGAGAGGGAGACATAGACACAGAGCTGTCAGCACAGAGCTGTCAGTACAGAGCCCGATGCGGGGCTTGAACTCGCGGATGCTTACCCGACTGAGCCACCCAGGCACCCCATATTTGACTTTTATCTATCCTAACCATCAGAAAACTGCAAGACCCCCACTAGGTCAGCAATATCAAGAAGTTCCCCTAACAATGCTCAGTGTGACCGTCACAACCATGATCTACCCCCTTGCTCTTTCTTCCTTTTTCAACTGCAGGAATCCTTCCCAAACTCTCCCCACACATCTCCCCAAGAGATCAAAGTGGGATTTGTATGCTCTCAGGTCATATTTACTGCTGCTTTCTACCCACATGGCATTTAGCATGGGGCTACATTTTCAGAGGTGGGGGGATGTCTGAGAATCCCTGAGAAAGAAGCAGTTTAGCTGACTGTAAGTCAGAATCTAAGACTACTTGGTTTGGACCAAACTTTTGGGTGCTCCAAATGCAGGAATTGTGCAGCAGTTTCTTGCTATTACCGCCCAAGAAAGAATTCGATGAAACTTTAAGCAAAGAGCCATTTATTTGGGCAATTGGAATTGCACTTCCCGAGACACAGATTCAGATAGAAACCAGACTCCTGTTCTGAGGAAGACAAAGGGTGCAGGGTAATAAAGGCAAAAGGACCGTGAATGCAGAGGTCATTTAGGCCCTCTCTGCAAAACAGGGATTGAAACTAGGGTAACTGAGATTGGTTGGCTTAATATGCAAATAGGTGATTGAAATTTGTCAACCCCCACTGGCTCCTTTCCAAGTGAAGACTGTGAAGGATTCCTGTGTCCTGGTGAGGAAGGAGTTAAGTTCAGGAGGATGAGGGCTTCTAGCTGGCAAAAAGATCTTAGCTCTTCTAAGGAGGACATGTGTAAATTTCTCCTCCTGCTTGGCCTCCTGACCCTATTTTAAAGAGAGACTCTTTTAGTGAGGCTTGCTTGCTCTGCTTTGAAATCTCCTTTTACACTCTATTATATGTTTTTCCATGGTATTTTGACAACCTGTATGTAGAGGCTGCTTTTAGGCAACCAGCTTGAACAATGGTAACCTGAGTAAGGTAGAAGGGCTCACAGTGACCCCCGCCCCCTGGTTGAATACAAACAGGCTCATTAGGTGACACACCTCAAAATATCCAGAAGCCCTAGCTGACCGATGGGTTATTTATACCTGCACAGAGGTACCAAAAAAGGAAAATTCCATATGTTCTTATACTTCTTCACCGTCCTACAACCCCACACCCCTGCCTCCTCACAGACAGTCTCCCCTTTGCTGTCCTGCCCTCTGCTCCTTTCCAATATAGTCAATAAACTTCTATCTCCTTTGTCCTGCCTTGGGTAAATTCTTTCACCACCTGAGCCTCACACTTTTTTCTATACTTATTAAATTCGTTTACTTTGTTTCTACTAACTGCAAAAACTTTTATTTTTTAAAGTACAGTGATTCTTGGGGCGCCTGGGTGGCTCAGTTGGCTAAGCAGCTGACCTCAGCTCAGGTCATGATCTTGTGGTTCATGGGTTTGAATCTTGTATCTGGCTTTGTGCTGAAGAACTCAGAGCCTGGAGCCTACTTCAGGTTCTGTGTCCCTCTCTTTCTGCTCCTCCCGCACTCGTGTTCTGTCTCTCTCTGTCTCTCAAAAAGTAAATAAATGTTAAAAATTTTAAAAAATAATTAAGTACAGTGATTCCTTTATCTACTGATACTGCTCAATCTTGTTCACCAAAGAGTAGAGTTCTCAATTGCTGACACCACACTTATCCATGTTTGACCAATTTTCCATTTTCTTTCCACTAAATCAGTCACCATAACCACAAAACGAGGTGAAACATGATGCATCCAGCTCCCAAAGGGCTACTTACAATAAGTCTTTTCTCCTATCATCAAAACTCACACAACTGCTTTCCCTACTGAGAGTAGACACCTTGGATGGAGTTGTGGGTTGGCACATCATAAAGAATTTTAAGGCTCTACCTCTGGCCAATTAAGTGACAGACTAAACATGTCTGTCTTACTGAGGAGCTTGGATCCCATGTCATACAATTATTCTTTGGAGTCAGCAGGAAAAAGCATTTAGATGTATTGGGGATGGGGGGAATCTATAGGAGAGTTAGATGAAGGAATTCCAATATCAGAAGAGTTTTCAGGTAGAAGTTTTGAACTGGGGTGAATGTTAAAAATACTTTGTTATATGGAAGTAGATGTTTGTATAACTACACATGGAAGTCCTAAATTGGAGTAGAAGACCAATTTTGACTCACATTGAAAAAAGAATGTCTTAAAAATTCCCAAATATATAATAGAACAATTCACCTCAAGAAATATTAAGAACAGTGAGAACTTGTCAGAAAATTTTAGCAGATATTATATAGGAGCTGGATTAATGATCTCCAAGTTTCCTCCCAAATCCTACATCTGGGAATATTTAGGTGAAAAGTTGTGCCTATCCTACTTCCCTGAAACCAATGGATGGAGGTACACAAGAAAAAAAAATTGGGGTGCCTGGGTGGCTCAGTCGGTTGAGCGTCCGACTTCGGCTCAGGGCATGATCTCGCGGTCTGTGAGTTCGAGCCCCGCGTAGGGCTCTGTGCAGACAGCTCAGAGCCTGGAACCTGCTTTGGATTCTGTGTCTCCCTCTCTCGCTGTCCCTCCCCCACTCATGCTGCCTCTCTCTGTCTCAAAAATAAATAAAAACATTTAAAAAAAAAGAAAAAAGAAAAAGAAATTAATGATAAGCACGCCCACTCTCTTAAAGATCATTGATTTGGCATTCGAATGTCTATTTCACGGACCTTTAATGTGTCTTCTGTCTCCAGAGACACAATGCATAGAACTACAGTTCACGTGAGAAAGCTTGAGTTCTGCTACTGGAGAGCTGTGTAACTTTGATTTCTCTGAGAACTGTATTCCGAAGAATAAAACCATTACCTTTGAAAGCGATAAAATGTTTTCCAAATATGAAGTGATTTTACTTACACACATTTTATCGAAGTTATTTCAAATGGAATGCCCATTTGTCATTATTAAACTCATTTCCAAAGTCCTAGTCTTTGAAGAAACAACAAGACCAACTCCCCATGTCATATGATCGACAGGTAGTTTCTAGGCCCCTAGAAATGTTGAGCTGTTTTTCTTTTTTACTTGCAGTCGACACACCAAAAGTATTTGTTTTCACACCACAAATAACCTTCCTTTTATGAGTTACTACTCTCCATTGTTGGCTTACCTTCTAGCGTTTCTCTGTATCTGCAAAAGTAATAAACCAGTTTCAAGTAAGTCACTTCAAATAACAGTGGAGTAGGATAATTATGCAAAGAAATTTCTTCAAATAACTGGCACTGTCATAGATGGCATGCATGAAGAACAATAATAATAAGTCTGCTATCTTTAAGGCAGAGGGGAATGATTTACATAAGGGAAATTGTGGTTGTCCAATACCAGACACAATAGTGCAGTTTTGCTGCTGGAGCAGGCTGAGCATCCGCATCCAATGTTTATCTGAGTCACAAGCCAGGGGCTCTCAGCTCATTCATCATGGGAAGCGGCAGGGCCTAATGGACTGTTTGGCCTGTAGGCTCATTTAGTCACCTTCATTGGGATACTCATGCCCTTGGAACACATGACTCATTCATAAAAAGAGCAGACTCTTTTTTTCTGTTTTGTTTTGTTTTGTTTTTATCATCAGTCAGCCTCAAAGGGTCACATTGGGACTGGTGTAAGACAGCAAGATTTTTTCAGGTGAGTCTTATTATCCACTTGGGTTGGGAAAATAAGGCCAAATAAAAATCCACAATCTAGAATCTGTTCCAAGCCATCTAAGAATATTCTCTAGCTATTTGCATTAGTTTTGAATGGATAGGACACAGTAATTGGTGAGTAAATGTTAATTTTTGAAGTCAGACTGCCTGGATTACATTCCACATCTGCTACTCTTCAGGTGTTTACTACTAGGAAAGCATTTCCCCTCTCAGTCTTTTCACCTGTGAATAAGGATTATTATGGTAAAATTGGCTTCTCTGGGCCCATTAAATGAAATAATTCACTTCATGGGGTATGCCAGAAAATGTTTAACAACCAGCTCTTTGGGTGGAGTGGGGACAAGGTCAGTATTTGAAGATTTCTATGGTGTGAATGCTCCCAACTGGACCATTTCAAGTGGGGAAGATGTGCACACAGTAGCTGGCCAGTCTCAGCACACACCACTGAGAGAAATCACTTTGTGTAGCACCTGTGATATTGAAGGGCTCAATTATTATGGTTAGTTACTATCATAAATTTTATTAGAATTTTGCTTTGGATTTCATTATTATTGACACTCACTAAACAAAATTTGTTCTTTCTCTGCCCTTGATACTCTTTTTCCAAAATATAACAAAAGAAGAAAAATTGTAACTTTGGGAAATTATGATGACAATTAGAAAATAAAAGGAAGTCAAACAAAAAGTTTCCTTAATGTCTCTTGTTTGGAAGGAAAAGCCAGGAACTAGAAGACCTTTAACTCTTTTTTTTTAATTTATGTATTTAAATTTGAGTTAGTTAATGTACAGTATAGCAATGGTTTCAGGAGCAGAACCCAATGATTCATCACTTACATATAACACTCAGTGTTCATCCCAACACGTGCCCTCCTTAAAGCCCATCTCTTATTCTGCCACTGTGGTTCATCTGGTTTGGACGAGCCACTTAAACTTCTCTTAGGCTGAGTTTTTCTTCTTGTAAAATGGGTGAAATAATTTGTGCTTTGTCTGCTTTACCGGAAAGTTTGAGTATTAAAATCTACAACTTACAAAGACATTTCTTATAAACTTAAGAAGTCTGTTTTTTTTTTTTAAGTTTATTTGGAGAGAGAGAATGTGCATATGGGTGAGGGTGAGGGGGAAAAAAGGGAGAGATTGAACCCCAAGCAAGCTCTGCCCTATCAGCACAGAGCCCCATGAGATTACGACCTGCATCAAAATTAAGAGGCAAATGCTTAGCTGGCTGAGACACCCAGGTGTCCCAAGTCTGGTTTTATATTCAGAATCACTGATTCAGCAATCCAACTCATGGGATTTATCCTAAGGAAGTAATTATAAAAAAGTAAGAAGTCTTTTAAAAATTAGGAACAACTGAAATGTGCATTAATGTACTTAATCTGCTTTAGGTAATTTATCTTAGGTAAATGCAATAGAATGTTATAGAAGTGTCAATGAATATTATGCTAATGTGTATGAGTCTTATGCTAATGTCATTTTAATGTTAATGAAAGATAACTTTGCAGTGGAAAAATATTGTCTTCGTGAATATAAAAATGGTATTTTTCTAAGAGAAAAATTTTATGACAGATTATATGGTAAAAAGTCACAGAATACAATTGTATTATAATACAAACATAATAATCACATATTTGGGGAAAAAATAGGAAAAGAATGTAGAAAGGACAAAATTGTGGTGTTACAGTCATGAATTTTATGCTATAAAAGGCAGGAGTAAAAAATCAAAATTTAAAAACCCATTATGAAAATAGTTACAGGGTACTAAGGTATTAATGGAAATCCAATAAGTAGAAAGCCATCAGCCCAGAGAGCCATCTCTTTCAAAATGACTCTCCATATTTTTTCTTGTATCAGACCTAATTATTTGACCAGTTACTCCAACAAAGGTGAATTTTCTGCGACTTGAGAGAAAATGGAAAGAGTAGCAAGTTTTTAAAACTAGAAATACATTCGAAACTTGAGTTGGTGAGAGCCTTTCTCTTTCAGGTAAAACACATATCAAAATTTCCATGTATGCTGTCTCATGCCAGGGTCAACTCTACACTGGTTGGAAAGAATGATACATATGAGACTTCATAGGTAATTTACCTTAGGTAAATGCAGATCTTGCCTCTGATCCTGATTTATGGCCCCTAGTCAGATGACTTGAGTTTTCAATTGGTTTATTTTAAGCCATGATTTTGGAGCCTTATAATTCCTTGACCTCCGCATTCTGACCCGACTTCTTACAACCATATGCTTCTGTAAAATACCGTGCATCTCCAAATCCCATGCACACCTTATGGCACATACTTCAAAGCTATCTGGGCGCTTTGGAACTAATGATGACTGATGACTTAGGATAAGAACCAAATACCTATTTTCTCATTGGTCTGAATTACCATTACCTTTATGGGAAACTGAAGTCCAATCCAGTCCAAGCTGGACTGAAGCTTGGAATGTGCAAGAAAATGAAGAGCATTTTGTTGGCAACATGTGACAGTGACAACAGCTGTCCTCTGTGGTTATCAATAGGCTTTAACTCAAGTTTGCAAACTCAAAATACAAGGGCAGGCAGATGGCACAGAAGGTGGTGAAGTTACTGAATTCTGTTACCATCTAGAGTAACACCTCTTTAACTGCACTGTGCTTTAAAATATGGTGTGAACTAAATACGCTAACCACACACAGCATGTCTGCTGGCTGCTAGTCTGCTTCAACTCTGCCTGCTTCTCAGAACAGAGTAAAGAGAAGCAAGGATGCTCATGTAGTGATACAGCGTGTCCAGTTGAGAGAGGACTCAGCCCTTCCGGTGGACCTTCCTTACTGGCAGCAAGCTGGCCCCACAGATTCCCCTGCTCCACCTCTAAGATCAATCTGGACTTGAGCCAGAAAGGATGTAAATAGTTTCTTGCTACTTTGACACAGTAATGAATAACCTCTAGTTCCCCACATTGTTCCCAGTGTCCCTGGTCCTTCTTGCTTCACAAGTCCACTCAATTTCTGGGTCCATGCACCCAACTACCTGGGCTATCCCGGACTGCGATCTAATCCTCTCAGTTTCTAGAACATGGCACCAACATTAGTTCTTTCAGAAATGAAAGCTAGGTCCTGCCTTCACAATTGGAGCCTGGTATCAAATGAAATGCCCCGGGGCCAACATGACTCTCCTCTAACTGCAATACCTAAGTTGATGGGCTCACAGTTTGATTATAGAAAAGGTTCTCTGCTGCTTAGACTCAGATGATCAAATGGTCTTTAGATTTCATCAAAAGCTGTGGTAAGTCTACTAGAACACATTCTGTTTTAAATACACTTGACAGAGATGAAGAGGAGTTTGAATTTCCTTTCTGTCAATAAATTGATTAAAAACAGTGGTCAGAGGTGTGATGTACTCCCTACTTTATGCTCAGTCTATGCTGGGTGTTGTAGGGGATTTAGAGAAAGAATAAATCACAGTCTCTGTCCTCAAATAGTTTACACTCTAGATGTGGACACACCCACACACAAATTCACACCCAGGAAAGGAGAGTACACAATGAAAGTCGATAAATAAATAACTATTAACATTTGTGGTACTTCTATTGGGCTGTGCAATTTACACAGGTGATGTTGTATCCTCACCACAACTTTGAAAGTTGTCAATTCCCCTTTCCCATCGTAAACTGAGGTGCAGAGACCTCAGCCCACGGTCACACAGTCAGTAGCAAGTTAGACCCATGAGTGTCTGATTCAAGACCTGGTGTTCTTTTCTGTGAATTAGTGGTTCTCATTCTTCACTGTGTACTTAAATCCACTGACACTTAAAAAAACTACAAATGCCTGGACTATGCCGTCAGAGATTCTGTTCATTTGAGGTCTGAGCATTGGCATATTTAAAGAATCCCATGTGATTCTAATGTGTCGTCAAGGTAAAGAGCCGCCGTGCCAAATCCTACTGTCATTGTGCAGCCCAATCCTGAGAAAAAGAGTATATTTTGAAGAAAAAGCTCAGTTCCTAAAAATTTAGAGCAGGGGAGCTGGGATAAGCCCCTGAACCACACATACTTATAGGTTATGCACATTTCTGTGCATAAATGGATGAAATTTGTAAGGTGGGCATATTGCTCACTGCTTGCTGATGGTGCTGTGTCTTGCTATTTTTATCTCATTTGAGTATCACAACAACCTGGAGTGGGATGCCAAGTAAAGTATTTACCAGTGAAAAAACAGACCCAAAGTGACTAAGTGACTTACTGAACATCACTCGGCTAGTTAGTGACTCCATCCAGTCTTCATTTTGGTGCATCGCCTAGACTCAGCGGCTCCCACAGCCCTGGAACTTCATGGCACTGCTGCAAATTGAATGGTGGGATCAATGATTGAGGAAGTTGCTAATTGAATGGGGTGAAGGGTATAATTATGTTAACAGCCACGACCACTTTAGGAAGCACTATTTAAGTTCCTATGACAGACATAGCTTAGCCTATATTATCATAATCATCCTTCTAAATAAATTATTTAGATTAGGCCATGCATGCTCATGAGCTTGTGAAATACAGATAAACATATTTTGTTTCCCAAGCCACTAGCTCAAGGCATTAGTATGCATCTCCCTCTGCTCCCCCATTCCCCTGAATATAATGACTGGAAATACTTTGGACCATGACCAGGGGAAGGCCAGGGATGCCCACTCAAGCACAGGCAAACCATCGAATTAGTAGCTTTCAGAAAAACTACCCCATTTGGCTTGTGCTTCCTAAAACCAAGTTGTTATAGAATAATTAAGTTGGGGAGGCAGCTCCATGAAGCTTCCACAATAGAGCGAGGAGCTGAAATACCAGATGGTGCTATCAATGCACAGCAGATGTTTGCCAGTGAGCTGGGAACACGGTCTTAATTTCCAGGGTAAAATGACTTGCTATAGCAGAGAAGAGTCCAGTGTTTATGGGTCCCCTTTGTGGAATCTGCACACTGTGGGTCTCTCTGGAATGGGAGACCTAGCTCATTCTGTGCAAGGTGGCAGAGAGTGGACAGTGTATTCATGGTTCTGGCCGATCGTGGGTCATTTTACTTTACTGGAGATTTAAGGAAAATGGGGCTTCTGGTCCTAGGACACTCAAGATGTCTGTTAATTGGTAATTGGAGAATAAAGAAAAAAAGAAGAGACATTTCCTAAATGCTTAAGATGTATCATCAATTAAATAAATAATAATGATGTTAAGGACAACTAAAAAAGATATAAATCAACCAGTATAAAGCAGTAAAAGTTACTCACACACATTTCATGTTTTAAAAATGTGCCTACTGCAAATACTGTCTGAAGAATTATTAATAATATCATTTACATGTGAAGGTACAGAGTTCCCATCTTGAAGTCTCCAAATCTGGATTTATTTTTTTTATTAAAAACATTTTTAATGTTTTTATTTTTTTATTTTTGAGAGAGAGAGACAGAGCGAGAGAGAAGGAGGGGCAGAGAAAGAGGGAGACACAGAATCTGAAGCAAGCTCCAGATTCTGAACTGTCAGTGCAAAGCCTGACATGAGGTTCAGACTCATGAACCATGAGATCATGATCTGACCCAAAGTCAGACGATTAGCCGACTAAGCCACCCAGGAGTCCTGGATTTAAATTCTAACAGGCAACTCAAGGGTGCTTTTTGGCTTTCAAGTAACAGATACTTAATTAATTAAATAGGAAATTGAATCCAAGAAAGTTGAGTAACTGGGTCTTGGGAAGCAGACAAGATAACCCCTTTCCTCCCCAGGAATTGACAGTGACTAGGGTCCTGGAAAACCCTAGTAAGACAAAAGCCATGTGAATTTCAGCTCTGAAGAGGCCAGCAAATCTCATGAACTTATGGATTTATTTAATGGGAAGTGAATTTCGGGGTGAGGCTGGGTCCCAAGTACAGGTGGTCTCATCCTGTTCTTGCTAATGTGACATCTGTTCTTCTCTAAAGTCTACTTTGGTGCTGTCTCAATACTCCCTCTCCTCCCTGCCCAGAAATGTAGTGCTCTCTCCCCCAACAGCATAGGAACATTGCTTCCTCACCTTCAGAAAAACCTCCCACCCCTTGCACCCTTTTCTTCTTCAAGTCACTCTCTACCTTCTAGTGTGTGGCCAGAGAGCTTCCCATGGACCTTCATTTCTCAAGAGTGAGCAGATAAGCGTGTGGGTTTATATAAGTGCTTCTTAAGCCTTCATGGTTTGTGACCTCCATTCTCTCTAGTTATCCTCCTCTTTGAAGAGTGCTTCTGTGAAACCTGAGGGATGTGTAACAGAAAGCCTCACTTCAAAATGTAGACAGCGAAAAATTAGGAAACAGATGCTGGTGAGCACACTGATAAAACTACTTAATTTATATCAACAGAGAAAAAATGTGATTGAGAACACACCGTTGCTCACTTTGAATCTATATTTTCAAAGTGGCAGTCACTGATTTCATGTGCAAAAATTTTGGAAGAAATACAATAAAAACCCCAAATCTCTCCCAACCCAGAAATCCTCTCCACAAATGTAGTAGAGAAAGAAAACCATTTTCTTATTGACTAAATATTAAGTCAGAGTGTGATGCACATGACAGGCAATCTTAGTCTTCAGTAAATACTGACAAGCATGAGAAGCTGGTATCTCCCATCCTGGTACAGGTCAAAGCCATCATATTCACCAAAGAGAAGTAAATCAATACTAGGTCCTAGGCCTGTATTTAGTCAGGATTTGATGGACATTTGTCCTTGTCCCTCTCTGGGGATCCGAGTCCTCAGGAGAAGATAATTCTCCCAACTCTTCTATCCAGGTGTTTCTCTCTTCCTCCCTCCCCCAGCCTTTACCTGTTAACCTAGACTCAGATTGTAGGGACCCGGAAATCAGCCTGATATATACATACACATCTGTAAACTGTTTTAGGATCCTGATTCTCAAGTAAGTCCATACAGAAGCTCTTGAGGAGACTTTCACTCCATTTGATTGTCAGTTGTCATCAGCATTACCCAGGCAGAGAAACTTTTTGATAGATAAAAAAAACCCAAAACAAAACAAAAATCAACTTATTCTTCTGAAGATGAAATGGCTGAGTAGGGACTAAACTATTCCTCACTATTCTGAGTCAAATTGAGTTAACAATGACATAAAAGAATGAAAAATAGATTTGATAAATAAATGTTTCCAAAAGGAAAAAAAAAGAGAAAGACCCCAAATAAACAACCTAACTTTTCACTTCAAGTAACAAGGAAAAAAACAAAGCCCAAAGTTAGCAGAGAAAGGAAATAATAAAGATTAGGGTAGAAATAAGTAAAATAGAGAATAAAAAAGCTACAGAAAAGATTAACAAAACCAAGAGTTGGTTCTCTAAAAAGATAAACAAAATTGAAAAACCTTTACCTAGACTAAACCAAGGAAAAAAAAAAAGAGAGGAATAAACTTATAAACTTATAAATTAAAGAGTAGACATTACAGTTGATACCACAGAAATACAACGGATCATAATAGACTTCTATGAATACCAACAAGCTGGACAACCTAAAGGAAACTGACAAATTTGTAGAAACATACAACCTACAAAGACTGAATCATGAAGAAGGAGAAAATAACAAGACCAATAATGAGTAAGGATATTGAATCTCCCAACAAAGAAAAAATAAGCCCAAGACAAGATGTTTTCACAGGTGAATTCTATCAAATATTTAAGAATAATTAACAGCAATCCTCCTCAAACTCTTCCAAAAAATTGAAGAGGATGGAAAGTTACCAAACTTACTTTATATGGTCAGCATTTATAGATTAAAAATTCTCAACAAATACTAGCGAACTGCATTCAATAGCACATTAAAAGTATCATGCACCATTATCAGGTGGGATTTATCTCTAGGATGCAAGGATCATTCAGCATACACAATCAATGAATGTGCTATATCACATTAACTAAATGAGAAATATAAATCATTGTCTGAATAAATACAGAAAAAACATTTGACAAAATTCAATATTCATTCAAGATAAATACTCCCAACAAATTGGGTATAGAAGAAATGTACCTCTAGATAATAAAACCATTTATGACCTACCCACAATGAAGATCATATTTATGATAAAAGGAGAAAGGTTGAAAGCTTTTCCTCTAAGACCAGGAACAAGACAAGAGTGCCTACTCTTATTATTCCTATTCATAGTTCTAGAAGTCCTAGCCAGAGCAGTCAGGCAAGAAAATAAAATAAAAGGCATCTAAATCAGAAAGGAAGAAATAAAATTGTCTTTGCAGATGATATGATCTTACGTATAGAAAATTCTAAAGAATCTACCAAAAAACCATTATGATCAATAAATGAATTCAGGATAAAACCAATGCTGAGGAGGACGTGGAGAAAAGGGAACTGTGAGTAGGAATGTAAATTGGCGACGACCTCATGGAAAACAGTACAGAGGTTGCTCAAAAAATTAAAAATTCACACAGCATTTACTCAGTGTCTACTCTAGTCCAGTGCCATACTGGATGCTTCACAGGATGAAAAATAATAGTGTTATCTGCTTCATTTATTTAATTGCTACTAATATCATCAGAATAGCTAACATTAATTGAGGGTTTAGTATGTGCCAGGCACAGTGTTAAGCACCTTACAGTATTTCCTCATTTAATCCTCACTGTAACTCTACAAGGTAGTACGACTTAGTCAGAACCCCTCCAACTGCAAACATGAGGAGGCCAGTTCAAGCTAACCTAAGCATAACAGCAGCAGTAGCAACAACAGCAACAGCCTTTCAAAGGGCTGAGAAGGAGGGTGGGACTATCTGGATCAGAAATGAAAAGTTCTGGCCCAAGTTTCCCTTCCCTTCCTTGTCTCTTTTCATTTGGGCCTCAGTCTTCCCTTTATGAATGTGCTTTCTTCTTAAGGCAGAACTATGAATGCTGGGAGCCATAAGCAGTGATCCAAGCTGCCCATTTCTGCTATGGGGTCCCAGGGAAGAACACTGGTTGACCTGGCTTAGGTCACATGTTCTTTAGCCAATTACAGAGCCAGGGGGATGGAGTGCTCTTGTTGGTCAGTCCTAGTCACAAAATTGAGGTCTCAGGTACCAGGTCCCGTGATTAGTAGCCCCACCAGAATAGCACTGTGTGGTGGAAGGGGTAAACAGACAAATGTTAGACACCCACCACATTTAAGTCTTATTACTTAATCATTTTACAATGAAGATACTGAAGCATAGACAGATTGTCCATTTTTAAGTAGCAGTACAAGAATTTTTCTAGATTTGACATATTGAAAGCCCATGCTCTTAACTACTGTGGCATATGGCTTTCTTAGCTCTTACTTTGGAGATATTTATGACAGTTTGTGATGACTATTTTCATTACACATAAATCTAGATAATTAATACAGGATAATATAGAAGTAAATATAGAAGAACCAGAATCTTCACCTAAATTCTGTAAGCATATAAAGTAGGGGGGCATTAGAGAAGGATAAAATGGATTATATAAGCATTTATGGAGGAAGAAAATTTTTAGTTAAGTATATTTGAAGAAGGGTTTATGATTGGCTAACAGAAAGGAGGGGGGAATACTGCTTTACTTAATTATGTTTAAGAGTGAAATGTTTTTTTTCCAGTCCTAGTTAGAACTTTTTTTCCAGCCAAAATGTCTAGCCAAGGGTCAAGTGCTGACTCACATGTGACACTGGACACAATCATTCACATTCTGGTCTTAGTTTCCTCATCGACAAAATATGGAAACTAACACCTGTTCCATTGTTTCATAGTATCTCATGATACTTGAATAGATGAGTATCTCATGGTACTAGAGTAGATGAGAAGATACCAACATGTTCTGATGAGCTGGAAACAATATCTGAATGGTAATAATATTTCTTACAATGTGCTTACTATGTGCTATAAAATGGCAGTTTTTCTTCAGATAGTCTTTCTGAAATTAAAGGGAAATTGAGACCATATCATAATAGGAGTTTTATGAACAGGTCACTGAAGAGGCAAAATTTCTATTCTATCCCCAAATAAAGCTTTTAAAATTTGACAAAGCTTTCTTTACTCTGTAGCAGGACTACTCCAGAGTAAGGAAGTAAGTCAATAAATAAATAGGTAAATAAAAAAATAAATTCTGTGTCCAACAAAAAGGTTTTCTTGCAATCAAATGAGAAATACTTTCCTATGTTTTCATGTATTCAGTAAGTGAGGTGTCTTATTGGATGCTTCCCTCTTAATAGTAATTCATAGTCTCATGCATCTCTCCTAAATCATTTCTTCTGCAAGCTGAGCAGAAATTTCTCTCTGAAAACACTTCCACACACCCTTAAAGGTGTCTACTTAGTAACTCCAAATGAGACTGAGGCATCAATTTGAAGTGGTCATTCACTGCTGTGAGGAAACAAGGTGATGTTGCATTTTTAAAATAATTGAGTCGAAGAAAAAACCCCAAATGTAGCAGGTGAAAGCAATGAAATCCATTCTGTGTCTCATTTACTTTAACGGGTTCAGTTATGCATGTTCGTGATGATAAATAAAGTTGTAGGCAGAATGTTGGCAAAGAGGATAGACCTGTTCCTGTCGAAGAAAGTCTGAGTTCAGCTCAAAACCGTTACATTTGGCCTGAGATGGGCACCAAGCTACTTTGTGTGTTCTTACAAATATTTTTTGCCACTCAGAGTACTGTGAGTGCTTTCCAAATCTCGTCCTACAATGAGACAAGTGAACACCCCTCTCTCAACAGTCACATATGGGATCCCAGGTTTGGTGCCCTGCTGTTGAGGGCTGAGAGACTGACTTTGGCTCCAGAGCCAGACTCTGATTCTCTGGGAGGATGCCAATTCTGTGGAACTCAGTGTCATGAGATTGGGAGGCAGAGAGATCCTCTTTCCTCTCAGAGGGTTTTTTCTTTAGACAAAAGGCTGGTATAGAATAACGACAAGAAGAATTCTGAAAAGAGGAGATGCAAAAAATATAGAAAACAAAGTCAATGTATGTATCAAGGGGATAAATGATTCAGTTGTACACATTTAATACTTGAGAGCCAGGTGCCTGGGTGGCTCAGTCGGTTCGGTGTCTGACTTCGGGTCAGGTCATGATCTCACAGTTTGTGAGTTCGAGCCTCACATCAGGCTCTGTGCTGACAGCTCGAAACCTGGAGCCTGCTTCGGATTCTGTCTCCCTCTCTGTCTGCCTCTACCCTGCTCATGCTCTGTCTCACTCTCTAAAATAAATAAACATTTTAAAAAAAGGAAAAAAAATACTTAAGAGCTATGGCAATAACCACCCAACAACTAAAAATAGGAAAGTGACTAAAATTGATTATTTCCAGGAAATGGGAATTCAGGTGAGGAGTCATGGGATGGAAAACTGTTGCTTTTTATGATAAGCTCATCTTGAATTTTTATTTTACTGTAAGTGTGTATTACTTTGATATAAATAAGTAATGAGGAATAATATAAAATATGGCATAGACTAAACAGATATTAGTTGAGATGGAAAGTGAGCTAAATCCAAGAACAATGGTTTGGAGTCAATGAATCTACATTTTACCAAGTTCTCCAGAAAATAGTGTTAGTTCATGGGTATCAAGTTGTTATTATGTATCAGGCATCATTTTTAGAGCTTTATATACATTAACTTATTTAAGCTTCGAGAAACCCTCTGAGGTAGGTACTACTATCCCTATTTTACAGAGAAGGAGACTGAATAACAGAGGTAAGTAAGTTGCTCAAGCTTCTACCACTAGCTGCAGAGCTAGGATTCAAGGCTAGGCACATCTGTGGCCATGCATTGCACTTGTCTAGTCTGCTACACCCAGGTGATTGCAATGCAGAGGAAGATCTGGAAACTATGTTACAGGAGGGATTTGTGGAGGCTTCTGATGTTAAAAGTCCAAGGTGCAACTTGGAAAACACTGCAGTAAATATTTAATGATCCTCACCTGTACCCCTGAACTTAGATCTCTGGCCCAGATATTTCCATTGAACTCTGGATCCCTATATCCTACAACCTATTATGTATATTTCAAAAACACCTCTTCACATCTTAGAACAAATTCAAAAAACTCTCCGTTTGGTTCTCCTTGTCTCAAAGAAGAGTATTACCTTCTACACAATTAGGCAAGTCTGGAAACTCAAGAATCACCTCCAAATCTCCCTTTCCCTTCTCACTTGCCATCACCCTGCAATCAGTAAATAATGCTTGTGACTCTTGCCTAACTAATTTCTCATGAAGCCACGTGGTTTCTCCTTCTGTGGCCACCCTCAGCCCCTACTCTATGTTACTTTCACCTCCTGGAACCTTGGTATTTATCCGTCTGATCACTCTTCACACTGTGGTAAGCGTGAGGAAAACACAATGAAGGCTCAATTTCTTGACATTTGCTGTTAAGTCCTTCCTGAGCCACACTGCCTACCTCCTGGGCCTCAGCTCAGACCACTCTCTCCCTCTCTCCTTGCTCCAATCACAATGCTTGCCCTTAGTTCCTCCATCACCCATGTTCCTTTGGTTTCACACTCCATACACCTCATACTGGTCCCTCTGCCTAGAATGCTGTCCTCCGGCTGGCTTAGAAAGCTACTTAATCTTTAAACCTCGGTTGTCCCATAGGTCAAAAGGGAATTAAAATGCCATAGATCAAGGGCTCTTGGGTGGCTCAGCATCTGACTCTTAATTTTAGCTCAGGTAATGATCCCAGGGTTGTGGGATAGAGCCCTGTGTTGGGCTCTGTGCTGAGTATGAAGCCTGCTTGAAATTCTCTTGCGCTTCCTCTGCCCCTCCCCCACTCACACACATTTTCTCTCTTTCTCTCTCTCTCTCAAAAAACCCAAAAAAACAAAAAAACTAAAACAAAAAAACCCCCATAGATCATAGTTGTTAAAAATACTAAGTAAAATAAATACATAATGTACCTGGCACAAAATAGATGTTCAATAATCTGTTTCCCTAAATATATCCTAGAATTTTAATTTTTTCAGTAATCTTCATATAAAGATAAATTCACTTGCACATGTTCTCTAATTGTGATTTCTAAAACTTTGAAGTAGGAAAAAACCTTTAAAGTTTTGTTTATTTCATTTTAGAAATTTGTTAAATCATAATGCATCTGGCAGTGTAGCATTTGTGCTGCAACTTTTAATTGCTGTCAAGTTAATAATATCCTGAGAGTGTGGAGTCTTTGTTAAACGCAGGTATTAGACAGCTATAATTTTCAAAATTACTGCTTTGTTCTACAACCCATTTAAACAGAGAAAATAATTAATGAAATGTATATACTTTCAGAGGTAATGACATGAAAAAGGATTTCAAATAAATGAGCAAATAAAGAAAATAAATTAGCATCTAATTTGTAATTAGAGATTACAATGCTTAATAATTTGAAAATGAGTTGAAACTTTATGGTAATATAGAAGGTGGTTAACACAGTAACATTCCCATTGAGATTAAAATGACTTTAGTATCAGTTCTATCAAGGAGGGCATGGGGAGGGTTGAATAACTGAACTATTGAAATAACAAAGGTATAATTAAAAAGGAACATCAGTAACAAGATGGACTCAATTTATTATGGCCAGAAAGGGGCATTAAGTATATACATGTGAGGGGCACCTAGGTGGCTCAGGCAATTGAGTGTCCAACTTCGACTCAGCTTATGATCTCACAGCTTGTGAGTTTGAGCCCCACCGCAGTTTGAGCTGAAAGCTCAGAGCCTGGAACATGCTTCAGATAGTATCTCCTCTCTTTCTGCCCATCCCTCGCTCGTGCTCACTCTCTCTCTCTCTCTATCTCTGTCTCCAAAAATAAACATTAAAAAATAATAAATTATAGTATATACATGTGAAATGTGGCCACACAGCAAGATGCTGTAGAAAACAAACAAAATAATAACCTAACAACAAATTTATTTATGCTAAGTTAAAATTATTAGAAATTTCCACTAAGGTGGGCAAGTCTTTAGAAAAATAAAAAAATAGAAATACATGAATATTTCACATTGGAAATTAGAAATTTTGGGTGCGTCACGGCTATGTTTGAAAACCTACATTCAAGAAATTGGATAACTATTTGAACACAACACTCATCAGTATATCTAACTGCTTTGCAGATGCTCCTATAATTCTCAGTTGTGCTCAAGACTAAAAGTTCCAGCTACTACGCATTCTAGAGTTTAGGGACAATGTTGTCATGCTCAGATGTGGCATAAAAAAAGTAAGTGAATGTGAGCCATTTCACAGGCTGGCTCCACAAGATTGCATTTTTGCTGAAGGTCCAAGTGAATGACACCATCAGCTGTCAGTGCCTGAGTCAAACAATTGTAGAAGTATTTGTAAATGACAAGAGGAAAAATTCCACAGCAATTAAAAGTAATACAGCAGTGTTGATAAAAAGTACCCTATAGATTAGGGCTGAGTTCAACCATTTGGCTTACAAAGCTAGCTATGTGTTGACACCTCCACCTTGGAAGACCAGAATGCCAATATATTCATCAGTTATACTTTCATTTTCGAAACCAAGCAGATACATGGCTATTTGAAGACCTTCCAAGTTAGCTCCTTACCCCCATTGCTGCCTCAGGCATTGATCTTGCTGCCTGTATGGGAAAGGCGTGAAACTGGGAATTAAGTGTCAGTAAGGAATTAAGCTCAGTAGGCGTGATTTGCCCCCTTGTATATCCCAAGGGGGAGAATCTAGGAAGCTTTATATTGGATCTGCTGAAAGTTGTGTCCTCCGGTCTTACTTTACCAACCATGAAGATTGTAGTTTCATCCTTACCTCACCCCTTCAGTTCCCTGACGTAGTCCTTAGGGGAAACGCCAACATTTTTATGACTCTTTTACTGTGTTCTATATAAAATCTCTATAAATGACAACAACAGCAACAACAAAGGCATGTCAAGGTGTTGTCAGATATCATTTGTACTTCACGAACTCTTGCTACCTGTACAAATTTGGGAGTTTACTTAACTTTCATAAGTCTCAGTTTCCACATCTGCAAAGCGGACATAATATCTAACTCACAGGATTGTTATGACATCAAATAGAATATCTAAGGAAAGAGTTTGTGCCAGGATTCAAATCCAAAAAATCTCATTCAAGAGTCTCCACACTTTTTAATTTTCTAATTTAATTAACATATGATAAAATTCATTTTTATTTTGGTGTATAGTTCTATAAATTTTAAGACATGTATGGAGTGAGGTAATCACCAGCATAGTTAGGATACATGATAATCCCATTATTGCAAACAGCTCCCTGTGCTAGCTCTTTGGAATCATATACTCTTCTCTGCCCTAATCTTTGGCAACCATGAATTGGTTCTCTATTACTATAGTTTTGTCTTTTTTGAGACATAAATGAAATAGTGCAGTATGTAATCACTTGGGATTGACTTTCTTCACTCAGTATAATGTGTTTGAGATTCATCCGAACCGTTGCACGTAAAAATAGTATGCTCCTTTTTATTGTTGAGAAGCATTCCATTGAATACATGTACCACAGTTGGTTAGTCTAATGACCCATTGATGAACTTTTGGGTTGTTTCCAGTTTTGGGCATTTCTGAATTAGAGCTTCTTTAAGTATTCACGTACAGGTTTTTGTGTGAGCTTAAGTTTTCATTTCTCCATTGAAAGTAGGATTTCTGGGTTGGATTGTACTTTTATATTTTTATATTTCGCTTGTATAACATTATATGTTTAACTTTATAAGAAACTACCAAACCATTTTCCTGAGTAGCTACTGTTTTACAATCCCCACCTCAGTGTATGAGAATTTTAATTGCTACACATCCTTGCTAGTACTAGAACATCTTTGGGATTATAGTTTTAAGAGACAAAACAAGGTCAATGCTCCTCACTTTTATCCATGGATTGTCTCATTTCATGTTAGCAAGGACTCCTCGCTCCTCTCTATTTTAATTCATCTAGTCCTTTTTGTTTTCACAGCTCTACAAGGTCTTTTTAATATGATTTTTGTATAATTTAGTCTTTTTTTCTAGTTAAGGAAGTGGAAACAATAGTCTACCAGTACTTCTTGCTTTTTGGAAGATGAAATTGGTGATGATATTATTTCATATGTCACCATTTCAGTTTGATTATACAAGTTATTGTTTCAAATCTGAAATGATTGTGCAAATAGTGTGCAATAACCAAGAAGTAGTATGTGATTTTAACACCTACACACAAACACACAGTGGGGAAGTAACTAGGCAAATTGTGGTTAAAAATAATAAAGCTTAAAGATTCTGGCTTTAAATTTATGATTATGGATGGGTAAATTTCATTGCATTCCATAGCGATAAAAAATACCTGCTTTTTATCTATTTTGGTGGGAGATGGGAATTGCTACAGGATTTATCAATTTAAAAATAAATATCTAGAAACTACTTAGCAATTGATGAGATAGGTGTATCATAACTACTAAGCAGTATCATTGGTGATGGTAAGAGATTTACAAAATTGAATAAACTTTTTTGGTACTTTTAGAATCAGGTAGATAAACTCCCCCATCTTACAAAAGAGAGTTCTTAAGTCCTTCACCAAAGCCACTCAGAAAAGTTGAATAAGCTGAGACCTAAGAGATGAGAAGGACCCAGTCGTGTGAAGAGCAGGGACGAACATTCCAAGCAGGTGAAATAATACTCACAAAGGCCACAAATTGGGAACAAGCACAACACAGTGAAGGGTTTGAGATACCAGCATGGGTGGGGCATGAGTGCGCTTGGAGAGCCATGCTGAATGTGACATAAGCAGGGACCAGCTCACTCAGGCCTCATGGTTCATATTTTGTTTGTTTTATTCTGAGTAAAATAGGGAACTGACAAAGCATTTTAAGCAAAAGGAATTGCATGACATTTTTGTGTTTAAAATATGATCTCTTGCTGCTTTACAGGGTTTCTATACCATTTTGATCATATATATATCAATGAACAGAAAGAATTTCAAGTGTGTGCTCCCCAAATAGCCATATTTGTCTATAAACTGTGTTGCTACCCTTCAGTAGTTAAACATTGGTGAGGGTGGATTGCTAGCTTTTGAATATAAAAATTAAGGATATAACAACCAATGATTGCTTTTTCTCCCTATACTGTGTCCTTGTCTGGTGCTGTTGGGTATATAAACACCAGCTTGTGTATGGATTTTGTAGAGACGACATGGAGAGAGAGAGTACTGGAGAATCAAGGCAGTGGTGTGAAAGCTGCTGGGGTAGACATAATGAGATGTGGAAAGGGCTGAGATATATTTTTCATTTTTAGAGTCTTCAGATTTCTTGTAAGAACCACCCATCTGTATCCACTGCCTGGCTTCTGACATTAACTGCCCCCTTCTCTTTCCAATGGATGGTGCATCCTTTTAGCACCATATCAACGAAATCTGTTCAAAAATCTTCAGGGAACACTGCGCTGGGAACCACTTAATTAGATTAGTCCACTTCTCTATCTGATTAGGCTATTTCTTTGGCAGTTTTGTTAAAGTGGTGCTTTTAAACTTCTGCCTGGTGACAGAGGCCAAAGGGGAACAAAGCTCTCTGAATTAAGAGGTAATTACCATAAAACAAAGAAACAAACAAAAACAATAACCAACCAGCATTGGAACGAATTTCATCTGAATCTTCCTGATTAAACCCTTCCTCAAATGGAAACTAAAATTGGAGATTTAAGAAAAACGGTCAGGTCTCAGTGAATTCCTCTCAAAAATCTCTTCTCTAAGGGGATGACTGGGGTAAGTGCAAGAAGAAAGGAGATATAACTGTCATGGGGAGAAAAATCAGCTATATTTTTACCAAGTTTCTGCAGGAAGTTCTTCGTGTTGGATTTAAGGCAGTAATAGTCCTAAGTCCAAATGAAAGTGTATTAAGACAAAATCAGTATTGGATCATAACCTTCAAATATCTTGATGTCTTCTCTCCTACCCCTTTTTGTTTTCCCACTCCTATATTTGGACAGGGACCTATTTGGTTCTGAATTTTTAATTTGAAGTTTTTCCTTTCCTGGAGGAACTCTGGCATCCTTATCCAGGTTGACAAGGAGGTTAGCAGGGCGTAAAGAGAAGGCATTAAGCAAATGATCCAGCAAAGCTCTAAAAATTTCTGAGGAGAGGGGAATGACTGACCCGGATTTCACAAAGAGCAATTTGCAATCTGGATGAGAGAAGATGTCCACTCTGGTCTCCTTATCTAGAAGCCCCAGCCTGCCACATATTGCTACCTTTGTGGAGGGGTACAGAGCTAGGTTCCAAGGACAAACCACTAGTCAAGGCCACAAAAGGGTGTTTCTGGAAGACATTCGAGGCTACTTTAATGTCAGACATCACTCTATTAAATATCAACACAGTCGACTTTTGATGGCTGAGAAAATTTCTCTCCATCTATTCCTATTTATCATGGAATGGTTTTAAGACAAAGACTCAGAGGCCTTTGTTATAATTATGCCTTGGGAAGACTTTGTATAAGAGAGGTTTTCTTGAACCTCATTGAAAACATCAATGAGGAACTATTTCTATATTATCTTCGAGGTGGACTCATCGTAGACACAGGAGTCAAATTTTCAGAGATGTTACCATGGAAATAGCAATGGAAGATACACACACAGACATACACACATACACTCACATATATACTGGAGTTAGTACTTTTTTTGGATAAGCATTAACAGTCCTGGTACTCATTTATTTAGTCATGGATATCTATTGTGTAATTACCATGTACAAACAAGCAGTGTTACAAAGCCTGTGAGGACTTATAAATTTGAAGATATTTAAGTCCTAATTTTATTTATTTATTTATTTTTGAGAGAGTGAGAGAGAGACAGAAAGAGAGGAAGAGAGAATCCCAAGCAGACTCCACACTGTCAGTGCAGAGACCACCATGGGGCTCATTACCCATGAACGGTGAGATCATGACCTGAACCAAAATCAAGAGCTGGACGCTAAACCAACTGAGCCACCCAGGCACCCCACACCCTGATTTTATAAAAAGATTGGATTTTTAAGAAAAACTTGGTAATTTAGGGCACCTGGGTGGCTCAGTAGGTTAAGCATCTGACTTCGGCTAAGGTAACGATCTCCTGGTTCATGAGTTCAAGCCCCTCATTGGGCTCTGTGCTGACAGCTCAGAGCCTGGAGCATGCTTCAGATTCTGTTTTCTCTCTCTGCCCCTCCCCCACTCACGCTCTGTCTCTCTCTCTCTCAAAAATAAACCATTAAAAATTTTTTTTTAATTTTAAAAAGGAAAAACTTACTAATTTAAAATATACTTAAAATTCACTCACCATAAATTTTCATCTGAACTGTTGCCTTAGCAGCTGAGGTCTTAGGCTGATATTTTGATCATACAAATCAGAATTTTAGGTCCTGGAGGAGACATCACCACCTAACCAACCCCTTCATTTTAAATTTTTTCTTTTTAATGTTTATTTACTTTTGAGACAAAGAGAGACAGAGCATGAGTGGAGGAGGGGCAGAGAAAGAGTGGGAGACACAGAATCCGAAGCAGGCTCCAGGCTCTGAGCTGTCAGCACGGAGCCCAACGCGGGGCTCGAACTCACAGACCGCGAGATCATGACTTGAGCTGAAGTCGGACGCTCAAACGACTGAGCCACCCAGGCGCCCCCCTTCGTTTTAAAGCTCAGTTAGCTGAGAGGTGGTTTGAGTGAAGGTCCTCTATAAACTAGTGGTAGAATATCACATATGAAGTTGGCTAACTTCATATAGGTTCCTTCCTACATGTTACAAGGCACATAATAGCAGCTCTGGGCTGAGCCTGAAGGTGAAGAGGAGACCAATACTGACTGATGGGTGAGTACCTCTTGGGGGATTTCTGTGTTTCATACTCCGTGTCAGGCAGATTCTATGTGCTGTAACTGAACCAATGAGGGTCCACTCCTTGGTGAGTCAGCGACTGCAGTTGCTGAGGTCAACCAGTTTGAGTTGTCTCACAAAGAAAACTTTTATTTGCAGCAAATGAGGAGATCATAGGAAATGGCATCCAAAACCATGACTCCCAATGGGTTCCTTATGCTTAGGGTTAGGATAAATATTTAGATAGGCAAACCTTGTCATCATAGGTACAGGTGGGCATAAGGTCACGCATGCACCTTAAGGAAACATGCTGATACACATATTATATGCTGTGTAAATGAGGCTTGTGCTTTTCCTTGGGCAAAGATTTTAGTATTGTAATGAGATAAAGGCAATGGTAGGTCATTCCAGAGGTTACTCCCCAGTCCATTTGCATAGACGCTCTTGGGGGTGTAGCTCAAAAGGTCTAGGTGGTCTAGGGCCCAGTAAAGAGGTCTTGTCAGGTGGTTTCCGGTTTCATTCGCCTGAGTTAAGAGGTAAGCGGGAAAGAAGAGCTCAAGGAAAAATGTGAGACAAAGGTTAGTGAGCACAAGCAGGTGAGCAGAAAATGTCAGGTCCCAGGGTCTAGATGGTGACACCACCAGGGCTATAAGGATAAACAAAACCCAAATGGTGCTTTGTCTCATGGAGCTCACAGTTTTGTCTTCCTGCCTGCAAGCAGTTTGCACCGTTTCAAGGAAGCCAAAAGAACGCCCACAAAACCTGTGGAAAATGGCAGATGGGAAAATGCTCTTCTAAACGGGCTGAGGTGGTGAATGAGAAAGGAGCGCTTTAAGATGTCAGGAAAGGGTGCCACCCAGGATCAGTGATTAACATTATTTTCTGTCCAGACCTGGAGACACAATCTGTGCTCAGGGTCGGATCAAGGCCCTCACGGGCAGAGAAAGCAGGGGGCCTCGACCCATGATATAGTGCAAGCTTTGAGATGCTCCTGTCGGAAGGGTTCCGGGAGCCGGCAGGGGGAGGCATTTGCGGTGTGGTGGGGTCCTGGCGGCTGCGGTGGCGGTGTATCGGCCCTATCCGCTCTCAGGCAGCAGCCCAGCCTTGGGGTGAGCTGGGAGCCCCAGGCCACTCACTGCCCGCGTGTAGGCTCCACAGGCGGCGACCGGGGGGTCCTGACATTCGGGCTCCAGCCCACGTGGGGCTCCAGGCCCCGAGCGCGCCGCCGCCTCCTGCCCCGCACTGCCTGGGCCCGCCCGCTCCGCGGCCCAACTTGGACGCAGTTGGGGTCCTGAGCGCCCGCCCCCCACGGCCCGCCGGCTGAGAGCCCCGCGCTGCCTCCTCCGCTCCGGCCCGCTCTCCGCTGCTTTCTGCTCCCGAGACGGGAAAAGCGGGTGCCGGAGGCGACTCCCCAGCCCGGCTGAGCGCGCTCCTCGCCGGCGCGGGGCTGTGGGTTCTCTGCGCCCTGGGCGCCTGCGGCGGCGGCTCGGGCCGAGTCCCGGGGCCCCGCCTCGCGGACTATCCTCACCTGAAGCCGCAAGGCTCGGCAGCCGCCTTTCCTTTGCTAGTCTCTGAGCGCTCCCTATACTGAGATGGGTAAGGCGAGGACGAGTACTGCGGATCCCTGAGACTGCTGGGCTCCAGATCGGAACTATTGCAAAGCCACCCGCCTGGGGCTGGAGGACTTAAGGCCAGTCAGCATCGCATTTGCCCTTGACAGGCGACTCCGCACACCTCTAAACTTTGCACTGTTCTGGTCAAACCAGGAACAGGAGGAGAGAAGAGGTGATGGGGTTGGAGGCAGACATGAAGGGTGGAAAGACTCAGAGCTGGTTGGGTCTTCCTACCGAGAACACTCGAGTAGATGGGGCTTCTGGAATCAGGACATGCTGCAAACCGGAGCCATTGCCCACCTCCCACAAGAAGTGATCTTCCCTTCTGCAACATCTACCTCCATCTCACCCAGTCCCCATCTACATTTCTAAACCCTAACCCTGAAAACACTTCAGAGTGAGCTGACAGTGACACTTGTCCCCCTGCTCACAGGGCTGGGTGTCTGAAGAGCGGGCAAAGAATGGAGAACAACAAAGTGTCAGGGCAGCCGAGATGGAAGAGTTCAATGTCAGCGGGCTGACTTGCCTTCTAGGGACTTTGCCTTTACTCCCTTGACTTCGTGATGGGCGCGAGTTAGACCAGAAAGGTTTGTGTTCATAGGGTAGTTTAGAGGGGATGTCTCACCCCTGTGTCTTCTTCCTCTGGAGGAGAGGAGAAGTCAATAGACAATCCGTCCTTAGAGAATTCCCAGTTTCTAGGCACTGGCCACTTGCATTACAGGGAGAGAATTCTGCAGCTCTCCTACTAACTGGGGGAATGTGGTCAGACCCAGAGCTTTCCAGGCTGTAGATGAGCCACTGTTATTCTGTGCGATCAGTCCTAGGAAGATAGGATATCCTCGAGACAACAGCCCCCTTTATCCCCTCTGTCTGACCTCGTCTAGTGAATAGCACAAATAAACCGAGTCCTCCTCCTGCTTTGTGAAGGGAAGAGACGGATCCTTGGATTACAGGAGGCTCAAACTGAGGAGAGTGGGTATGAATGGGCTCATGCTAGACACAGAGCAGGTGGAAGCCAGGCCTTTTGGCCTCTGCAAGTGAAGGTTTGGGTTTCTGAGGAAATTATGCATCTTTAAAATCGGAAAGAACTGTTACAATTTAAGCTGATTTTGGAAACTTTAAAGAAAGTTAAATTGGATGCAGTAGCTAAAGACCATTTTAAAATGTTCTCCAGGCATTGAGAACATTAACACCAAATAAAAGTACCTTTCAGGGTGTTTTCAGTTGTCATGTAATTGCCAGGAACATCCCCAGAGAGGTGTCACTTTGAGTTGTTGGCTCATTGTTAGTTGATTGTGAAATTTGCGAACATTTAAAAATAATAGTTTACGTTTTGTGAATCCCTTTGGTGTCCAGGCATAGATTGCATTAAGACGAATCATGAGAATAGCAGTTCCTAAACCATCAGTTTATTTTACTTGTTTTGAACTTCCAGTAAATATGTACTATTTTGAATCTGGCCTCTTTTGCTCAGCATTATGTTTGTGAGATTCACCTGCAGTATCCTTTTAGCAAGCAAATACTTGTTTGCTAGAGAGTAACATGGTCTTATGAATATCTTAGTTTGCTTTTAATTGGTTGGTATGCTATAACAGAAATAAAATGTCAAAAATGTTTCCTCAAGCTCCCATTGTGGACTCAGACTCTGCGCTGGGCACTGGAGAGACATAGAGGACAGTGTTACGAAGGCTGTTTCCAAGTATTTCTCAGTCTAATATGAGAGTCTTATTAACCAAAGACCATTACATCGTGATAAATATTTCAGAAGGTATGTGCAAGAGGGATAGGAACGCAGAGCTGGTTGAGGCTCACATTCTCCAGGGCATTGTCACAGAGGAGGTATCTACTAGTTTTTAGAGGATGAGTGACAGCTCACCAAATAGAAAGTCAAGATGGAAACTTGGAGGTCGTTACAGGAAAACCTATGTTTAGATTGGTTTTGCCAACCAGCCCAGAGATGTGATCTCTCTCTCAATTCAGAGTTTTTGTCTGTCAGAATGAGATGTTCGGCACTACCCACCCTCATGCGGCTCTGGGTGAGATCTAAAGAGATGTTATGACACACTTCTGATTCTGGGAATGCTGTGTAGAGATAGTCGTCATCATTAACTATTAGTGGATTTGTCAATACATATTTAACACAACCCACGTGCCAGGAACTGCTCTAATGAAGCCACCAAGATGGAAGAGGTGGCTCTGCCACTGTGGGTGTATTTCTGCCTTATGCTTTATACAAGATGCTCTGCCTGAGAGTCTGCTAGTTTGTGTGAAGGGTACATACAAGAGTGAGAAAACCACTGAGGAAGGGAGGCAAATGTTGAACTCAGATATCTCTGATGATGTTAATTTACAGTGAGTAATGGAGATGAGCGAAGCAAATACAGGTAAATACTCAAATAGCAAAGGCAATGTGGTTTGGAGGAAACGGTGTGGGCTTTGTAGCCAAATAATGAGGGGGCTGAATCCAGACTTCAATTCAAGTTCTGCAGCCATTGAATAAATTAATATTTGGGGGCAAGTAACTTAATCCCTCTGAGCTTCAGAATTCACATCCAGGTTTGAAAATTCCTTGACATGGTTTTTTACTGGCTTATTTAACAAATAGATATTGAACATATCCTCTGTGCTACATGCTGCAGTATTGTGATAACCAAGACCAGGCTACTGTATGTATGTATGTATGTATGTATATATGTATGTATGTATAATTTATATCCAAGTTAGTTAGTATATAGTCCAATAATGTTTTCAGGAGTAGTTCCAGTGATTCATCCCCTATGGATAACACCCAGTGCTCATCCCACTAAGTGTCTTCCTTAATGCCCCTTACTTGTTTAGCCTATCCCTCCACCCACAATCCCTCCAGCAACCTCTAGTTTGTTCTCTGTGCTTAAGAGTCTCTTATGTGTTTGCCCCCTCCCTGTTTTTATATTATGTCTGCTTCCCTTCCCTTATGTTCATCTGCTTTGTATCTTAAAGTCCTCATATGAGTGAAGTCATGTGATATTTGTCTTTCTCTGACTAATTTCGCTTAGCATGATGCCTTCTAGTTCCATCCACGTAGTTGCAAGTGGCAAGATTTCCTTCTTTTTGATTGCCAAGTAATACTCCATTGTGTATATATACCACTTCTCTATGCATTCATCTGTTGAAGGACATTTGGGCTCTTTGCATACTTCAGATATTGTTGATAGTGCTGTTATAAATATTAGGGTGCATGTGCCCCTTCGAAACAGCACACCTGTACCCCTTGGATAAATACCCAGTAGTGCAATTGTTGGGTCGTAGGGTAGTTCTGGGTTTTTTTTGAAGAACTTCCATACTGTTTTCCAGAGTGATTGCATCAGTTTGCATTCCTACCAGCAGTGCGAAAGAGATCCTCTTTCTCTGCATCCTCGCCAACATCTGTTGTTACCTGAGTTGTTAATTTTAGCCATTCTGATAGGTACGAGGTGGAATCTCATTGTATTTCCCTGATGATGAGTGATGTTGAGCATTTTTTCATGTGTCTGTTAGCCATCTGGATGTCTTTTTTGGAAAAGTGTCTATTCATGTCTTTTGCCCATTTCTTCACTGGATTATTTGTTTTTTGGGTGTTGAGTTTGATAAGTTCTTTATAGATTTTGGATACTAACCCTTTATTTGAAATGTCTTTTGCAAATATCTTCTCCCATTCTGTTGGTTGATTTTTAGCTTTGCTGATTGCTTCCTTTGCTGTCACACTACTGTTTTCGTGGACTTTCTTTTGTAGGGACAGAAAATAAGTTAATGGTGAACTTGTGGCTCCTTAGTTATTATATGGCTTAATAGGTTGAGGGAAGAAAAATGTTAACCAAGTGAATTGGGGTCATGTTGGGTTGATGAGGAGAAATAAAATGCAAGCAAGGAATCTCTTGCTGGGTCATACAGATATCATGGTATCTGTATGCTGCCAAGTACAGTAGTGGTAGTATCAAATCTGATGATGAGCAAGGGAAGGGCAGAGAGAGAAGGAGATACAGAATATGAAGCAGGCTCCAGGCTCTGAGCTGTTAGCACGGCGCCCGACGCGGGGCTTGAACTCACAGACTGTGAGATCATGACCTGAGCCGAAGTCGGCCGCTTAACCGACTGAGCCTCCCAGGCACCCCTGATGACATTTTTGAAGATGACATTTAAATTCTCTGTAGCTACTTTAATACAGAATGCCATACCCCTTGAAACCACACACAACTAAGAGTGTTCTTTGTAGTTTTGATTGAAAATGTAGACTTGACCAGGCTTACCCCAGAGTGTTGTCTTCAGTGCTCTCATCAGGAAAGGAATTGGGTCGTCTCATGGGAAGGCATCTTCTATCATCTGGTGCCTTCCAGGAAGTAACTGCTTTGTAAGAGAGCTGTCCTGTGTAGGGAAAAATGCAAAATGAGCTGTTTCCCTGATGAGTTTGTCCAATAAAGATCCTAGTGAAGAAAAGGTGTTCATTTTCTTTCTTTTTCTTTTTTTTAAAGGTGTCCATTTTCTGAGGGTGGAATTGTGTCTCATAAATTTGATTAGGTTTATTTATTTATTTATTTATTTATTTATTTAGAGGACACAAGTGAGCAAGGGGCAGAGAGAGGTGGGGAGAGAGGGAGAAGTAGGGCTCCCCCAAAGTGGGGCTTGTGCTCACCTGAAGCCGGTTTCCAGTTCACCTGATGCAGGGTTCAAACTCAAGAACCGTGAGATCATGACCTGAGCTGAAGTCAGATGTTTAACTGACTGAGCCACCCTGTCCCCTACCCCCACTCCCCCTGTTTAGGTTTTTTAAAGAAATTGAGGCATGGGGCGCCTAGGTGGCTCAGTGGGTTAAGCGTTCGACTTCAGCTCAGGTCATGATCTCACTGTTTGTGAGTTCAAGCCCCTCATTGGGGTCTGTGCTGACAGCTCGAAGCTTGAAGCCTGCTTCAGATTCTGTCTCTGTCTCTCTGCTCCTCCCCTGGTCACACTCTGTTTCTCTGTCTCTCTCAAATATAAAATAAAACATAAAAAAAATGTTTTTAAAAAATTTAGGCATAATTGACATATTAGTTTCAGGGGTATAACATAATGATTTAGTATTTGTATACATTGTGAAATGATCATCACAAGTCTACTTAATATCTGCCATCATGCATAATTAACAATTTTTTTCTTGGGATGAGAAATTTTAAGATCCATTCTCTTAACAACTTTCAAATATGCAATACAATATTATTAACTATAGTCACCATGTTACTATAGTCACATGTTACATTACATTACCCATGGCATTTATTTTATAACTGGAAATTTGTACTTTTTGAACCCCTTCCCCACACTGGCCACTCCTTGCCTGGCAACTACCAGTATATCCTGTGTATCTATGAGCTTTTTATTTTCTTTTAGATTCCACATTTAAATGAGGTCATATGATACTTGTCTTTCTCTGTCTGACTTGTTTTGCTTAGCGTAATGCCCTCAAGGTCTATCCATGTTGCTGTAAATTGCAAGATTTCATTCTTTTTTATGGCTGAATAATATTCCCTTGTACATATATCCCACATTTTTTCAATATCCATTTAGCAATTAGTGGACACTTGGCTTTTTTCCATGTCTTGGCTATTGTAAATAACACAATGAACATGGAGGTACATCTATCTTTTTGAGTTAGTGTTTTCGTTTTCTTTGGATAGATACCCAGTATCTAATATTACTTAGTAATTACTTAGTACTCACTAAGTAATATTATTTTTGCTGTGTTGTAATGCAAACTGGCTTTATTCTAAGTTTTGCTTCTGCGTGGTTAAATTCTTCATTCTTATTAATTGGAGTGGGGGATGAGAGGAAAGTAGCCATGAATTTCCTGGGAAATATTTGGAAAAACTCCCTAGTAGTGTACAGATGTAATGGAATTATCCTCTACTTGACCTTAAGACTAGAGACATTTGCTTAGGCCCATAGATGGTTTGATTATCTATTTGCCTTGAATAAATTTGGAGCTTTGGCCACCATCTCTCATGGTGAAGGCTCAAACCTAAGAATGAAAAGCCAATACTCTGAGGATGGCAGAACAGAAGGACACAAAGAACTTAGATTTTTGAAGATGATACTGAGTTGCTGCACTGAATCTCCTATCTTCAAACTCCTTGTTGAAGAAAACACAAATGCTTTTGTTATTTAAGCCCCTATTAATTAGCTTTTTAAAAATTAACTTCCTGTTGAATGCATCCTAATTGACAGATGCTCCTGATGGCATATATCTTCATCTCACTTTCTCTCTCCAGTGTTGGTTCTTGAGATTATAAATAGCTCAAGAGAAGCAAAGACCTATTTTGAGTGTTTTGAACAGTTATGCTGATAACTTTTAGTGATTGTAAAACTTATATGTTGACCCATTTTGAATTACTTTTTCCTCCTCTTGATTTAGTCAAGCAGGACAGGAGCTTCTATGTAAATATCTCCATGTTCCTCAGTGGCATCTGAGGTGAGCTTATGTTTATTCAACAAAAAAGGCACATACTGTTATGCACAGTTAAGAAATTGAGGACTGCTATTCACTGTACAAAAGTAATTACTCTGGGGTTCAACTGTGAGCTACCGTGAGCTTCCTGGGAGCATTTCAAATAGGATTATAGTAGCAAAAATGAGGTCACTCAGAGCCTTTTAGGAACTTGTCATTTGAATTCATAGAGGTCTGCCCTTTTTTCTCTTTGCTGTTGATCTCTGTTCCCAAACAATTAGGCAGTTCGACTGGCAAGATGGCTCCCAGAGCTGGATTTCAGTTTTCCTGAAGTGGGGTTGAGGGAATCGCTACAAGAAACCCAAGGGCCCCCACAGGGATGGGTAATTAAGGATTCTGAGAATGAAGAATTGAAATGTGCTGTATGGTAAGGGCATGATACTTGGAGTGCTTTGAATTTATGGACCGCTAGTACAGCGTGGCTAGTGTTCTCCTTGCTACCTTCTAATAAATTTAACTCGCGGTCTGATTCCCAAACCCCAGCCTGTCACAGGGTAGCCCTTACCTATTTTAATCCCCCAGATTAATTGTCATCTGGGAGTTTAAGAAACTTGGAAAATGGAAAATGAGAAATTCAAATAGGCTACTGGAAAATTTTATCTATCTATGTAACGATTCTGCTAATCTGCCCGGCATATCTATTCACTTACATACTTAACGTATCCTAACCCACTCAACACTCCTACACAGCTTACCTTGCCGAACCTGCTTTCTCACCATACTGACCCATTTATGTTTTCAAAATATAGAGATCACCTATCAATGAAATGAATGAAATCTCCACTTTAGAACTTTGCTTAATGTTACCTTAAACTTGAGTTGAAGGACTTTAGCTCAAGTTGATGGGTTATTTGTTCTGTTGTTATGGTTTTATTTAGGAAGTAGTCCTTACCATGATACTCATGAGAGGGCATGCAGATGTGACTTTTGTTGGATCCTTTCACAGATGACAATGATGACGATGATAATGATGATGTTGGAATTGGTTATGAAGAGATTGAAGAAATTGTCTCTGATATTGTGGAAGATTTTAAAATTAGCTCCATGTAGAACGATTCACTTGTTTATTTCATTTGAATGCGTGCATGTTTTTCTCCATGCCTGATTCCTTCTATTACTTATGAAGTGTTTACTACATGTCAGTGTGTGCTCAGCCCAATGCTAGGTGGTATAATAGAAGGCATGTTTGGGTTTCAAAGAAATGAAGGTCCAATCCCTGATGAGAGAAACTTGATTTTTGTTTCAACATAAGAAAGACATCTGCAAAATATTATACTGGGTTGAATAGTGTAACTCCTAAAATTCATGTTCACCTGGAACTTGTGAATGTTACATCATTTAGAAAGAGCGCCTTTGCAGATGTAACCAAGTTAAGATGAAGTCTTACTGGATTAGAGGGTAATTTAGACACGGTATCTGTATATCACTGTGCTTTCCTAAAAAGTGGTAACAATTTGTACAGCTGCCAACAGATCTGTATGTAGGTGCTAATTATATTGCATCTTTATTTATATGGGGGGTATTATCAATGACAAATATTGCTACGATCTTCCTTGGTGAAAAACAGTATCTTAATGTTTTAATTTTCAGTTCTGTGATTACTAGTGAGAATAACATTTTCCACCCTTTTTTTGTGGGGATTCCCATTGATGTTTTTTTGTTCACCAGGCAGGAATGTAAAATAAATGTATATAAACACAGGATGAGCTCCTTAGGAAGGTTACAAGTCCAAAATCACTACACCTGTTTGAACAGACTAGGTGTCTTGATGAAATCATGATGTCGGGGCAGGGGATTCAAGATGTGTAGATGCAATACAGTCTTTCACGCCTGAGGGTTTTTTTTTCTTTTTTAATTTTTCCAGGGAGAAAAGAAAATGCAGAAGAAAGCTTACTGTGCCTGCAAATGCTAAGTTTAAAGTGGCAGAATCAGGGGTGCCTGGGCAGAATCAGTTAAGTGTCTGACTCTTGCTTTTGGCTCACGTCATGATCTCATGGTTTCATGGGGTCCGGCTCTGTGTTAGTGACACAGAGCCTGCTTGGGATTCTCTCTCTCTTTCTTTTCTCTCTCTCTGCTCCTCCCCAACTCGGTGTCTCTGTCTCCCTCAAAATTAAATACATAAACTTAAAAAGAATTTTAAAGTGGCAGAATCAGCAAGAAAAAATTCTCTCTCTTATAGGTTTTGCTTTGATGTTCTTGTTTCTTTCCTTATATATTTCCTGTTCCCATCCTAGCAAACTAATCTCCATAATATTTCTCTAATGGTCATTTTCTTATGAGTGCCTTTTAAGAATTGACAAGTTTTGGCCTGACCTTTTTCCTTCCTTCATCTCAAGCATCTTGGAATCCACCCCTGTGGCTTCTCAAAGCTGATTTCTCTCCAGTGGGTGGCAGCCTGTTGCTTTCAAGAGAGGCAGTTGCAAATGTTTGTTTGTAGAGGGCCGGGATGGTGGGGGTGGGGGCGGTGGAGAGGGTATGGTGTGTAAGAGATAACTGGAATTCTGGGGCAGATCAAAAAGGCTTGAATCACCGTGATAGCAAGTTCAATTTGGCAGTTTGTTTGAATAACTTTAAATGATGACTGATTTATAAAAACATATACTGCATAAGCTTTAGGATTACTCCTGGGAAGTTTTGGGGGGGGGTATCCTACTGAAGAAAATGTGTGTTACGAATATATTTTTTCTACTTCCAAACTCTCAGGAGGAGATTTGATTTCACCAGAAAATACGGGCACCCAACATTCCCCCACCACGTCGCTAGGAGTTCGTCACCCTGACTCAGAGGGTAAGTAAAAATGAAGTAATCTTAGTCTCCTCTCACTAAGAATAAGGTTTGCATAAAGCTGTGACTGTTTCACCCATGTCCTAAGTAGTGGGCCTGCATGGAAAGGGAGAGTTCTTCTCAATTCCCAAAGGAAAGGAAGTTTTGATCATTCTATTAAAAAGTATGGGTGAATTGAAGAAGTGGACACTCCAGGGCTATAAAGGTCCCACACTCTTTAGTGAAATCAACAGGTTTGCCTTTGCTTGAGCCATTGTAGAAGGAAGTAAGGAGCCTTAGGACATAGAAAGGGTGGCAGGTGGTGAGGATAGAAGCTGGGGTTCTCAATCCCAATTTATAACTGGTCAGTGGAGGGATTGGATCTGTCCCTGCATTCTCTCTGGGCACCAGGTTTTCAACTGCAAAATAAGGTTAGACTGGATGGTCTCCAGGGCGAACTCCTGCTCTGAAGTTTCAGGAGGCTTCCATCTTTCCTGTCATTAGCTTCTCTCCACAGTCTAACCCCATTGTCTTCAAATATTAATCTTCTCCTAAAATACGTTCAGGATACATAATGTGTATTTTCTTCATATATCTCTCACTGGGAACATCAGCATTCACTTACCTTGATCTTTCCATGAATATATTGTTGCACAGGAGGGTTCCTCTGGTGAGAAAGTCTGTGACCTCAGAAAGTATCCTCATTGACTTTTTGTTTTCCTTCAACTGGCTGAGAGAGCCCTCTGAATTTCCTGCTTAGGTTGCTAAAAAGCGATTCGTTTATTCAACAAGTTTCCAGCGAGTACCTACTGAGCTCCAGGTCCCATGCCATGTGCAATAGTGCTTCCCAAGGACCCTTTGAGAATTTACCGTTCTCTTGCCTAAATATGAGTCTGTCTACATGGGTGGAAGACCTTCAGAATTTTAGAACTCCTCCAGAGGCAGTAGTTGCAAGTGGGGAAAAGACTATTCCTCCATAGACCCTTTCCCACAGGCTCCGATGTCCAGAAGGCACCATGCTCTGAAGGTGAGGTTGAATCCTAAACAAAGGGAACCTTTTTTCTAATGTGCATAAAAGCATCTTACGGGATGTGGTGGCTCTGATTCCCAGGGTCTAAGCATCTAAGATTTTATTTCCTTCCCTTCCTCTTCTTGGATTCTTTCATTTTCATCTGTCATTTTTTTTTTTTTGAGAGAGACAGCGAGAGAGAGAGAGAGAGAGAAAGGGAGAGAGAGAGAAAGAATGAGTGGGGGAGGGGCAGAGTAAGAGGGAGAGAGAGAATCCCAGGCATGCTCCATCCCTGGCACAGAGCCCGAAATGGGGCTCCATCCCACAAGTGAGATCATGACCTGAGCCCATATCAAGAGTTAGATGCTCAACTGAGTCACCCAGGCACCCTTCATTTTTATCTTCACTTCTACAAAGGAGAAATTTGCTCCTATTCTGGACTCTTCCTCTTATAACTCTTTTCCTTGGTAAAGAATGCTCAAAAATGCATTCAAGCTTAAATTTTTATGAAGCGCTTAGTTTATTATACTAATAAATCCTCTTTTGGTTTGTGAAATGTTTGTGGTAAATGTGATGAGTTCATATGGAAATTAAGGTAGCACTACATCTTTTTAATTAGACATCTATGTAAAAGGAAACAAATGTCTCCTGGAATGGAAGAAGGTTTGGGTTTGGAGGAACATTTTCCTCCATTGTGTTCATAGGTTTACTTGGATCCTATTTGCTCACAGGGTCCTTTGTGTGAAGCACTTCCCTCCTTAGAAAGATAGAGGAGGGGTCTGTCCTTTTCTGCACTGGGTAATTTATTAAAAATCCTCTGCCTCTCGCATGGATATGTTTGATGTCGCAGGCAAGGAAAAGCAGTTTTTATCGTTCTGAGGAGAATAGCAGAGGCCTGTCTGTTTGGCCATGGTAGTTGTTTTCAACCATGCCTGCACATTAGAATCACCTGGGTGCCTTACCAAGTCTCATATGTGGTCTCCACTGCAGAGTAATACATGACAATTGTAATCTCTGCAAGTGGAGTTTGGACATCAGTATTTCTTTAAAAGCTCCCCAGAAACTGTGCAGATAGATTGAGGAACAATGGCTTGTGTTTTCTCAGGGTTACAACACAGAATAACTTACCAGCAAGGACGGGTCAAATTGAAATGGTTAAGTTCTATCCTTTTTTCACACAAACACACATGAACATCACTCATTTGGTATGGGACATAAAAAGGGAGTTTCAGTGACAGACACAACGTGGAGATTGCAGACACACAGAGCCTTGGTGAGAGACACATCACAGACAGAGACGTTTGCCCACAAACACACATGGTTAGAGATTATGGCTCCTGACACACATATAGACATATATGCTGGCACAGAGACACAGTACTAGAACTTAATAGAAAAAAGGATGTATCACACATAGACATACACGCTTTCACAACATAGACACAGAGATATATGCTCACAGATATGCATAGATTGCATCTATCTGCAATCTATCTGATGTAGTTTCATGGAGAGACACACAGTTACATACAAAAAGAGACATTAAGACAAGAACTCACACGTGTAGATGCAGACCAAGATACCCACAGAGATGCACGGAAGTTGACAGAGACCTATGTTTACAGAGATAAGGAGAGGTACATGGAGGCACATCGAGAGACCGTGCAGCAAAAAGACAGTGCTCAGAGATGCACTTTAGTAACTTGTGGGACTTTTTTGTGTAATACTTTGAAGCACTGTTGAAGATTCGCTTCCTATTCACAGAAGTGCTTTTACCTGGGCCTGTTTTCAGGTTGGTATGAGGCACGGAGGGTGAGAGTTGTGTAGCCTTAGAGGAGGAACACGTTAACTTTCAACAGAAATAGATCCTACCGAGAAGTTTTCCTTCATATGACTCTACAGTCTTGGGGAAGGAATAACAGTAACAACAACACAATAACAATGGAATGGCCACTTTGGGATATTTTGTCTGGAGAATGGAACAAGAGATCCTATAATAATGATGCCTTACAATCTATCCATGAACTCAAACCTATCATTTGTAGTGAGCTTTACATGTATAATGTCATTAGGTCTTCAAGGAACTCAGTGGGCTAAATTCTATATATCCTCATTTTATAGGTGTGGAAACTCAGGCACTGAAAGGTTAGTTAAGTAATGTTCTCTGGATCCCTCGGCTAGTAGGCTAAAATTCTTGTCTTACTTGAGTCTCTGCTCCTTACCACCCCAACACTGCTTTTCCAACTAAGAGAAAGTTGTAATTTGAATGTTCTTATTTTAAAGGTGAGAAGACAGAGTCAGAGAGGCCAAGCACCTCAGCCAGGACTCTTTAGGGATAAACTCAAGCTTCGAATCTGAGCATCTGGCTCCTGCTCAAAGCCTACCTTCACTATGAGTGTGGACCTTTGATTCATTCCTCAAGCTGTAAGTGAACTTGATACTGGGAGTTTGATGATTCTCAGGGTAAGGACCCAGAACTATAAGTAAACAACAATGACAATGTCACAGCTTTCCTCAGAGGCAGGATTTTCTTCTCCTAAAAGATGAAAGGGTTGGAGGCATTTTCTACTTCTCTCTACTCCTCTGTTTGTGTCTCTAGGAACTGGGCATCTGTTGTTTGTACTACGTAGACCTCTGGAACTTAAAAACTTGAATTTGAATTTGTCCTGGTAGAGTATCCAGAAATTGTCTTGGCATCCCAACCTTGGGAAGAAATGACCTGGCTTTGGGAGGATCTATTTTCTGAGCATGCCTCACTGGAATGACAGTCACTGGATGGGCAGCCATCTTGGTCATAGTGCCTTGTGGGATCTGCTCCAGTCCTGTCCACAGCACCTGACTATGGGCAGGACTGTAACATAGGTGTGCATATGATGTCTCCTGTCAATCAACAGCAGTCAAGCATATATGGAACTTTTATCATAAGCTTCTTCCCGTGACAGCTTCTGTGGTGGTTACAAAATGAGTGTTCCTCAGGGGATTTATGATTCAATTGAAGAGATAATTAAACTGATGAACTAGTAAGAAACAATCAAACCAGAGGTTAGAGATTGGTAGTGGAATGACTGATTCTGACCACCCACCCCTGAAACACATAATGCTTTAAAAGCATCTTGACATGAGTTGGCAATTTTTAAATGTCAGAATATCTCACATAAAATTTTTTGAATTCCTGGGGCACCTGGGTGGCTCAGGCAGTTGAGTGTCCAACTTCCATATTGGCTCAGGTCATGAACTTGTAGTTGTGGGATTGAGCCCTGTGTCGGACTCTGCACTGAGCAAGGAGTCTACTTGGGATTCTCTCTCTCCCTCTCTGTCCCACCCCTGATCATATCTACTCTCTCTCCCAAAATAAATAAACATTTAAAAATTTTTTTGAATTCTTGGTTCTATTGGAAAAAAAAAGAAAAAGATCTAACCATGCTGGGCTTATGTACCACATAGAAATAACTGGCCAGAGCTGAGCAGCAACTCCCCTTGAAACAAGACTTGTGCTATTCCATTCTCTTTATAGTCTTTAATTCTGGCCCTCTTGATTCATTAAGATTATCTGCTTGAATGTTCACAGCTGTCTAACTCACAACCATGATAGGCATCAATTAATAGCAAAGCTCAATGATAAATGTCTTAGGAAGTTGAGGAGGGAAAGTCATTGAGGGCTCGAGTAGTCAAGGAAAGCTTCATTAAGGAAATGGTAACTAAGCTGAACTATAAAAAATGTCAGGATTGAGGTAAGGGGATGCAGTATTGGAACGTACTTGTGAGTAAGGTGCATAAAAAGCAGAATAAAAGTTAAGTAGAAAGTTTAAATTCTCAGTGATTAAGGGCGTAAGTGTGAAAAGCAAAATTTTTGAACATTTAGAAGAAAATACAGAGACTATTTATGTTATTAGAACTGGGAAGCGTGGCTGAGTGGCTCAGTAGGTTTAGTGTCCGACTTGAGCTCACATCATGATCTCACGGTTAATGAGTTTGGGCCCCCCGTTGGGCTCTGTGATGACAGCTCAGAGCCTGGAGTTTGCTTCAGATTCCGTGTCTCCCTCTCTCTCTCTCTGCTCCTCCCCTGGTCACACTCTCTTTTTTTCTCTCTCTAAAAAAAAAAAAAATGAAAAAACTGGAACAAATTTATTTTAATGATCTAAAACTCCAAACCATAAAGGAAAAGATTAAGAAGTTTGATTTCACTAGATTAAAGAAAAATTGTTCATCTAAAAATGCAGGAAACAAAGTCAAAAGGCAAACTGAAGACAAAGGAGAGTATTTGGAATACATAAAGTAGAGGATAAATATCTAGAATTTACTAAATAAAAACTGTTATAAATCAATAAGAAAAAGAAAACTCCATGGGAACATGTATAATATATATGAAAATTTCATTGACAGAAAGGAAACATAATGGCCAATAAATGAAAAGATACTCAACCTCAAGAATTTTATCTGGGAAATGCAAAGCAAACCAATCATGACATATTATTTCATAAATATATTGGCACACATTTCAGATTTTTTAAAGTTTATTTATTTATTTTGAGGAGGGCAGGGCAGAGAGCAGGAGAGAGAATTCCAAGCAGTCTCCACACTGAGTTTAGGGCCCAGTGTGGGGCTTGATCTCACAACTGTGGGATCATGACCAGAGCCAAAATGAAGAGTTGGACACTTAACCAACTGAGTCAAGCAAGCACCCCATTTTGGCACGCATTTTAAAATGTGACAATTCCAAGGAGTTGGTAAGAATATTGAATATTGGCACTTTTCATATACTTCTTATGGAAAGGGACTTGGTACAAATTGGAGGAGAATATACCTTGTATTAAATTCTTGTTGAAATGTCTAACAACAGCACTAAGGACTAGGGAAGGAATGGAAGGATATTGCTCTAAGATTCTTATGTCATACATGAAGGGCTATAATAATTGGAGATACACTGTGATACGTTAAAGATGCATATTTTAACTACAGATAACCACTAATAAAACAAGGATATATAATTAAGTCAAAGTGGAACTAGAATGAAATATAGTAATATTCTATTAATCCAAAAGAAGGCAAGAAAAAAGGGACAAGAAAAGATTGAATGTAGGGAAAATAAAGTGCAAAGATAGTAGCTTTACACATAACAATGTTGATAACTGAATGATATAAATACACAATTAAAAGTACAGATCTTGGGGTGCCTGGGTGGCTCAACGGGTTGAGTGTCCACCTCCAGCTTAGGTTATGATCTCACAGTTCATGAGTTCCAGTCCTGTATCAGGCTCACTGCTGTCAGTGCAGAGCCAGCTTCAGATCCTCTGTCCCTACCTCTCTCTGTTCCTCCCCAGCTCGTGCTTTCTCTCTCAAACATAAACCACCCCCCCAAAAAAAAATTAAAAAAAAAAAGTGGAGGAGCACCTGGATGGCTCAATCAATTAAGCATCTGACTTCGGCTCAGGTCATTATCTCTCAGTTTGTGACTTCGAGCCCCACATCAGGCTCTGTGCTGACATCTCAGAGCTTGGGCCCTGCTTCGGATTCTGTGTCTCCCCCTCTCTCTGCCCCTCCCATGCTCATGCTCTGTCTCTCTCTGACTCTCAATAATAAACATCAAAAAAAAAAATAAAAATGGAGATCATAAAACTGGATCTGAAATGAAGATGTAGTTATATTGAATTTATAAGAAACACTTAAATAAAAAGATAGAGTTTTAATGAAAAGGACTGAAAATACACTTAAAAATATTGAATACAATGAGTAATCTTGAGAGAGCTGGAGTGTGTAATATCAGAAAAAAATCATCTTCACACCAAGGCAGATTCCCAGAGATAAAGAGGGAAATTGCATAGTGACAAAAGGGTTAAATTATGAACAAAATACAACAATATTATATGTGTGTGCCTAAAAAACATAGAAAATGCAAAAGGTGAAGTTTGGCATTACTTAAAGGAGAAGTAGATAAACCTATAATTATGATTGGAGATTTCAAAATATTAATCTAAAATTTCATTTAATAATTGCCACAGAAAAACAGTAATAATAGAGAAGACTGAACAGTACTATGAACAACTGGAACTAATTGATGTTTATAGAACACAGCATCCTATAAGAGCAGAAAACAATCTTTTCAAGTGCACATAGAACACTTAAGATGATCACATGCTGAGCCATAAAACAATCTTTAGTAAATTATGAAGATTGAAACCATACAGAGTACGTTCTGTGACCACAACAGAAGTAAATTAGAAACCAATAATAGGAAGATATCTTGGAAATCCCTGGAACTTTGAATTAAATAACACACTTCTAAATTATTAATGGGTTTAGGAAAAAATTGTCAGGAAAAATAGTTTTAGCTGAATGAAATGAAGCAAAACTTTATAATTAGTGGGACACAGCTAAAGCATTGATTGTGGGGAATATATATGTTCATATATGCGTAGATTAAAAATTTGCAAGAATTATAATTTTAATTCTCAGGCCCAGGGGATGAGATTACAGGACAGTTACAGTGTATTCCTTGAAACTTGCTATGTTTTCATGTCTTCACAAAGACTTTGCATTATCTTAATATTCACTGAAAAATGGTGTTATTTAAAAAATAAAATTCATAAATAGTTTGTATCTTTCCCAGTCCCAAACAGCTGGCCAGGGAGTGGGTTCTTTCAGATTTGAACCCAGCTATGTCATAGAAAATCTATATCCTTATCACTATGCTGTGGGTAAGGTGATTTCTCCGTAAAAATCTCTGGGGAAAGCACACCCGTAGTACACAAGTTCTTTCTATCTTGAGTTACTCAAACGTAGTTCTTATCCATGCACAACGAGCAGAACGGGGCAAGTGAAAGGAGCCTGGGAGTAACACTCTCCTGTCCTAGAAACTAAGGTTCATGTTTCACATTGTTTTGGTATTCGCGAACATTTTATTATTATTATTATTATTATTATTTTTTGATGTTTATTTTTGTGAGAGAGAGAGAGAGAGTGAGCTCAAGTAGGGGAGGGGCAGTGAGGGAGGGAGATACGGAATCGAAAGCAGGCTCCAGGCTCTGAGCCGTCAGCCCAGAGCCCGACGCAGGGCTCGAACTCATGAACTGTGAGATCATGACCTGAGCCGGAGTCAGACACCTAACTGACTGAGCCACCCAGGTGCCCCTCGTGAACATTTTAGTACTTCTGGTTGTGTGAGCTGCAAGTGGTGCTTAGCAATACAATGCATCCAACTTCACATGCCTGTATTCAAAGAGTTCAGAGTGTGGGTATATTCTCTACATGAACTCCAGTGAATCTTTCAGCAGAGACCAAGGTGCTGTGATGGCACAGATTAAGAGGAAAGGTCCACCAAGTCCATTTGAAGTCTTTGGAGCTGTCCTGGTTCTGACTCTTCCTATGACCTGGTTATTCAACTATTTCTTGGATTTAATAAGATACCTTGATATCATTTCCTGTTTGCTTAAGTTGATTTTGTTACTCCAGATGAAAAGAACCTGATATCCATAATCAAGCTCACCCATATCAAGTAGCTACAAGGGATTCGAATACAGATATGTTGAACTCCAGGACAAGCAACTGTTTGTATTTATGTCCAAATGGCATAGATGATAATGGCTGTCCAATAAGAAATTGTAATCTATAGACATTTGTTTTGAAGAATAAGAGAAACATTTATTACTTTTCCCTTATTCATGCTTGATAGATTTAAATGCTTTTCCTTTTTTTAAAGATCACATTTAAGTAATTTTTAATGAAAAAAAGACACATTTTATTCATGTAGGAACTTTTCTTCTCTCTTTCTCCATTTCCAATTGCACATTTCCTGGCTCAAAAATCATTCTGGACTTTTCTTGACAAGATTTCCAGTTTTCAGAGATTTTCTAATAAAATCAAAGTACAGATGACAGACAAGAAGGGGAATGTGCTGGTTCCTCACTGTTCCTTCACAAGGAATGGGGCTGGCTCTCACACCAGATTAGTTTTATAGTGTTGAGGGATTCTACAGAAGGCCCTAACAACAGTGGGGTTTTCCACGTTCCAGAAGATCGTGTTACTCTTGGAATTTAAACCACTGATCCCAGTTCCCCTGAAAACATCTGCCGTTCATTGCTCACACTGTCAGGTGCTGATTTCAGCTCTTCACTCTGTTGTGAAAGCATCTGTGTCGCTGCCTTCCTGAAGCTATTTATTCTGAAATGACATGCTGGAAGCGTAGGCCAAATAGGGTAGGTTTGCTGAAAGCTACAAGTTAATTTGATGGTTTTTCTGCTCTTGAATGAACTTTCTGATGCCTTCACCTTGTCATGGTCTGCAGCATATCAATTCATTACATTTGGGAAAAATACATATTAATGTGTTCAGTAAGTAACCTGGGAAGAAATGCGTTTATCTTATTTCACCAAAAGCTGATGGGCATGCGTTTCCTAATCTGAATAATTTACTTAGAGGAGGGTGATTATGATCATACAGCTTGGATTGCATCTGTCACAGGTACTTTTGCAGTGCTTCCTGGAGAAGTGATTATTTTTAATGCATCCATACCCTTTGCCTTGTTCAATTAGTAGCTCCTTGAATTATTGATTTTACGGTCTAATTTGCAGTGGTGTCACTGGGCCAGCTTTACGGGCATGCACCTGTGCAGTTACTTAGAGGGACTCTGCACTGGTTTAATACTCTGAAGTTGCTATTTTGAAATTCTGGACACGTTTTGAACAAGGTGCTCTGAATTTTCATTTTGCATTGGGTTGCACAGATAATGTAGACAGTCTTCAGTGTCACTAAGCTGTAGGGATATTGGAGTGGGCCAAAATTAAATAATGAAATGAGCACAGAACAGTTGGCTGGTTAGCTGTGTGACCTGCAGTAAGTTTGGCTTTGGTTTTTCTCAGTAGGAAATAAATAAAATAACTACACTTCCTTACTCCCAAATTCTTTTGATGGTTAAAATGAAATGAATGGTACTTGTGGAGATACAATGCAGGTTCTTAGGATTAGTGTGTATGTATATACATATATATTTATGTATATATATGGTCAATTTATAACTTTGGAACAAGTTCATTAACATTAAAGTATTTGTGGCTGGGAAATATCTGTTGTAGAGCAAATTGTTTCATTCCGTCTTGTCTGCTAGAACTTTCTTAATACCTATATTCTTGCATATATTTTGTGTGTGGGCCGTGTAATGGCTATCATTTTAGTTCAGTTCTCCTCCTTGGCTATACGGTAGATCACTTGATGTCCTAAAAACAAGGTGGTAAAGGCCAGATCTCAGCTGAATAAGAACCTGAAGAGGAATCCAGGATTTTGCATTTATTTTGTTTTACTTTGTTTTGCTTTTAGGTGGAGGAGCATCAGCTTTGGTGTCTGGTAGACTTGGTTCTGCCTATTTTGCTAACTGTGAAAGTGGGAAAGAAATAAGAAAGAACTTAGAGAGTTGTAAGGCTGAAAAATCTCCTTTGTAAAGTACTCAGTTATGTAGGGCTGACTATCATGTGGGATGACCCTCATTAATTTTTCATTTTTATTGTGTATTGTTGTTGTTGTTGTGTGTGTATGTGTGTGTGTGAGTGTATCCACAACTGGATTGTAAAGTCTTTGAGGTCATAAACTGTGGTTTACTCTTCTTTTTTAATCCCCTATAGCTTCCAGTACGGTGTGGAGCATTTAACAAATAGGTTCATAAAAACCCTTTTTTGATTGATTTTTTTTGACAGAAATAAAATTAAAAATCAACTCAGCTATGTCAAATGCATTTAAAAACACCAAAATTGCATCCCGGCAGACTCATCAATGATTTCAATAAGATCTTGAGAGCATTTGCTTTTCTGTGTCTAGGCGACTGAGACATTTTAAAAATAACCAGTCTATGGAGTCTATTAGTTTAGAAATTCCATTTGGAGGACTGCTACATTTGTTCTGAATCATTCCATGCTCTACAAGACTGCAACAAATAAACTGCATCAATTTTGAGTACAGTGTCTGGGTAAAATTTTTGAAAGGATGAATGCAGGTGACATGTTTTGTAAACTGTAAGTACTGGGGTAGGGATGTGGTAGAAAGTATTGCTCAGGAGAGAACAGGACTAGAGTACAGCTGAGAAACCAGAAGTCATTCAACAGTATTAGAATAATAAGGAATGTGGCTGGAGAATGAGATCTCATAGTAAATACTGAATTTTACCTTTCTGGAAATCCCAGTAAGTATGGTCAGGTCTTAAGAGTTCATTGGTTTGGGTCAGGAGAGTAAGAGGGAAGTATGAAAATACACAAGTCTTTTCTACTCTAAGTCTAGATTTATTTAGAATTAGAGCAGAACTAAATCTATAGGTGGCAGTTTTAGATGGACAGTAACTGGCTGAATCAAAAAAATCTTATAACAAGAGATTGTCCTCCGATTCTTGGCTCTTCTTTTTAGAAATGAAAAGAATATATTGAAAGCTTTTGTTTGTTTGTTTGGCTTTATTTTGTTGTCCATCAAAAATTGTCTTTATAATTTCCCAAATTCATAGTTTTTCCATATTTGGTTACAAGATTTGGGAGGAAGGGTTTTGAGGGAAAAGAGAAAAAGGATTTGGTGGATTTCATATAATTAGATAACTATCATATGATAGTGAGATGAAATAATAAAAATTAATAAATAGCACTTATTAACACTTCATATGACAGACACTGTGTTATAAAAGCTGCAAATCAATTATCATATTTAATCATTTTGCAAGATATGAGTTTTGGGACTCTGATTTATGTGTGAAGAAATTGAAGCCTAGACAGGTTAAATAATTTTGCCTAATATGTATAGGTCATCATTAATCACTTTGTATTGCTTTGATTTTATTTCTTACATAAATAAATTCATCACTGAAGCCATATGGGTTCAGACTTTCTTGGTGGAAATTTTCTTTTTATCTATAAATTAAATTATTTAATAGTTTCAGGGCTATTAACATTTGCTACTTTGTTTTGTGTTTGTTGTTGTAATTTTTGTACTCCAAGGAATTTTTCATTTCATTTAAGTTGTCAAGATATCAAGAAAAAGTTATTCATGTTATCTATAGTATCTGTAGTGATGTCCCTCTTCCATTCCTGATCCTGCTCCTCTTTCTTTTTCATTTTTTTGATCAGTCTACTTAGAAATTTATTAATTTTATTGATCTTTTCAAAGAACCAGCTTTTGGTTTCAATGATTTCATTTTTCATTTTATGGATTTTCACTCTTATCTTTATTGCCTTCTTTTTACCTTTGACTTAACTTGCTCCTCTTTTTAACTTTTTACGGTGAGATATTTGAACATTGACTTTGGAAATTTCTTATATTCTAATATAATCATTACAACTATAAATTTCTTTCCAACCATGGCATTAGTTACATCTCACAACCCTTGATACTTGGGTTTTCATTATTATTTCATTCAAAATATTTTCTAATTGAGATTTCCTGTTTGAGCCACAGTTGTTTAGAAGTGTTGTTTTATTTTTGTTATTTATAGTTTAGTTTTGTTGTGATCAGAGAACATTCTTCTTTCATACTTTTTTGGGGTTTAAAGTTACAAATAACTACTAAGTCCTATTTCAGCCAGCACACTTCATGTTTATGTTTTCTTGGCATCCCATCCATTTAGCATCCTATTCCTTTCCCAAAAGTAACCCTATGTATATGATAAAATACAAGGCCATACTGCATATGACCCATGAACTGTTTGTACATTATCCCCCACAATTCCAAAAAGCCCCAAGCAAACATGATACTTCAATTCTTCCAGCAACAGAATTGGCTATTAAGAAAAGTCACTGAAACTTTAAAAACCTTGGTTTCCTTATTTGAAAACAGGGGATAATAATTATTCCTGCTCTGCAATATTTTCTGGTTAATAAAGAAGAAAATGCATAAATATGGTAATTTCTTAATAAAATTTGGTCATTATCATCAATATTTGAATGCATTTTCTGCCCCAGAAACTATGCCCACATTGGTCTATAATACCTTGTTTAGTCTTCCTGATATCACAGTAAGTCTAATCACCTCTTTGTTTTATAGATGAGGAAACTGAATATTCACAGAAGTTGTACTTGTTCAATACTGTATACTGAGTAAATAACAGAAATTAATTATATGGTCTGTCTCATTCCAAAATCTATTTTGTTCATTTTTGTTTTTTTCATCATATGTTATACTGCATCTAAAATAAAATTTAAAAGTCAATATCATATTTATAATAACTCAAGTTTTGTCTGCTTTAGAAACAGAAATTGGTATATTGTAGAAATTTTAATAAACAGAAAGAACAAGGCAAGAATTTGGCAGTTGAATAGATGTAACTCAGAGTCTCCAAATGTGACAGCATACACACACACACACACACACACACACACACACACACACACACACACAGAGAAAATACACAAATACCAATTCAGAAAGACTCAACTTTCCAAGAAGTTTTATAATGAAAGAATCTAATATTTCATTGTCTTCCAATATTCCTTTCTTTTATGATACTATGGAGTTACTGATGATTCTTAGATTCCGTTATTGTCATGTCATTGACTGTTTTCCCATCTTTCTGCCATAGGTGGCTGTATCTATCCAGAAGCTGAACTATTCCTCTCCCAACTTTTTAAACTCTTGAGAATAGGGATGCTGACTTTTAATTTTTATATCTTTAGTACTTGGCATAGGACTCAAGAATATAGGTGTCAAATACATGCTGGCTGAAAACCAGTTGCCTAAGGATTTCTCCAGACTCAGGAGTCTTTAAATTTCCAATGATAATATTCTCCTTTTCTCCTTATTTTCCAAAGGGCTCCACAAACATTTGGCTGATATTAAGGATAGCCTGCACTTTCCTATAATATTTGCTAACTAGCTTGAAGTGTTTATGAAACCTCCTTGGACAGTCATTTCAGTATTTGTTCATCCTAAATGCTATGGAGAACTTCCTTATTTCTGGCCTCAAGTTCCTCACATTTTCTTGGCTTTTATTCTAGCATTTGCTTCTCTTTACATCATGTTGGTTTCATGGGAATATACTTTATTTCAGAACTTTTGTTCTTCCCTCTGCTCTCTTCTTAAGATTGCAGCATTGGAGGCTTCTCCTCTCAACCCTTCTGGTGAGTAGGTTTGGGTCATAGCAAGAACTAAGGTTTCCTTAGAAGAAAAACTTACATTTGCCTCTAGAGGGCTGGCTGAGACATAACAACATGAAGCAGTGTCCCCAACTGCTGCCAAATCACTGGATGATCCGTTCTCTCATTTATACATGGGGCTTGCCATTGCTCTCCATCCTGAAGTTTTTACAGGAGGGAAATAATAACAGAGAACAGAAAGAAATAATCGAGGTTACTTAGCAGTCCCCCCAACACACGTTTATTTGACAAGATACACTCTCTTTTAACTTGTGTGAATATGGAGATTTCACCCTACAACTACCCTCACTCAATCAACCAGCTCTCATTCGTCCTGCATTTCCCCATCAGAACTTTTCTGCATGGTCGTTTACTGACTTTTTTCTCACCCTTGCCTATAGGTGAATGTGGATGAGAATATTTATGCTGATAAGACAATGGCTTTATGAATATGATTTGTCACCAAAGGCTTCATAGCATTTCGTTATGACTGTGGAGATTACTGACTATTGTCTGAGTCTTTGATTTGGTTTCTGCTCATAAAATAAAAATCACGCTATTATCATCTGAATAATATGATACATATGTAATGATCTTGGAAGGCCTTGAAGGTGAACCGCCTTTGAAGAAAGGTAAAAATTCAATTTGATTTACAGGTTTGTGCTGCTTTTTGAAAGTTTATGTTCTGCCACCTCGCTTACCTGTTTCCGCTAACCGAAAGAAATCTTAAGAGGATTTTTGCTTTTACAACAAACAAACAAACAAACAAACAAACAAACAAAGCCAAAAAGGCAAAATAGCATTCAGGGATTGTTCTGCAGTGTACCTTTACAATGGCAGTATGCCCTGAGCATTCAGAGTGGCACCACCAAGCTCCTTCCCCAGGAACTACACTTAGCATCTCAGCATCAGGCTGCTAGGGCTCTAGACTGTGTGGCTTCTGTTCTTTATCTCAATTTATTTTGTGCATCCATTAGCAAGGTGTGTTCTAAGGTATCAGAAAAGTCTAAGAGAAGTTATTTTTTGGATTCCGTGTAAAATAATGATAATGGTAATGGTTCTCTTTATGCCATTTTGAAAGGCTTAAAGTTTTCATAGGGAGGGTCTACTTTTGGATAGCGGGGGAGACATGCAATATGGAATATTAAGTATATCATTGCCAAATATGGAAAAAGAAAATTATTTTAGTCAAAGATAGACATCGAAGATAGCTTGTTTAGAAAGGCAGGTCATGTATGGTACTGCAAGCTCTTGCTAACAAGGTTAGAGTTAATAGATTATTGATCCACTTAAGGTTTAGTAGCAAGCTAATTTTTTTCATCAGCTATGCGATTGGGCATTTGTCTGTTTCAGAGGCCAATTCAATAAACATCTTTCATTTGATATTACTTTCTTATGTTGGGTAGCATGTGCCTTGGATGCACTAACCCCTGTTTATTGCTACAGCCACCCTGGAGCATTGGTATTCCTGCCATTGTGAGCACTCTCTTTTCAGAGGTTTACTTTTCTTTGTCCCTCAATCCTTTCTAGTGTAGAAAGGCTTGGGCTGCAGGCACTGAGATAAGGATAGAATCTGATTGTATCATACACTAACACCTGCTCCACTTGACTAAGGTTCCTATTATGTGGGATTTTATTCAATATTGTGATGAGGAACTTGAAATAACATATGCTAGTTATCTCTCTAGTGTCCAAGAAGTTCTAATCTTTGAATAATAATAAAAGGAAAATTGTGATAGCTTTTAAGTCCTGTAGTCCCTGTGTTTTGAAGAAGATACTAGATTTTAGAAAGAACAGACATCAAACTCCGAGTTACATGTGGGGTGTGTGTGCGTGTGTGTGTGTGTGGTGTGTTTAATTTTCTAAGCTTTAGTAAAATTGGAGCCATGTGATTTTTTTTCTGATTTATATAATGAGGGATTGAAATAGCCTCTACTAAATGCGGTAAAGATGTGTAGTCCGCTTTACTTCCTTTGCAGATTCAGCACACATTTGTGAGGCAGTGAAGAGTAGAATTTGAGAGTATAAACCCTGCAGCCTGGTGGCCTGTGTTCAAATCCCACCTCTACACCTTGAAGAAGGCACCAGAATAGGGCACAGAGACAAAAATATGGATAATAGTACTTCCTTCATGAAGTTTTTAGAGAATTAAATGAGATAAGATACGTAAAATGCTGAAAACAATGCCTGCATAAACACCTGGGGAAAATGCCTGGCTTTGCTTCTAAGAACACATACATTTTTTCATTCTTTCTACCCCAATAGTTACTTTTTTTTAAAAAATTAATAAACTTGAGGGGAGCCTGGGTAGCTCAGTTGGTTAAGCATTTGACTCTTGATTTCAGCTCAGGTCATGATCTCACAGTTGTGAGTTGGAGCCCCATATTGGAGCTCCACACTGGTTGTGGAGCCTGGTTAAGATTCTCTTTTCTCCCTCTGCCCCTCCGTGGTTCACAATGCAAGCACTGTCTCTCTCTCTCCCTCTCTCTCTCTCAAAAAAAAAAAAAAAAGAAAGAAAGAAAGAAAGGAAGAAAATAAAGTTTTAAAAAGTTAAAATAAAATTAATAAACTATTTTGAGAGCAATTTTAGTTTCACAGCAAAATTGGGTAGAAATTACAAAGAGTTCTCATATACCTTGTCTCCACAAATGCATAATCTCCCCCTATTGATATCCAGTACCACAGTGGTACATTTCGTTATAATCGATGAACTTACATGGACACATCATTATCATCCAAAGACATTTTACTTTTTTAAATGTATCCTTTTTGATTTAAATTATTTTTATCTTTTTCTTGTTTTGAGTGTAGGGGCCAAGGGCAGGTTGCCCCTAAATGTGCTGCTTTGGCATGTTAATTATTTCAAATAAAAGTTGCTTAAGAAACAAGTGCAAGAACACTCAGGTACTTCTTTGTGTCCCTAAAACCAAGAAACAAATCTCTCACATGAAAAATGCTTTCCTCTACTAAGAAGTAAAAAGACATCCTTATCACCAGAGACAGTGACTTTGAAGCTGATAACACTATAGAAATAAACATTGTTACTTTTTTCTAATCTACTACCTTAGCCTCAATTCTGCTAGAATCCCCTACTAATTGGAGCTTCCAAACACCTGTTTTCTTTATCCTGTCAATTCCTCACAAATGTATTGTCTCTGTCAAAATGTATAAAAACTACCTGCCTTGGTCATTTCTTTAGGTCTTGATTTCATTATTGGGCCTCTGTGAGTACATAATAAAACTTTAATTCCCCCTCAACCTCCCCCCCCCCGTTAATCTGTGTCATGTAAATTTAATTCTTAGTCCAGCTGGAAAACCTTGAAGGATAGAGGAAGAATTTTTTTTCCCATCATAAACTTACTCATTTCTTGCCTGAGTTCAGTAAGCACTGGGAATAGGTGAATGTTACCCTAATAATTTAGCAGAAAATAATAAAGATACAGTTAGTAGTGGTGACTCTCCCTTTAGTTTCTATGGTAGGTAGATGTACATTATTTATATTCATTTTGCATATATATATTTATTTATTTAGCTAACATCTACTGGATTCCTTCTGTGTGCTAAATACTATTTTAGGTCTGAGGATATAAAAGTGAATGACACTTTCTAAATTCAAAGGGCTTATAATCTAGTTTGGGATAGTGGCTGGTATGAACCACCCACAAGAGGCTTTGTGAAGGTCAAATAAGGTCACATTGATATTTAATGTTGAAGTCACAATGATGCCCAACACCCACTTTCTTCCTAGCCTTCCACCCTATTTCCGGACCCTAAAAATCTCCTCTGTTAATTTTGGAAGTCCAAATGGGGTCCATCACATGTACATCTACATAATTTTGCATTTCTAACTACTTTCTCTGCTGAACCAGACACTAATTCAGACAATGCTTTTTTGTTTCGTCCAAACAATTTGCACTCAGAGTGTAGCACACATTGTTTGTGAATAGCGAAGCCCATGGTGGGTGCTGTCTAACCTAACACATCTGCCCAGATCTCTTTCCTTCCAAATTGACTTCTCTTTTCCTTACCTGACTGCTAAAGCACTTAGAATGACAGAGTCTGTTTATTTTATAATGAGAGTGGTGGTCTCTGGAGTTTTGAGAAAGCAAGAGTGTGAAATCACTAGATGTCCATGAAATGAAAGAAAGAGGTCCATGGAATCCAGGGAACCCAGATAATCTTCCCTCAGGGTAATGACAGCAAATGTTAAATAATATAGCATGTCAAGAAAATGCCCTGACCATCGTTAGCACTGATACGATCTTGTTGGAGACACTATTAGGCATCAGTGTTTTTACATAGTGCCATCTGAGTTTTACTTTCCCTGTGACTTAATTGCCCAGGTAGTACTGGAAGAGTTAGGATATGATTTATGACACTGAATCTCTGACTGAGCGTCAAAGTTTCAGTGGCCTACAATTCAACATCTGGATGCTGTGCTGCAGGATGTAACACATAGATGTCTCTTTCCTGCTCGAGGAGCAGTAGTCTTTTCTACAGATGAGAATCAAGGAGAGGTACATATGTGCAGTTCAAGTTGTCTCCACCCCACCCCCCTTGACACAGCCCGTGTAATTCACTTCCATGTTATTCAGGCTCCTCTTTATTTTATCAGGCTCCTTGTGGGATAAAGCATATGGTGCATCTACCAAATGCCAGATGAGTTGGGCCTTTAAAAAGCACATGGTGTAACCTCAGCTCTCACCTTTGTATCAGCTGGAACCTGCAGGGACCTCTCCCCCATGGGTGGTGGTCCCAAGATACTGCCCTCATTTACATCTTTAATGGAAGATGAATAAGTAGGCAGACTAGTCATTACTGCTATCAGGAAATGGGTTTACAAGCTAAAAATAAAGAAGGAGGGTCATTAGGATGGTGCATTTTTCTGACTATCCACTTCAGACCAGTCTGGATAAAGCCCTGCAGACATTACCTTTTGGAACAATTTCACATTATCTCTAGGACTGAATCAGGTGATCTGTCTGTAATGGGCCCTTTTTTCCTTTGCACTCCACTTCAAAAGTCCTATTGTGATGGAAATGGCCTGGCCAAATCCACTTCAATTACATCCAGACTTCAGAAGTCATTTTGTAACTGCTTTTAATGTAGCTATTTAAAGGTATAACCTCCAGATAAATTTCCCCATCTATCTCCCTTATAGAAATAGTAATTATTAATAAGAAAGATAATTATTTCAATATATTCCTTATCACTTCACATTATGAAAATCATATCTACCTTGGATGTTTCAAATACATTGTGCATGTTTCCATAATTACAAATACACTTCTATCTCTTTCCTTCCTGCTAAGGAAAGATCTTTTGGAAAGCGCTTATTGATGGCTTACAATCAAATGGGCAAATAATATACTTAGAGAACATTAACACATCTCTAATATGGTGACAATTTATTTCCTTATCAATACATAGGACGGAAAACTTTAACAGCAGATATGCTTAATGCTTCCTCCATGAAGAATGAAATTCCACACTGATGTAATTCTAAGTTTAGTGTTACCTGTACATTTCATAGGAAAGATGGACAGGGCAGCATGTGTTTGGAAGGCCTGGGCTCAGTAAGACACAAGGGATTAGGTCATTGGCTCTTTCGAAATATATATATATATTTTAAAATTTAGAATTGGCAGGGAACCAAAATCCTGCTCCTTCTCTAAAATTAATGTATGTTATTTTCGTAAAATAATGAGTGGCCTTGAAAATATCACCCAATGCCTACCTCCATTGAAGGATCTATGGGACTTTTGATTTTGGATAGAGTTCTATCTCTTTTGACCATCTGGGTCACCATGTCCAAGTTTCAATGGCCTACAGATGTGTTAAGCCAGGTAATGAGTTTCTGGAGTCCTTGAGGCAGTAGCCGTAGCTCTGAATCTTTCTCAACTGAGCATGATTTCTAGTGCTGGCAGCAAGCAAAGTAGCCCTAGTACCACGTAGAACAGCTCACAGTCCTTTCTTTTGAAGGAGGAAGGACTAACACTGTATGGAATAATGAGAGCAGGACAAAATAGCAGTGCATTCCATCTACTTGATAAAAGCAATAAAGAGTCTAGGGAATATTTAACAGATCCTGATTGTGATTATTCTTGAAACTGTAGTTTGATTATTTTTACTGCTTTTATTAGATGAGAGAGTTTTGTTACCCTATGCAATTTTGCTGCTGATGAACATTTTTCGATGAATAATGCTAAATAAGAAGAGGTCTTACCCTCCATTAGGAAATTATTTAAAGCCCAGACTCATACTTTATTAATTAAAACTTATATCAAATATGCATAATAGTGACCATTTTTTCATTACATTTGCCAATGACTCTATGAATGTCTGTTGATACCCAGGGGTTGGATTATTCTAGTTAATTATTGTGATTTTATGCTAACATAACACCTTCTATCCCAAGGAGTTACTAAGCATGATGAAAACTTTAGCCCTATCAGTATTTATGAATCTCTTTACTTGTTAAATGAAAAGGCAGCTTGAGATAAATTACCCTGGGTAATTTTAATCAAGAGCTTAATTTTAATGATCACCTGCTGCACAAATAAAATAAGAAAAGCAATGAAATCATCATTATCAAGGTAAGTCATATGTGTCTCTGAAGGATGCTATTTTTAGCAGTGTTCATTAAGAATTTCTGTAAACTCTGAATGGAATAACAGGATGGTAGAACAAAACTACAAAGATAGCATAAATATGTAATTAAGTGATAGAAAGCATCTTATTTTGCACTTGTTGACGATTGCTTTGGGATTGTCCTTTTGTTGTTTAATATGTATGCATCTGGTTCTACAATCAGGTTGAATATTCCTGCAAGGCAGTGTGCACACACACACACACACACACACAATGATGTGAATTTCTTTATGAGTGACCAGAACCTAATACAAGTTCAAAACCAGCTCTTCTTTAACATTTAAGAGGTGAGACAAAATTAGTTTGGACAAGTGGGAAAGGTCAGAAACAAATAAGATGTGAAAAGCTATGATGATTTATTAGGACATCCCCTCCTGAAAAACTGATTTTGGTAAGTGTCTATGATTTTGGCTTTCTGCATAAACATAGGAAAGTATAAGCATCCATTTCTTAGGACTAAGAAAATAATGCATTTTAAAGACCTATATCTATGTATTTCCCTCATTATTATTATTATTTTGATGTCCTTTGTGCTGAGTTTCATGGCAATGCCATTAAACATAATAAATGATAGTCAGAGGGTAAATTTAGAGCTATTTCTTGCTACCAGATAAGGTCTTCTCCATTGTCTCTATATAGATGTACTGATTGTATACATCCAAATCCTTCCTACCTCCTTCCCTCCCTTCTTCATCCCTCCCTCCCCTGATCTCTCTTTTTCCTTTCTTTATTAGTAGCACAAAACAACATCTTGCTACATGATATGAAATTTGTCTGATATTATTAAAATTAAAGACTTTATTAGGCCAAATTCAAGTGATTAACTGAGGATAGCATTCAAAAGATAGTATTGTAGATTCCTCATCATTTTCACAAATGTTTCATGACACCTGCTCTTTATAAATGCTACCTTGCCTTGACTTCTTGGACCTAGGAATGCATATGTTTTTGCTGGCCTGTAGGATGAGAGCAAAACAGAACCTAGACTTCCAGATCCTCTAAGACTGGCATTTTCTGAAACCTCTTCCTAATGATGGAACTACATTACCCTACGATGTGAAAGATACTGCAGTTGTACTTCCTTCTAATTGTCTGCATTGACTCTGAGGCAGACATTTAGGACAGGGAAATTGGAGAATATAAAATACCTACTTAGTTGACAATAAGTATAGGGATGCATTTCTAGAGCACACAGGGTGGACTTCATAACTCTTGGTAATTGTTCCCACCTTTGCCCCCAGGGTTCACTGCTGAGAGACTTAGACACTCATCACCTGGGTTTCAAATCTTGGCATCACCAGTTACTACAGAGAATGGTGAGATGAGCCAGTAGGAAGAGCTATAAAAATTGGGGAGCAGGAGAGAAAAAGTTATCCATCTCTTTCCATAACCATCACTCAAATAGCTTTGAAAACTGAGCTAAATCTCCCTGTAGTAGAAGTAGTTAATTTCTTCTTTTTTTCTTTATGTTTATGTATTTTGAGAGAGAGAGAGAGAGCACATGCATGAGAGGGGCAGAGAGAGAAGGGGAGAGAGAATCCCAAGCAGGCTCCACAGTCTGTTAGCATAGAGATTAATGTAGGTCTCGATTCCACAAACTGCAGGATCATGACCTGAGCCAAAATCAAGGGTCAGATGCTTAACCCATTGAGCCACCTCAATGCCTAGGAAGCACTTACTTTCTGATGGTATAACTAGACAGAATTGCTCTTTCTGAGTCCTTATCTGTGCTTGACTGATCAGCTTGTAAATACAATGTGCCAAACATGTGTTTGGACTGGAGCCATGAAAGATTCTGGGATTATAGGTGCAAAATTTGGTTTCATCTTTAAAAGTTCTGAAGTTAGGCACACTTCTGAATAATCATAGATAGTTACCAGCAGTGTTACCTGGAGCAAATTACTTAATGTTTCTCTACCTTAGTTTTCTTTATCTATAAAAGAGAATAATATCTAAAAATGATGTAGTGAGTAGTAAATAAAAGATATCCTTTTAGCCCTTAGTAAAGTCTTCAATGTTTGAGGATTATTAACTATTATTGTTATTATTATATTAACAAATGTCAACCGTATACTATCCTCATCAGTAAGGCAAGGTTATAGAGTTGAATAAATACTGGTTTTTGACATTAAGGACTTCATTGTTCAATGAGAGAAAATAACATGAAAAATGATATATTTCCTTATGACTAGGGCCACAATAGAAATGTGTACATAGTCCTGTGGGAACACAGGAAAAGATATAAACAGCTTTTAATGGCTTAATTGGTAAACTGCAGGGGATTTAATAGATCTGAGCATCTTTGTTTGATTCAGAGGGACAGTGAGTTCTGTTTAGATCTTAGTGAATATTATGGGAAGCCAGAGGCATGCAGGTAAGAAGTGAGTTTGTCTGGGGCCATTGCAAAGTTACAAATCCAGGACTAGTGAGGCTCCTTTTCCAGATAAGGTCCTTCCTCCTATACAACTCAGACTCAAGGAGGTGGTCCATTCCCTGATGTAGAATATCTAGGTCTCCAAAGGCTTCTCAGAGGTGAGGGATTTGCTTGACATGAAGGAACCTTCAACGCGTGTCTCTACAGGGAGCATTGACTTTACAAATTAACATAGGATTTCACCATTTCCTCAGTAGCTCTGGGGGTCAGACTAAAAGCAGAGTCAAAGATCTGTTGGATGATGGTGCCCAGGGCTATGTGCAGGAGTCACAAAATGAATACAACGTGGCATCTGATTTCAAGGAACTGAAAATACAAATAGGGATTCTATTGGGTATTCAGATAGGCATTCTCACACAAATCAGAATTTTACAGGACAATGAGCATAGGAAGGTAAAAGTTCTAAATGTTACTTTTTAGAGCTATGATTCAAAGAGGGGTGTTTTGTAAACCCATTCAAGATGATGAAGTTTCGTATCCTGACTCTGAAGTTCACCAGCTAGACAGTAGGCAATTTAACCTCTTTAAACTTTGGGTTTCTCATCTGTAAAAAGAGAATAGTAATAGTATACCCACAGAGGGTGATTGGGAGGTAATGAGATTAAATATGTCAGGGGCTTATCTGACATATTTTGGTCTGATAGGGATTCAGTGAATGATAGCTATTATCTGTAGAAGTCAACTAGTGACCTATGGTAAATATGGCAGGGGCTTTTAAAAGGATTCTTCCAAGATTGTGAGGGAAGAGGTTACATAGTAAACACAAAAAGCCTTCAAATATTTATGGGATGAATCACAGTTTTCAAGCTTGCCTGATGATTCCCAATTTTGCGTACTAGAGAGAAACAGTCTCAGTTGATAATCACATGGCCATTTTCCCCATAGTTTCCCATATCTATGGTATAGCCCCTCCCTAAGGAATGTGGTGAAAATCTCAAGTCAAGGGAAGGCAACCTGGCTCGGTGAGCATGCACAACATTCCTCATGACTCTGTAACATTGACGGTCCATTCAGACTGTATGTTGCATATATAGGAGACAAAGGAGCAAAAATTGTACACCCCCCTGACCCCTCCTCTGCATTCAGGGCTCAACCTTTGGGTCTTAGCCTGCCGAGTCCAGGCTGGCATGAATAAGACTGCTTCCTGGAAAGAAAAGTCTGGGTGTCCAGGCTCTGTGTGTGACTCACCGCTACCTTTCCTCCATGTGGTGCTTTGAAATCAAAGCTAATATAATGAATAAAGTCTGCTTGCTTTTTAATACATTTTCTTATAATGTGACTTTTGTAATCCCTACTTCCCTCTTAAAGTAAATAATTATAAATTGTTAAAAATTCTGGAAGACTGAATAATGGGAGGCCATTAAATTCTCCATACTTTATGTTACCATTATCTAGGTAGTAAATGCAAACAGCAAGATCATATACTTAATTAATAAGAAAGGTCAATATCTTTCATGATTATAGAAGTCTAGGAGTAACTGACTCTCCAGGGACAAGACTGTTTTCTGTTCTTACTTGCCCCTACCTTCCCCACACAAGTGAAGTCCACTGAGAAATTTCTCTTCCTCAACAGAAACTACATCAGTTGTTAAAGTGTTAGACATTGTCACGCTTTTGAAGGTTACTGCTGTGTGATTAAGAGCCCAAGGGTACCCCAGGCTAATTATATTACTGGTTTTAGTCCAAAAAATAACTTATTCTTGCAACCTATTAGTAAGTTTATTGGATTGGTAAATCAAGAGAATATTAAAACAAACTGATTTTCCTTAGTTTTTCCAAAGCACTTGGGCTATAGAATAAGGTGCTTAAGGTCATTATAGGTTAAAAGATTTGCAGGCGTGATGCTTATTAAGCAGAGCTATTTGGTTTAAAAGCAAAGCATTTGCTTTACCCTTGGAACTCTTAGCAAATTAACTCTCATTCTGTGTGAAAGGAGTCCTATGTGTGAAAGGAAATTTAAGTCTTGAGTTTGGGTGATAAGATAGGAAATGTGAGGAAATAATTTTGTATCTAAATGGCATGGAAAAGGATAAGTTCTTATTTCATAGACCCTGGCCCTTAAAGGATAATTATCTTTAGCAACATCTGTCATGGGGAAGATTTTTCTCCTTGTTTTCCATGGGTTTACAATGACTTAAATACTTTCTGAAAGTCATCATTATTAATGAGAACCAAACATCAGGATCTGAATCAATATGTGTTTTTGGAAATGTGAAAGTGTCTTCTCTTTCACTTTTGAAGACCTACCGCTCCCCCTTTCTATCCAAATTCTATGCATCCCTGAAGACCCTGCTCAGTTCCCTTGGCCTCACTGCCAACTTCAACGACTATGCCAATGATGAGGTTTTGGGGTGATGGAGGGGATTCCGGAGCCGATGACCAAGAAAGAATTCCTGAAGATGTCTTTGGTGCAAAAAGGTGATTTTATTAAAGCACAGTACAGAATTCATGAGCAGAAAGAGCTGAACTGGGGTTGTGAAGAGTGGCTTCTTATATACTATGAATTTGGGGGAGGTAAAGTAAAAAAGGAGCCTTCAGAGGGACTTTGGTATGCTAAAAAGGACTCCTAAGATAACTGAGGCCTTGCTATCCTCAAGCTAAGGTTGTTTTCCCTCTAGTAAAGTATTAACATTATGACAGCAGGGGATTCCTGGAGATATGTTTTACTCTGCCTGCCTCAAGTATCTGTCACTGGGCTGCAGGTTACAAAGAAATTTAATTTTACCTGCCATTTCTTTCTTGCCTTCGTTCCTCCTATCGCTATGGAGGGGTGATGTTGGGGCTTCAGAAAACTGAGTCTATAGGTTTCTGGAGATTAGGCTATTGATAAGATTGACTTTTTCTTGTAATTTACTAAGGTATTTGCAAACTGATGGAGACTCCTGTCCTGTATGACTGTGGTCTCTATCAGTTAGCCATTTGTTTTCTTTCCTTTTCTTTTTTCTTGGGCAGCCAGGAGTGCCTGAGGAATATCACGCATATCCCACTTTGGGGGTGGGGAGAAGGTTGGTAGCTTGTATCTTGTCCTCAGCCCTCCCCACACTCCCTCATCACCAACCCTAGGCAACTCCCAAAGCAATACCTGCATGAACACCTGATTCTGTGCCATCCCATGGTGTCCGATTATTCTCTCATGAATGAAAATTTGTCCTTTACAAACTTTTCAAACTATTCAAAGGTAGAGAGAGTGATGCTGTCAGATGGCTCTACCAGGTTTCCATGAAAAGATCAGGTATCCTTGGAACTCTTTTCTGGCCTCCATATTCACCTTTGGGTCTGCCTGTAATACAGTGGCTGGATTAGTATTATTCCCTGGGCCGAGGGCCAATGGCCAGACTGGGCTGAAATCCTTGACAACTGAATTCAAGACTTTAACTTCAGTAGTGTTCCATGCTAGTTAAGTGAACTAACTAGCCCCAGATTTAAGATAGCAAAGATAGATTTAATGCAGAGAATCAACAGCAGGGAAAATGCAAATGTTGTTTCATTTTATAGTTGGGAGTGAGGGATGCTGAAAGGGGGTTAGAGAGCAGGGTGATGGAGCAAGCTTGTTTGTAAGTGGAGATTCATGCATGCCTCCCTAGTGGTGGGGGGACCTGCCCAGGATTTATTTGCTTGGGCCCCTGAAGTAGCTTCTGAGAGAGAATCCTGTCTAAGTGAAAAAATGGCCTGGTGATGAAGAAAGATTGCATTGATGGAGATGAGTAACAATTCGGTATGCAAAGTGGAGCCCATTACTTGGTTTTGTCTTTCGATCCAACTCCTGAAGGAGTTATTTATAAGGTCAGCTTAGCACAGGAGTGAAAAACAGAAACTCTACAAGGGTTTTGGGCATAAAGACATTCTCTGGGTGTCCCTCCCAGTAACAGAGCATGACCCCAGGGGAGACAGGAATTCTTCCATTTATCATAGTAATAGCTTACGACTTGGCACTTTCAGGCTCTAGTGCCTCTGCAGTAGCAGGAAACAGAAGATTTGGTAGTTTCTAGTGAACACTTAGCTGGAAACAGAAAACATGTAGGGCCTAGAGAGAATTGAATGACTTCTTCAGAATTTCTTTTCAGTTATCCCATCAAATATATCTATAATTGCTGGCTTAGGCAAGATTCTCCTCCGCCCCTACCCCTACTCAGGCTTTTATGTTTTTATAGAATCACTCAAGATACCTATAAAATCTAAGCACATTATCATTCACTCTTCTCTCAAATTATCATGAAAACAAAAGACTTACATTTTAGAGAAACAACTGAAGAGAATTAGCAAGGGAAATGTAGGTAGAATATGGACAATGAATACATTTTTTATTCTGCTCAATTTCTTCCTCACGTGTTCACCCAAACTTCTTGTCTTTAAAGATATTTATGAAATAACAGGCAATGCTTACCTTCTCTCAGGAATATATACTTTTAGTCAAAATGGAGGATTGAGTTTTCCTCGGGCCATCCTCCGTTTACTCTCATGGGGTTTAGCCAGCTCTGAGAAGTTGGAATCTTATATCATAGATGAATTGTGTTGTATAAAATATTGCATTCATGGATTCAGGCCCTTAAGAAGCAAAGTACATTGTTCCCTTATAGGAGACTGCCTGGGGTTTCTTTTGCTGTAAATAGCAAGAAAAATAAGAATAAAAGGAGAGAGCTGATAATTGAAATATTCAAATGAGAGTTAAGCATTGTTTCTGAATAGGGATTTATCTGCTTTGAAGCTGAAAATTTAAAAAGTCAAGTGGGAAAAGAACTCAGGAATGAAAATAAAGACCTTGCACATCAGTTAAAGAGTAAGGAGACCTGTACTATCTCAAAGTATGGTGTTTTCTCCCCTCTGTTAAAAGAAAGCCAGACTTGACACTTGGCAATATGGGAACAATCATGAAGTGGGACATTTGCTGGATTTAAGTAATGAACAACAGAAAATCACCAGTAGCAAAGAAATGGATATGCAGTTCAGGCTGAATTCTGAGCAGTGTAAGTTATGTGGGTAGGTGGATGGAGCTCAGTGAAAGGCAGTCACAGAGATTACTTATGATGAAGTTTTGTTTTTGAAGTGATGGGGCATTGTTGGTGGAATTTATGGGGTATGGAGCTGATGGCCAAGAAAGAATTCTTGAGATGTCTTTGGTGCAAACAGGTGATTTTATTAAAGCACGAGGACAGGACCTGTGGGCAGAAAAAGCCGCCCTGGGACCATGAGGAGAGACTGGTTATATTCTATGGAGTTGGGGGTATAAAGTCCAGGGGAAGTTTCCAATGAAATTTTCATATGCTAAAGAAGACTCACGATACTGGAGGGCTGGCTAAAGTTGTATTTCTCTCTAGCAAAGTATTAGCATTAAGACATAGGGAGTTCCTGGAGAAACATTTTGCCTTGCCTGCCTCAAGTATTTGCCAATGGGCTGCAGGTTATAAGGAAATTTAATTTTAGCTGCTATTTCCTTCTGCTTTTGTTTCCCACATTCACTTAGGTACTCATCAGTGGTTTCTAGTGACCCTCAGAGAAAGCTGTCAAAGAAAACCAGAGCAAGACAGTAGTTAAAGTGGTAAAAACAGATTTTATTCATTATGACAGTAATAGGGGAAATAAGCCCTCAGTATAGAACTGGGGTCAAGTCCATATATAGCATGAGCAAGTGGGAATTTACAGCCAAGGATCAGGGTGAAGGTCAGTGGATGAAAAATTACTAAGAGGAAACATCAGGATTAAGGAGAATTCTGGCTAAATTGACCTCTAACAGAATTCTTGCTGAAGACAGACCAGGGTGATCAGGTGACATCACCTGGCAGGGGGTAGTGGAGGATGATGAACCTGGACAGATATAGGAGATGAGGGGTTCATCCTAAACTAACTTAGAAAAGTTCTTGCTAAGACTGGATTTTATGAACTAATGCAGATAGGTCTAGAGGAAGGTTTAGGACCTGACTAGAGTTTGGTCAAACAAAGAATCTTTGTCAAAGCTTTATATAAGAGAGCACATGTGTGTGAGAGGATTGACTAGAGGAGTGATACTCCGGTACTGGTTACCATCATCTCCTTTGCTGGAATTGAAAGATTGAGTTAAAAGGGAGTGGAGAATTCTACTGTTGGTTGTCATGGCCAAAATTTATTGCTGATGTAGTGGTGAGTCACACACAGAGGGTTAGGACGCCTGAGCTTTTCTTTCCAGGAAGCAGCTTTATTTGTGCCAGCATGGGCTCAGAGGGCTAAGAACCAAATGGCTGAGCCCCGAGCACAGCAGGGGTTGTCTTTTGTACAATTTTTGCTCCTTTGTCTCTCCAAAATGGTAACATGCAGTCTGAACGAGTAGTCTATGTTATAGAGTCATGAGGAACATTGCACATGCTCACATAGCCAGGTTGCCTTCCCTTGACTTGAGATTTTCACCACATTCCTTAGGGAGGGGCTCTACCACACTGATATTTAACCAGGAGGAGGGTTGAGAATTTTTTTTCAGCTGAATATTCCAACAAAACTTCTGCTTCTCTTCTTTAAACATCTCCCTGTGAGGTGCTTGGGTGTTGGAGCAGGGCTGGTGCCAGAAAGAGTTGCTCTGTAGTGGCAGAGTTTGATTGCTCTTTCTCATGAAAGTCATGCTTGACAACCATGCAGGCTTTACTGTGCTGCTTCCAAACTGGTTCAGGAAATCTAGGTACTATTTTGCCTCATCTGACACCATGGTTTAAAATACTCCCAGTACGTTCACTGTGCTTCCTGACAACCATGTGCAAGTCGAATCATATTTTATTTATTATTTTTTGTTTATTTATTTTGAGAGAGAGAGAGAAACAAGTGGGGGAGAGGCAGAGAGAGAGAGAGAGAGAGAGAATTCCAAGCAGGCTCTGAGCTGTCAGTGCGGAGCCCAATATGGAGCTTGAACTCACAAACTGTGAGATTATGACCTGAATTGAAACCAAGAGTTGGACGCTTAACTGACTGAGCCACCCAGGCACCCTCCCCAAGTTGAATCATATTTTAAAGTTTCCAATGAGTCTTACTATTTAAGAGACTGTGATCATTATATTTGAATAAATCTGGATATTGGTTAGCTGTAGCTAAAGTAAGAAACAGTATTATTTGGAAAAAATCACAATCATAATTATTATGCTGTCAATATATTAAGCACTTGTAAGTCATTGTACTAAATAATAACATTACACACATTTACTCATTATATTGTTTGGGGTTCGAGGATAACACACTTCTATAAGTCCTGCATCAAATATATACCACTTTTCAAGGGAGTTTATTATTTTTTTAAATTTTATTTTAGAGAGAAATCTGGGGAGTGGGACAGAGGGAGAAAGAGAGAATCTTAAGCAGACTCCATGCTCAGTGTGAAGCCTGACCTGGACTCGATCCTACAACCTTGGGATCATGACCTAAGCTGAAATCAAGAGTCAGATGCTCAACCGACTGAGCCACTCAGGTGCACTGGGATTTCCTTCATATGGTCACTACACTGATCTCTAATTTAGTTGGAAATTGTAGGCCCTAAGATTTAAATATTCTCATGACACCTTTTTTTAATGCAGTAATTCAAATTTGGTGCAAGTAATGCATTTGAAATGTGAGATTATGTTCAGATTCTTGCAATATAGTTGTGTGTAAGGAAACAGACTTGCATGCTGCCACTCTTGAGAATCAAAATGATATCAAGCTATTTGCATAGGATACCCATAAGAATTGACTTGAAGAGACCTATACTGGTTGACTTTGAAATAATTTGAACCAACTTAATAAAAAGGATGATGATATTAAGAGTGATAAGCTGAGATGAGAAATACATAGACTTTCATCGTATAATTTTCCAAGATTGTTGTGAGCATGAGCAATTTCAGTACTGACTTACTGTCGTTATCACTAATAAGGATATACAGTTCTGTATGCCTTCTCTCCCGTGATATATATATTTGTATCTTTAGAACACCACTACAGTCTCTATAACATGTAAATCATAATGAGAATATGGCTGTAGACCACAGAAAGGATCTATGCTATGACCAAATTTTTCTTTAAGATTATGTTCAATTACAGAAACAGAAATTTCTGAAGAAATATGAAATTCAAGATGAGAGAAACCATATGCTTTTAAAGATCTCTCTGATTTCATTGCAAAATGCCTACTTTAGGTTTTCCCCGTGGTATCTGGATAGGAACATTTTCTGCTCTATTTACTAAGAAGAAAAAGGTTTTCTATAATGAAAATTGGCCCCCAAATGGGACTAGTGCTGATGAGTTACTACCCTAAAACAGTATCAATCACCATCTCTGAAGTTTGACTTTCCAATTCTCCAGGATTTCAAGGAAAATTAATTTTACCCAAAGACAAATGTGTTACTAGTTAATAAAACAAAGCCCAGATGACTGTCAGTGAAAAATAAGGAATTTGCATAGAGCCCTTCTCTATTTGAGTAGGACTACCAAATTGAATAGTGCTAACTCTGAGACCTGAAGGGTGATGAGGATGACAGAAAACTTTTTTGCCTGAAGAAACATGTGGCCACTGAACTATAAAATATGCAAGGAATTGGTGTTTGTGAGAGACTACACTCTTGTTCTTAGAGTATGCTTGCAGCTGCCGATGGACTGTGGACATGTGTTATAACAAATATTCTAGGAATTTGGCAGTACTATGTAATAATTTATCTACCAAAATACCACAAGGGCCATGGAACATATAATGCAACCAACTGGTTTTTCCTATGTTGGTCCTCTTGGGGAGCAGTATGAGAGTAGGCACACAACTCAAATCAGTACATTTAGAATTGGGCCTGAGATTTGTGCTAAAAAAATAGGAAAGCAGTATTTTCAGTAATCGTAATAGGTTAGATTTTGCTGCAAGAAAAAATAATCTTCGACAACTTAATTCCTTGCTCACATTAAGTCCAGTTCAGATTATACAGCCCTGTTCTGTGTTATAGACCCTCCCTCTGAAACATGGCTTCTGACAGAATGCAGGCCATTTTGTATTTTATGAACACCCTTCAAACAAGATGATTTATTGAGCTGTTTTGCAGGATTTTGTCAGCTACCAACACCCCTGCCAGCTGCAGCATCTTTTTTGACAAGTTCAGGCTGTTCTCCCTTATTGTAGCAAACTGTGTCCTGATATTTTCATATAGATTAGTCTTGTCATATCAACTAGATTCTACATTATTTGAAAATAGAGTCTTGTATCCCCACAGTCATAAGTACAGTTGAGGGGACATAATAGTTTCTCAAACAAGATTTCTCAGTTTTTTGATTCATTGGTTCTCAGAGGTATTTGACATTGCAGCTCTTTTCACTTTATGTACTCAGACATTTTATACAAAAGGAACAACAAAACTCCTGAATTGTGTCTATAAATCTTCCTATTCTTTTCATCTTTGTTGCTAGCCAGTAAAGGAGCAAGGGGCTAAGTTGTAATGTTTCAAGTCATGGACCTTCTCTGACCCCACAGTCTATCTCTCCCTAGGTATTGCTAAGAGTTGAACATTGGTAACTGATGGATGCTTCCCATCCTGCTGTTCACATTACCACTGGTAACACAAGTTGTGTTGAATATTTTAGACTTTGCTACATTTCCACTCACTTCTTTGCCACCTTTGTAGGTTGGAGTGCTGGGTGTCTAAGTGTGCTTTATTATTCTAGTGCCATTATCTGAGGCCTAAGTCTTTTGGGAAGTAGCAAACTGCTACCTGGAACCAAATATGCTAACTGAGGAGCATCAGTAAGCAAATAAATAGCAATAATCTATCATATAAATACCAATTTTGGTCTACCTGGCATGCCTTCTAGAACCATCTTTCCAGTCTATATTAAATTCGTATCTTAAAGTAAATGAAAATGAAGACTTATGGATCAATATACATAGAGAATTGACTCAAAATAATTTTTACTCTTTAACCTGAAATGTGCTCTCAGATTCAGTATTAGTTTTATTGGTATTGCCCTCATCTTCAAAGAATTTTATCATAGATATCTTGAGAACAAGAAAAAAAGAATGAAAGGGCAATATTTCTCCTACTGAGTCACTGACATGACTCACATGGGAGGCCTTTGTCTTGAGCTCTGGGCAAAGAAAAATGTGCTTTGAGAAGCTACTATGTGGATCTGGGGTCCAATTTGCCTGGCACAAATGATGTCCCAGAGCAGCTATCAGCAAAGTGGACAGATAGGGTAGCCTTGCCATCCCAAAGAAAAATGCATGATGAACAGCCAAGGAGGTGGAGCTAATGAGAAATCGGCATTTTTTAAAGAGTCATGATCTCTTGAGAGGAAAAACCTGTCTGCTGAAAGGGCACTGAGCAACACTTTTCTTTAAAGCCACCCTAGATTTTATCTCTTTTGTTCTTACTCAAATAGAAAATGAATTCACTGAACTATGACATGTGGAAGCACACCTTAAAGTTCCTGGGACATCCCCAGTCCTTTTTCTTTTGTCTAAGCCCAGCACACCTGTTCTGTAGTTAGTCCATTGCTGTCCTTCACCAAGACCCTATTGCTGCAGCACTATTGCTGCCAGAAGTCCTTGTCACTGCTGCTTCTTGGCAAGTCTTCCTGGGAGCTAGTGGCACTTTCATTAATTTCAGATGCAGATACCTGACACAATCCATTAGTTTTAGAATCACACATTCTACTGGCTTGGACTAGTTCTGTCTGAATTGTCTGCCTCGAAAGTCAAGGTCAGAAGAAACTCAGGCATGACAGTCAGAAAATGAGGGGAGAGGAAAGGAGGAAGATGAAGATGAGAGAAGGACATCCTCTAAAGTTGAAAAGCAGAGCAGAGAGACGATTATTTTAAGGCTAGAAGAGTTTGGGATTTAGGTATTGTTGGGAGCCATTTTTGGGCTCGCAGGTTGAAAAAGTGGTTGAAGTAAAATCCCCCCTGGCCAAGATGGCACCTAGTCTTATCTCCTTCTAAATAATCTTTCAGGCCTGGATTTCTTGAAATGCTCTTGTTGGCCCAAGGGATATAATACTCTTTGGTTTTATGGCACATGGAAAAGGGGACCTGAAGTGTGATGTCTCGATGGATAAAATCTGTATGAGAATAATCTGGCCAGAAGTAACCTCAAAGTTGCCTCTTGGAGATAGGTTACACAAATTGATCATACAGAATAGCAGTTATGAGTTGGCTAGAAATTAGTAGGCTTTAGGCCCCAAGACTCCTTGAACCAAACTAGATTTTCCCTGCAGGTGTTGCATTGTGTTAATCATCCCCTCAGCGCCACCATAAAACCTCAAGGCACATCTCTGTAAAGCTTCTCTCAGTATTTGATTAACAGACTGATAGGAGAGATTGTAAAGAGACTTAAGACCTTCCCCGGAGGTTAGCCTAGCCCAAAAGTTAGAAGCACTGTTTATAGGTAAGGTACAAACAGTAGCCAAACAAAAGTAGCTAAACATATCTTCACTGATCAACAGCAAATATTGAGCATCTCCCTGAGGTTAACATTTCATGAATCGTTTTTGTAATTCTCTTCCCCACGCTCCCTTATAATAAAGAGGCAATAACAAAATACTCTTACAGAAACTACCATAAAAGAATAGATAGACATGAGCCCTTATGATTATGGATAGAATGACTCCTAATCTACCTATAGATGATTAACATAGGTCTTGCAATAACAATGTATGTTGTTAAGAATGCCTTGTCACTGATGTAATGTCACTCACTGCCTTTAAATAAAGAAACTAAGACTAGCAGGTCGGAGATGCCAGAATTGCCAGGGCTGCCTGCTTGGCCATCAGACTCCATCTCTCTCATGGCTCTCTCACTTCATTTCGCCTGACTGTCCATCCTTCGGGGACCCCTAGATTCACCGGAACTGGGCCATGACAAGGTATAAAGATGTCAAAAGAAATCCGGTCTTATCATGCTGTTTAATCCAAAGAACTAGAGTGGTCCAAGAAAGTATGATGTTGGTAGTGATGATGACGATGATGATGATGACAATAATTCACATTTATCAATTGGTTATTATAGTCAAAGCACAGTTTTAAATGGTTTTGCATGTATTTCTCATCTGCTCCTTTTAACATACTTATGAAATATATGCGGTCAACTGTAACATATGAAGCTCAGAAACTGAGAAGTAGCTTGCTTAGGGCCACACAGTTAATGAGGACAGAACTGAGATTCAGATTTAATTCTAATAATCTGTGGTTTGTGTCTTATTTTTTCTCGGTTGTTTTAAATATTATAGTGGACACTGTAGGTACTCTGCTCAGATCCCCTCTGATCAACTTTCCCAGGTCCGGGTGCATAGCTACTAACTTCTGTGTGCTTCTCCTACAGCTTTCTTTAGAGAACTATACTTGAGCTACTAGAGCCTCTGGACCTTAGTAATTTACAGCCCCCTGCATGGCACCAAACCAGTGACTGACTGGTGTACCAGTATCTTCACCTCAAGTTGGGACAATTTTTAAACTGCGATAAACTATAGGGAAGATCATCTCCAGAGCTCCTGATAGGCTCAGGCTAAGACTGAGATGTCACCAAAAATTGTGACTTGCTTGAACTCTTCCTTCCCCCTCTTTATCCTGCAACTCCACCCTTTCATCATTTATCCTGGAAGTGTTTATTAACAAGTCACTGTACATCAGTACTTGTCTTTGTATCTGTTTCTGGGGAATCTGAATTAAGACAAATAAGGTTTGGTCTCACTTCAAATTTGTCCTTCGAAAAAGAAACAGTTATAATAAGGAGGACTAACAGTCAATGTCTAATAAAGAAACCTTAAAAATTATCTCAATACTTTGGATTGACTCTCAGGTTACCCTTGATTCATTAATTCATTAATTTGTTCATTCCTTCATTGGTCAGACATATATATGTGCCAAGTGCCTAACATCTTTCTAGATACTCACAAATGGACTTACTGTAGAGGAGAAAGGAGCAGCCTTGTCTGCATGTGCTTTCACACCCTGTGGAGCCTTTATATTATGCCTAATCTAATTTTTCCCAGGATCTGGGTATAGAGGTTAGAGCTATTTTTTGTGGTTGAATTGGTATATAAGTCAGAGAGTCTGGGGCTGGCAGTGATGGTAGCAGGATTCAGTTCAGAAGCCAATACTCGCTAAAGGTTGGTTAAATTTATTATATATAATAGTTTTTGAACCACCCAATGGCCTCTATAATTCTTGGAAGGTGATCATAGGAGAAAGGCAAGGTCACAGAAACACAATATCCTACCAATGCAAATGCCGATGCTAAGAAGATTAAATGTGGAAGTGAGATTTCATCTGGGTTGGAATGCCTCTGCACATGAGATATAATAGAATTTATGGAGGGAAGTACATGATAAGCCTGAAAGTTCCACTGTGTTATTTCACTTCTGCCATTTTCTCTTTATACAAAAATTTGTATTATCTACATATTCTATCATCTATAATGCAGTCTCTCTCATTCAGTAGCCTGGTCTGTTTTCCAGGGTTACAGATGTAATATGCTATTCTTTTTTTACTAATGCTATTCTCCATTTTCTAATCCAGAATATGAACATATGCAGTGTTTGAGCGGGAATATTAAACAAACTTCCTAAAAATGACATTATCATGTTAACCCAAATATAGTATCAACCATGGTTTTGGTATTTTTTTTTTTTAAGAAACCAATATGAAAAAGAGAAGGCAAATTTTGTGAGTGTTTGTGCAAAACAGCAAACTTCGGTAGAAATAAATCTGAATGAATACCATTTAGAAATACTACACAAAATATTTGGGGTGAAACCTGGCACACAGAGAAGAATACAGATTGGTGTAGGAGGACCTCCAGCTGAGAAGATTCACAAATTCAAATCTTCTGGACTAAAAAAGTCAAATGGATTTGTTCTATTTTAGAAAAGCTGAGTTAGTAAGAATATTTGATTTTTCTTTTCTTTCTTTTTATTTCAGTGATCAAAAAAACAGACAGTAACTTCTGCAACTAGGTTTGACTGTCAAAAGTACGTTGAATCCAGCTACATATATTATGAAATGGCAGTTGTCATGGTTCTATTCTGTGATTATGTAGAAAACACAATCTCAATAGCATAATAAATAAAGGCTATGAATACCTTCTCATGAAGAGAAACCATTCCAAGGTATATACCCCACATTGGATTGGATATAATTTAAATACGATACAATTCATCTACTTAAAGTACATGGTTCACTGCTTTTTGGTATATTCACAGGATTGTGTAACCATCACCACTATCTAAGTTTAAAAATTTTGTCTGCTCTAAAAGAAACCCTGTACTCATTAGTAATCGAGCCCCTTTCTCCTCTATAGCAGCTCCCCAAGCCCAAAGGAACCACTAATATAATTTGTGTGTCTAAAATATGTCTTTTTATATTTCAAATAAATGGAGTCACAGAATCATTTTCTTTTACTTCTTTCATTTAGCATAACTCTTTCAAAGCTCACCAATGTTGTAGCATATATTAGTACTTCATTTCTTTTTATTGCCAAATAATATTCAATTATAGGGATATGCCATATTTTGTTTATCTATCCATCAGTTGATAGATTTTCCCAGTTTTTGGAAATTATGAATAGTGCAGCTGTGAACATTCATGTATAGCTTTTTGTGTGAACATGTTTTCATTTATTTTGGGCATATATATATATATATAGGAATGGAATTTTGGGGCCATATGTAACTCTATGTTTCACATTGTAAGGAACCATCAAACTGTTCTCCTCAATGGCTATACCATTTTGTAGTTTTAAGAGTAATTCATGAAGGTAGTAATTTCTCCATATTCTCACCAGTGCTTGCTATTGTGGTTTTTTTTTTATTATAGTCCTAGTGTGTGTGAACTGGTATCATTATGGTTTTGGTTTGTATTTCTCTAATGATTAATGATGTTAATTAGCCATTTGTTTATCTTCTTATGCTTATTGCCCCTTTATATATTGTCTTTGGGGAAATATCTGTTCAAATTCCTTGCTTATTTTTTAATCGGGTTATTTATCTTTTTGTTATTTGAATTGTGAGTGTTCTTCATTTATCCTGGAAACAAGTCTCTTATCATACACATAATTTGGAAATATTTTCTCCCACTCTGTGTGTTACATCTTCACATTTTTGGTGGTATTATTAGTAGCACAAAATATTTAACTTTTGGTATAATCCAATATATATATTATTTCTTTTGTTGCTTGTGCTTTAGGTGTTGTATCTAAGAAAACATTGCCCAACCAAGGTCATGAAGAATTATTTCTTCTTTTAAGTGTTATTTTTTTTAATTAAAAAAAAAAGTTTTATTTATTTATTTAGACAGATAGAGTGCTAGCAGGGGAGGGGCAGAGAGAGAAGGAGACAGAGAATCCCAAGCAGGCTTCACACTGTCAGTGCAAAGCCCAACATGTGACTTGAACCTATGAACTGTGAGATCATGACCTGAGCTGAATTCAAGAGTCAGATGGGTACCTGGGTGACTCAGTTAGGCATCTGACTTCAGCTTAGGTCATGGTATCATGATTCATGAGTTGGAACCCAGTCGGGCTCTGACTGATAGCTCAGAGCTTGAAGTCTGCTTCAGATTCCGTGTCTCCCTTGCTCCGCCCCCGCCTCCATCCTCCACTGCTTGTGCTCTTTCTCTCTCAAAAATAAATAAACAAACATTAAAAAAAAAATCAGACACTTAACTGACTGGGCCACCCATGTGCCCCTTGTAAGTGTTTTTAAGTTTTGGCTCTTACATTCAGGCCTCTGAACTAATTTGAGCTGATTTTTGAGTATGTTGTAAGATAGAGGTCCAACTTCATTCTTTTAAATGGGGCTATTAATTTGTATAAGCATCATTTGTTAAAAAGACTATTCATTCCCCATTGAATTGTCTTGGCCCCCTTGTAAAAAGCAGTTAATCGTAAATGCATGGGTTCGTTTCTTGACTCTAAATTCTATTCAATTGATATATGTATCTATTTTATGCCAGTAGTTTTGCAGTAGGTTTTGAAATTGAGAAGGATGAATAATACAGCCTTGTTCTTTTTCAACATTGTATTGGCTATCAGTCTGGCTTCTTTGTACTTCCATATGAGTGTTATAATCAACTTGTCAATTTCTGAAAAAAATGGCAGTTGGAATTTTGATAAGGATTGTATTGATTCTGTAGGTCAATTTGGGCTGTATTGTCATCTTGAAAATATTGTCTTTCAATCTATGAACATGGTATATCTTTCCATTTTTTAGGTTTTCTTTAATTACTTTCAGTAATGTTTTGTAGTGTTCAGTGTATAAGTCTTGCTGTTCTTTTTAAAATATAAACCTAAGTATTTCATTTATTTTGATACTTTTAGATGGAATTAGTTTTTTATTTCGCTTTTGAAAAAATTATCGCTAGTGTGTAGAAATATAATAGATTTTTTCATTTATTTTATTATTTTTTATTCAAGTATAATTAATATATATACATAATGAGTATATATATATTAAATATATATAATGAGAGAAAGAGATATCTATATATGTGTGTGTGTGAATACATAAAATAGTAATATTTATTTAACAGAAATAATAAATATTATATCTATTACTATTAAATATTATATATTTCTCTCTGTCAGTGCAGAGCTCAATGCGAGACTCAAACTCATGAACCATGAGATCATGACCTGAGCCGAAATCTGGAGTCAGATGCTTAACTGACTGAGCCACCCAGGTGCCCCTGTGATAAGTTCTTGCATTACTAATTTGATCTCTTAATTTATTATAGGTCAATTCAAGTTTTCTAATTCTTCTTGAGCCAGATTCAGTAATTTATGTCTAGGAATTTATCAGTTTTATTTAAGTTATCTAATTTGTTGGCATACTGTTGTTCATAGTATTCTCCAGTGATATGTTTTATTTCCATATTGTCAGTTATGATGTCTCCTCTTGATTCTTGAATTTTATACTTTGACTCTTCTCTCCTATCTTTCTTTTTCTTGGTAAGTCTAGCTTAAAGGTTCATCAATTTGGTTGATTTCTTTAATGAACCAGTTTTGGTTTTGTTGGTTTTCTCTATTGTTTGTCTATTCTCTGTTTCTCCTCTAGCTTCCATTATTTTCTTCCTTCTGCTTTCTTTGGGTTTCACTTACTCTGAAGAAGGGTCTGATTCAGATCTGCTATTCCCTTGATTTGAATTCTTTTGACTGCTTTTTATTTAGGTCTTCTGATAGGTTCTATGGAATCAAGATTGAACAAAAAGAGGGGTGCCTGGGTGGCTCAGTCAGTTAAGTGTCCAACTCTTGTTCTCAGCTCAGGTCTTGATCTCAGGGTCTCAATCTCAAGGGCATGAGTTCAAAGTCCTGCAATGGGCTCTGTGCTGGGAGTGAAGCCTACTTAAACAAACAAACAAAAAAAGATTGTACAAAAGAAGCATTTTGTGCTGTGCCTCAGATCCCAGCATTGACAGATAACTAGCAGTTAACTTTGCCACAGTGTGATTTCATTATTCAATATGTTCTTGTTTATCTTAAAAAAAATAACATTATCTGAGATTAATAGCTGAACGGGGTTGCTAAACCCAAAAAATGTTTGAGAATAGTGAAGAATGAAAAGATACTCATTTATAGGGAAATTGTTTATTGTGGTAAGAAAGGAGACTCGGGGCGCCTGGGTGGCTCAGTCAGTTAAGCGGCCGACTTTGGCTCAGGTCATGATCTCATGGTCTGTGAGTTCGAGCCCCACGTCAGGCTCTGTGCTGATGGCTCAGAGCCTGGAGCCTGCTTCAAATTCTGTGTCTGCCTCTCTCTCTGCCCCTTCCCTGCTCACACTCTGTCTCTCTGTCTCTCAAAAATAAATAAACATTTAAAAAAAAAAGAAAGGAGACTCATGTAACACATGATTTTATGGTCCTTTCATTCAATGTATGCTTGTTGAGAGTTTGATAAAGTCTCAGACACTGAGTTGAGTGCTAAAGGAGGTAGGAAGAAAACTAAGGGTGAATGCTTTCTGACCTCAAGGGTCTGTAGATCCAGTAAGGAAGAGAAGGGACACATCACAATAATCACAATAACAATGGAAAGATGTTAAAGAAGTTATGTACAATATGCAGAAAGGAAAAAACCTGTAGCCACCTGGAGAATTCAGAAAGATTTTACATTGTGAATAGATCTTGACTAGGAATTTACTGAAAAAGAGATATGACATTTCAGGCAGAGGCAATAACATCTCCAGGGATGCACAATGAACTTTTATCATTTGAGAACTTGGAGTGCTTTATGGAAACAAGTTATGGTTTGTTATAACTTGGCTATCTTAAGAAGGCATCATAAGCAGAAGAATCAGGTAGATGGTTGTGATCAAGAAGTGAGTTCTCAAACTGGAGTTCAATTTCCTGGTAGAGAGATCTCATTGCTGGCTATCCAGATATGTTCTTCATTAAATTTATTCAGCTTCTTATCTGATTTGCTCTTAAAGCTAGGAAGCCTATTTCTTCCTCTTCCTTCCCAAGTTTAATTTTGGTGTTGATTTCCTGTTTGGCTTTCATATTCTCTCCTTCTGTTGTGGAAATTTCTCAGGTGCATAATTATTTGGAGCCTGAGCTCAGAGCCCAGTGTACCAGCCTTCCATCTTTAGGGGCAGCCCAATGGGAAGTAACTTAAAAGATGGTCAATGAGGCTGGGAAGGTAGGTGTGTGTGAGTTTGGGAGTAATTGGGGGAAAGACTACAATGTATTTTTCTGTAAAGCTTAAAGTGTTTGTTTTTATGTTTTCGAATCATAATCTTTAGAGAACCAGGGATCTTTAGAGGTATGGCACTGGAATGGGGTAGTTGGTTGGGGGGCAGTCTCACTGCCCTCTTCTCTATTGCTTCTTGTTCCCTCTCCTTTCCTATACTCAGTTTTATGCCTTGAGACTTGCATAATATTTCAGTTTTGTACATTGAGCGTCCTCATGATATTTGATTTGAAAAAATTAAAAAGACCCCTGCTGGAGAAAGAAAGAGAAAAATCATAACCTTCAGCAGTGAAGAACCCTAAGTATTTCTGAGGGAGACAAATGACTTAATTTGGGTAATGGTGGTTACAGGATGCAGGAGGGCCTGGAGAAGGAAGAAAGAACTGGGGGTGGGAATGGGGATGGGTTGTTGAAAGAATCCATGTAAGGAGTGACTACAACTAAGGGACTTTCATTGGCCCTGCTTGGATAATGTACTTACCTAGACCAATTATCAAATCAGAAGACTTCATCTTTCCAGTTAACTTTAGATGTTTTCGAAGAGAATTTACACTTTTACAATTCTGGGAACCATAAGACGCTGGTAAGGGGTAATGGCTCTATTTTGTTCCCCCACTTTCCTTCATTTCCACATAGTTTGTGTAAGGGCAGAAAATGATGTAAATAAGTGCCAGTTGAAAGCTCTTGAATTTAGGCTGGACTCTGGAAATTTCCTTTTTTTTTTTTTTTAAATGTTTTATTTTTATTTTTGAGGTGGGGAGGGAGACATGGAATCCAAAGCAGGCTCCAGGTTCCGAGCTGTTAGCACAGAGCTTGACATAGGACTTGATCTCACGGACTGTGAGATCATGACCTGAGCTGAAGTCTGATGCTTAACTGACTGAGCCACCCAGGTTTTCCCTGACCTGGAAATTTCTAAGTTTCAGAGCAAAATTATAATCTAGGCTTCTTTGGGCATTGCCACATGGGAGCTGAGAGCCTTGTTGTGATGAGCAGCACCTGTGTTATGAAGAGACAGGGTGGAACCCCAGAAATGGAAAGCATCAGGGTTGCCCTCTTACCCATTGCTGCCATCAGCTTCAAAAACAGGTCTTTCTCTGAACAGATGTGAGACAGAGTTTACACTAGTGGTTAAATACTGGACAGCCACAAACTGATGAGAAGGGGAGGAAATCATAATAGGCAGAGAAGAAGGAAATAATTTGTCTGTATTTTTTCTTAAAAAGGTTTTCTATATTTAAGGGTATTATAGGTCAGTAACTTTCACAGTGGGATTTTAGTATTCTAAGGCATTTTCCAAAAATGTGTGTGAAGTTAAAGAGTGGAAGAACAATAGTGAGTCCGTAATGTAGATAATAGGTCACAAAAAAGGATATAAAATAGACAAATAAATATGCAAACAGCAAATAAAAAGTAAAGAAATTATTTTGTAGAATATATTTTAAGACTTTAAAAAAATTATGTCAAAGTTGGTCTTTTGAGACCAACTAGTTTAATGAATCCACGTCCTGGCTTGAATTGCCTGTGGAACTTGATAAAAATACAGATTTCTGGATTTATTCTGGACCTATGAAGTCAGAACCTTGAGTCAGGTATTGGATATTTGTAGTTTTACAAACACAGCTCAGGAGATTCTGTAGCTCAGACTGAGTTAGAATTATGGTACAAGCCCGATGGCTCTACCTTGCAAACAGCCCCAGCTGCCTACAACCTATACTAACCGACATGTCGAGTTGGGTTATAATTACACATTTATCACTGTTGCTCATCCCTGCTTCTCCCATAAGAACTACTTTTGCTGAAAGTCCCCTAAAATATTTTTAGTGTCCCTGAGTGAAGTCACGAACAGGTCTGGCAGATGCCTTGTGATGTTCACTGAGCCCTGCTGCTCCAACAGTTACTACTGTGGCTTCCTTGAAGGGATCTGGTCTTGCCCCACTGCTCAAAGTCTCCCATTTAGCATTCACCCTGATAGCCTGGATCCTCAGAGCTTTGTGGATGCCCTGTGATGCATCATCTGTGAGCTCTATCAGGAGTTCTCTTCCTAAGCCATCTTTTCACAAGAGCTACAAAAAAAGCTGTGCTTCTCATTAGCAGACCAAGACACCTACAAAAGGAGAAACTAAATAGCAGGAGCTTGTGGTACTGGGCACAAATAAACTAGGGCATGAGGAGAACAGCCAAATTAGCATCGAGGGGCTCAGGGGTACCACTGTCCTACCAGCAGCATGTCAATTGCTTAGATCCATAACAAGCTTACTTTGCTTTCATGTCATGTGTCTTTCTGGGCCAGGCTGCTTCAACAATTGGAGAGTGGGATAAAAGATGCAAAAGAATCAAAGGCTAAGATTATCAGAGTAAAAATTATGTATCTTCCAGACCAAAAAAAAAAAAATATGCTCCTTTTGGGTGTGAACATTCCCAGAGCTGTTGCTCATTTTCCAGATGTCAGTGACAATTCAAGTCAGGAAAAAGAATTAAATTTATTCTAGATATGGATGCCCAGCACAAATGGGCATCAAGAACAGCTAGCTTAATGAGGGGTGTAATGCTTGAAGGTTTGCTGATCACCTTCCAGGACAAACCGATGAGGCCATGTCTGCAGATACCAAATTTGCTTTGTTGTTTAGAGAGCTACCAGACAGATCTTGACGCATGTATAGGACACAGCATGAAGTTTTGACCTTGTTCTAAGTCAGGGAAGCTGGAGTGACATGATCTATGTTTTAAAGTTTACTCTGAATGTTGGATGGTGAACTGGGAGGCCGTAGTACTCATTGTTGGAGAGTTCCCTGATACCTTGGACCTTTAGGTGTGTGCATATGCTATCAATGTGTTTAGGATGAACAGTGTACTTACTGAAAATGATACTGGAGTCCTCACGCCAGAGCCTGGAAAGAACTGGACTCAAATAGTGTTACAGTATTAAAAGCATCATCAAGGAGCACCTGGGTGGCTCCGTTGGTTAGGTGTCCAACTTCAGTTCAGGTCATGATCTCACAGTTTGTGGGTTCAAGCCCGACATTGGGTTCTGTGCTGACAATTCAAAGCCAGGAGCCTGCCTCAGATTCTGTGTCTCCCTCTTCCTCTGCCCCTCCCCTGCTCACACTCTGTCTGTCTCTCTCAAAAATAAATAAATATTAAAAAAACTTGAAAAAAAAAAGAACCATCAAATGGTGGCATTGCCTCTTTAGATGAATACCTCCTATAACAAGACAACACCACCATTAAAGGTGTGGGATTCTACTGCTCTATCAAACAGGGTTGATAGGACTAATTGTTTGAGGTGAAGTGGCTTATTTAAGTGACTGTAGCCAGAAGAGAGGTTGGGGGACTGTGTGACATTATCGATAAACTCAGCACCCACATGCCTTCCTCCTTTCCTTCACCAAGCACTGATTTGTAAATATGTCTTCTTTCCCCATGAGGACCTGAGAACAGCAAACAGCACCTGTGACAATACCTCTGGATACTTTGACTTCTAAAATCAGTATAGACACTCATATTCATTTCCTTTTATTTACTTTAGCCAAAATAGCATTCCCAAGGAAACTGCAGTAACACATGCAGTAACGGGGCCCTTACAGTGACAGATGGCATTGGGCTACCTTCAGAGCCTTCTTCAGAGCAATGCAACTGAAGCTCTAACCTCTTCTCCATTCAGTGAAAGAGGGAGCCGCACTTGGATTTTTGCCATGGTACCTGCTACCTCATGATCTGAGAGATAGCAAGATGCAAAATGGAAATAGAGGGCTACATCTTCTGGAATAAGGAAACCCCAGAGGGAAAGCAAGTGATTTAAAAGAGAACTGACATTGAAAGATCACAAAATCACACTAAGGCTGGAAATATATGGATTTAAGAGAAGAGACCAATGAATATGTGAGTAGTTTTACGCTTCGAACTCTTTGAGATGCACATACACTAAATTTCTAACCTCCTTTCAGTGTCATGAAAATCCCAGGGCTCCTTGTCGGAGTGGACAAAAAAGTGATAAAGAATGTCTTTAGGGAAGAAACAGAGGAAAAAAAAAAAAAAGGATAAGTGATGCTGGGCACATTTTTCTGCACAAGAGGAAGACTTTTCTGTGGAATGTTGATTAGCAGATGGAGAGAATTCGATGTCAGAATCAGGTCACAGAAGCATACAAACTAATAACCATGGAACATCCTATCCTGATGCTGGTGGTTGAAGCCTGGAAAGTTGTTTTACTTTGCTTTTCAAGACACAACTTACCCAGGTCACATGGACATATTCACAAGGGACATGAGTTTTGGAATAGTTTGTGGGCTGTGTGGAGGGAGAGAGCTGGCTTAACTCACAGGGCTCTTAACCAGTGATTTTTACAATTAGAAACTAACTTGACCCTATATTTTAAAAGTATGATATTTAGTCAATATTGTAATTAATAAATATAGCCCTCTCTAAATGAAATCAGAGGAGCTTTTATGCAGAGGCACTTTTATAGATCCAGTAAGGAACACCATCATATAGCAGTAAATGTTTACACTTTTATAGAAGCGTTGATCAATACGCTGCCATCATTTTTTTAAAATTCAGAATCCCTTCTCATTTCTTCATCCCTCAAACAAATTTCTCACATTTTCCCCTTGATGTTAGGAATTTTGCTCCTTTGGCCATTTGAAAAGATGGTTTAATTTTTCTTCAGTGTTAATCAAACAGATCAATGCTCTTAACGTTTTTTGTGTGATGCAGTCTTATACTTTGGTGTGGTATGGAATTTTTAAACACTGTGATTTTCTGAATAGGGCTTTATCGTGGGGGGTTACCAACTAATAGAAATAAAGAAAGGAAATGCAGATGTCCATGGGGTGAAGGTGTGTGGTGCAGAGGCCCCAGACATATTAGGAGGCTGGCTATGGACCAGAGGGAGGTTCCAAGGGATACCACATCTGTCATACGGCAGGATTCCCCCTGCCTGTTTGGTTTACCCCTAGAATCAAAAGTATTTCTTTGCTCATGCAGTGACAAGAAGCCAGGGTGAGGAGAGCAAGAACGCAGACAACCATGTATCTGTAACTCCCTGTATACAGAGCATGTGGTATGTGCCAGACCTTGCTAAACCCTTACAAGACTGATGGTATTTAATATTCACCACACCCTTCTGAGGCGGTGCTGTTGTCACTTACATCCTACAGAGGAAGAAACTGAAGCTTAGCAACATTATGTAAGTGTCTCCAAATTTCACATCTCCAGAATGACAGGGGTAGGATTTGGTGCCTAGAAATATGTGACTAGAAATATCTTAATTCTTAGGTTGTATATCTAAGAGATTACTATTATTATCGAGCTAAATTCTCAGAGGGTTGAAGCTAAATATGTGCCTCTCATGTTTCCAGGATGCAGACTTTCTGTGGGGGAGCATTACTGTCTTTGAAAGCCTCTGCTTGCCATAGTCGCAAGTGCCCAGCCTCTGAACAGAGCATTCTCAGACAGACCCTGGCTTTGAAATGTAGAGATGTATGCAACAATGAGAGAGCCAGGGATGAAAAAGAAATCAGCAGTGGTCTGAAAGAGAAAGGGAGAAAAGGGTTCATAAAGAGAGCTCTATTAAAGTCATCGAAATGTCTCTTGGTTAAGGTTGAAAATCTTAGAGCATGCCAGAATACTAGAATATTACAGATGACTGCCAGCACTCATTGATTTCCTTCTTTTGTCGTGTTTATGCCCGGGGATTTAATACTTGATCATTTTTCTTTTAATGGTCTTAAATAAATGGGTAAGCTATTGAGAGTTAAAATATATCTTTAGATATAAAAACAATTTATTTTAAAAGTGAGATAAAACTTAAGCTCTGGAGATTTTTTTTCTCCTTTTTCCATGCATGCTGCATCATCCAAGTCAATTTGGAAGTGAGACCATTGATTTATAGTTGAGGATGAGGAATCTTGTAGGAAAGTAAATGCAGCCCTGTGAACCCATCTTGGAAAAAGAAGGGAATGAAGGAAGAGATAGTTCTAAAGGGAAGTCCCTCTCCAGAGTGGGCAGTTTGGGGCCAGGTTTATCTAGCACACACTTAATTGAGTTGGCAGAGATATCTTCTTTAAAATGATTATGTGTAAATCTTGGGTGGTGGGGGAAGGCTCTTTGGATCACAGCTTCTATTCTCTATTCCTTTTCTGAGATTCTGATCACCAGTCGCCTCCAATAATGAGATCACTGAGTCCCCAAATCCTCCAGGTTTTTCTGATCGGGATCCAGGTTTTCCAGGTCTTAGAGCTGCATTTTGGGGACACTGAAATAAAATTATCTGATTTTGATCCTCCTCTTCCTCTATAATCTCATAGAGTTACCATTAGAAATTAATTGGCCTAAGAAAATTCTAGGCTTAACAAAAATAGCTCCTGCTAGGTGACTTGCAGGGGTGCCACTTGCCTTCACGTAGGGACTCATGATAAGCAACTTAGGACTCTCACTGTCATCGGAGTTTGGGAACAGAATATGTGGGGAATTCTTTGCAAACTCAAGAGTGTGAGAATACTTCTTTTCTTTTTTTTTTTTTTTGGCCTGAGAACTCAACCAAACCAAAGTAAAGACAAAATTCTCTTTTGTTTTTGGGGCACAGGAGAAAGGAGATGAGAAACAGATGTCGGGGTCTTAGAACCTGAGCATTGAAAGGCCATTGTGATCTAATATCAAATACTACTGGGATCTCATTAGAACCATAGAACTTTGGAGGTACCCAGTAACTATTTGAAAATGATGGCTCTTGTGCGTTTCTAGATATATTCCAAATCTGGATGAGTGTTCTATATATTTTTTCGAAAAGTTTTTTGAAAATTTCAGTATCTTTTCAATAAATTACAGTTACTCACTGGACAAGTTTTGCATGTAGGACCAAATACATGACTAGGTTGCATTTTCTGACATTAAACACACATTAATAGAGAACTCACTGTGTGCCGGCCAGCACATTAGGCAAGTTTACTGGATCATTCCCCTTGTTTCTGCAGAGAAATGCTGGCAGGTATGCACTCTTATTGCCACTGTTTTACAGATGAGGAAAATGAGAATCAGAGAGGTTAGCTATTTGTCTGTGTTCACATAGTTGATAACTGAGAGAGCTTAGACCTAGGATTCAGGCTTTTGTGTGCCTTCATGGTAAGTATGAGAATCTGCAGACTCTCTGACCACAGATTTTGTACCAAGTGGTCAGCTCTTACCCCCTGGATCCAGTCGTCAGACCCTCAGTAACTGGATGCTTTGGCCAGGCCAAGTGTTGGGCTCTCTGATTAGTTTATTGAGCTTGACACCTCTCAGGTGAAACACTTGAAAGCCTCACATAAGGACACCACTCCACAGGCCCACAGTTGGTTAGTTAAGGTCAGAAAAATATGTTAGGTATCCATTTCCAACTTCCATATTAGGAATCCTGGCAGCGGCCAGAGATAAAGGGAACATTTTACCTTTTCAATCACTAGAGGTGATAGAGGAGGGAGATGGAGAAAGGAGGAGGCTTGTAGAATGCATAAATACATAGCTGTAAATACATATATATAAACACATGCATACAAATCCAGTTGTTATTTTAAGTTTATAGTGGGCCCTTTCATCCTCAGGTAAAATAGATTGGGGCTTAATAAGAGCCAAATGTGTGAACTTGTGTAAAGTCTGGATTCATTTCCTACCCCCAAGCCTTTCCCTAGAGTTCTATAAATTGGGTAGCCCACTACAAGCATCAGCATGGTCCACCGTGACATGACAAATTTTCCTGGGGGCTTCGGTTAACCTGAATCGCCAGCGCTGCCTGCTTAGCACCAGTCTGACTCCTTTTCTCCCCATTTATTCATTAACTATGCTGGCCCTGCTTCTTCCAGAGATAACAACGTGATTGGAAGATGCTCCTGCAGGGTCTCAGAGTGAGATTTGTCGACTACCTGCATATGTGCCATTAGGGGAATTTATTTAAGTCCAGAGTCCTAGGCTTTACCCGAAGAGATTTTGATTCAGCAAGCCTGGGGTGAGGTCCAGGAATCTCTTTAAAATTAGCGCCCTTGGGATTTTGACTCAGGTATTTTGATACTGCATTTTTAAAGAAACATGGTGTTTATAGATCGACTTACCATAAAAGATGCCCTCTGACCTTTTCATAAATGTTGGTGTTTAAAAAAGTACAGAGAATGTTATTGCATTATATAAATGATCAAATTTTTAACCTGTTTGACCTGTTAATTCTGTTTTATCCTTTTATTTATTTATTTTAAAATGTTTATTTATTTTTGAGAGAGAGAGAGAGAGAGAGAACGTGAGTAGGGGAGGGGTTGAGGGGGTGGGGCACAGAGGATCTGAAGCAGGTTTTAAACTGGCAGCAGGGAGCCTGATGCTATCTCAAACTCATGAACTGCGAGATTGTGACCTGAGCCGAAGTCTGGCGTCCCTGTTTATAAATATTTTTTTACTTTCTAGTTTTCATTTTATGCTTTGTACATTTTTTGCTCCTTGTAGTTTTATGTATTATGTTTGTTGAGACTGTTAATCTTTTCAAAGCATATTCATGACCAGTTTTTTAGTTGAGGACACTGAGGCACAAAGACAGTAGGTGACTTGTCTAAGTGATTTATGGTCAAAGCTATTGACCTCAGTTCTGATTCAGAGATACTCTGGCACCTGCTTTGAGACACTGCCTTAATGCTTGGTTGTGCTTGTCTGTGGTGGACAGAGACCTTTGGAAGCCGCCTGGAACTCTCTCCTTCTCCCAGGGCATCTAAAACGCACCAGGTGAAGGAGAGTGTCACCTCTTAGGCTTCTTGGGAAAGGAACTTAGAGTCAGGTGGTCTCTGGAGACATTCCTTTGCAAATGACCATCAACCGTTCTCTGACACCTCCAGCCTAATCTGAGGCAGCTTAGGTTTGGGACAGGCTTCTCTGAGGTTCTTCTAGAACAACTGGATTTCTCACTGTGAATGTAATGAATCGCTCTATCCTCTATGCAGGCTGGGCTTGATTTCCATCTCTCTGCTGGGGACAAGGTCATACTTGTGGCCAGTGAGAGAAACGGCTGGAGCTGGGATGTATAGATCTCTCGAGGTATCCTATGGAGTCAGGAGACCTCACTTTACATTCTGCATCTGGCTCTATGGCCTCAGACAGGTGACTTAACCTCTCTGAGCTTCCCTTCCTCAAATGAGGAAAAACACACAATGAAGATAATAATGCATAACTCGTGGGGAGGTTATTCATACTAAAGGTATCTGTCGTGAAGCAGCACCCGGCCTGGGTGATCATGGTGCGTGTTCAAGGAAGGTGGTTCCTTCACTCTCTCTGTTCTAATTTGGGGCATGGCTCTTCCCTCCTCAGGTCTAGTCTGACAAGAAAGACCCTTTTTCTTTTTCTTTTTTTTAATGTTTATTTGTTATTTTGAGAGACCACACACATACATGAGCAGGGGAGGAGCAAAGAGAGTGGGAGAGAGAATCCCAAGCAGGCTCCATGCTGTCAGTGTAGAGTCTGATGCTGGGTTTAGTCTCACAAACTGTGAGATCATGACCTGAGCTGAAATCAAGAGTTGGACACTTAGACGTCTAACAAATGGATAAAGAAGATGTGGTATGTATATACAATGGAATACTACATGGCAATGAGAAAGAATGAAATCTGGCCATGTGTAGCAACATGGATGGAACTGGAGGGTATTATGCTAAGTGAAATAAGTCAGTCACAGAAAGACAGATACCATATGTTTCCACACATAGGTGGATTTTGAGAGACTTAGCAGAAAACCATGGGGGAGGGGAAGAGGGGAAAAGAAAAATGACACAGAGAGGCAGGGAGACAAAACATAAGAGACTCTCAAAGACTAAGAACAAACTGAGGGGCGAGGGGGGGAGGGGGGAGAGTGGGTGACAGGCACAGAGGAGGGCACTTGTTGGGACGAGCACTGGATGTTATATGGAAACTAATTTGACAATAAGTTAAAAAAAAACACCAAAAACTAAAAGTCCTAATTCATACTGAGAAGAAAAAAAGATTTGGACACTTAATCGACTGAGCCACCCGGCACCCCAAAAAAGGCCCATTTCTTTTTTCTTTTTTTTAAATTTTTAAATGTTTATTTATTTTTGAGAGAGAGAGAGAGAGAGAGTACGAGCAGAGAAGAGGCAGAGAGAGGAGACACAGAATCTGAAGTAGGCTCCAGGCTCTGAGCTGTCAGCACTGAGCCCGATGTGGGGCTCGAACTCATGGACTGGGAGATCATGACCTGAGCCAAAGTTGGACACCCAACTGACTGACCACTCAGCTGCCCCAAAAGACCCTTTTCTATAAACACCATGATAAAATGTCTGTTTAGAGATGGTAATGGCTGTAAAGTAGCAACCTGCTGCTGAATCTTGGATTTTAGCTGGCAATTCTATTTTAATTTTAAAGACATCTGTAATGTCAGTAGGCGGTTTCTGGACTTCCTTTCTGGGCAACTGAAGGATAGTGATAGTGATATCATGTCTAGCCTTTAGTGATGGCCCTTAGTGATCTTTCTCGCTGCCGCTGCTCGTCCTAGTCTCAGCTCTGAGAAGCCCAGCATCTGGAAGGAGATTCTGCACCATCTGGATCTTGCACTCACCCAGTGCCAAGTCTAGCCTCAATCTCAGAGATTGGCTTTCCCCTTCAAGAAGTTCCCTCTGACAATACAGGGAACTTCCTGTCCCCATCAATGAAATCCAGGAGGATTCTGGTACTGGAGAAAAGGGAACTTCTTAGTTGGCTAGGGAGATGATCATGTTGACACCAAATCTGTGAGGCTGGCTTGGGCTGCTGAGCCTTTTCTTGAGGGAATGCCTTTCTGCCAAGATAAAAGACAAGAGGAAAAGTATTCTTTTAATTTTTTGCACAAAGCTTCTTATGGGCACAAATGTCCTTACAATGAAAATAAAGTTGGATGCTAATGTCTAAGATTAAACTACATCTTTCTTGAATCTCTAAATAAAAGCTATTTGGTCCTGTTTTTAAGATCAGCATAGATTACAGTATTTCTGTGGGTGTTTGCTTTTTCTGGGACTTTTTGAGTCTGAGAAAGTTATTAGGAAACACTTTACAGTTAAATCATTTGCTTTCTATCACTTAAAAATAGGTCTAGAGGAAAATAAAATATTACTTTTCTGTGTTTTGAAACAACTGAAAATTCAAAGACAATAAAGGCTAGTTGTGAGATTCCATTGCAGAAAAGAAATGACAGAGCCTGGAGATGGGGTATGGCTCCTCCCCCCACTGCGCTCTGAGATCTGCATTTCCTGACTGCACACTCCATTTAGGCAGGGACAATGTACAGCCACAAATATAGCCCTGACACACATCAAAGGGCAGAAATCCCAAGCAAGAGGCCCGTGCTGCTGCATATTCATGAATGCAAATCAGGCCCTAGGACTACAGCTCTTGACTCTGGGATTTTAGATCTGGGAATTATCTGAGCTTCCAGCAAGTTTCTACAGATTATATTAGCTAAGACGAAGATGGCAAATAGTGAGCTACATATCCCTTTCTCCATGCCTTTTTGAGAGATGAATGAGTTTTAGAAAGAAGACCCCACATTGAGTCCTTTTGATCTGGGTACTACAGGGCTTCAGCAGTGGAAGGGAGCTGGGTGCCCCATGGCATAGACTCTAAGTGAGTCACCAGAACACTTGGATGGTCAGAGCTGAAGTGTGGCTATTTTATTCATTACTGTACCTCCAGCTACCGCCACAGCATCTGGCACATACTACAAACTCAGTAAATATATAAGAAGTAGCTGTTTCCCTAATTTTAGCATGTAATGATTTTCTGTCATTTACTGTGGGCTCATCTTTTAGTGTATTAGATTTGTCCCTGCAATTGGACTGTAAACATTTAAAGGCAGGGATAGATGAAATATTATTATTATTATTTTTAATTCCCACATATAATACTATTTAATTTTATTATTAAGTTTTTTTTATTTTTCAAATTTTTGTTTAAATTGTAGTTAACATATAGGGTAATATTGGCTTCAGGAGTAGAATTTAGTGATTCATCATTTACATATAGCACCCAGTGGTTATCATAACAAATGCCGTCCTTAATACCCATCACCCGTTTAGCCATTCTCTACCCCCCACCATCCATCAACCCTCAGTTTGTTCTCTATTGTTAAGAGTTTCTTATGGTTTGCTTCCCTCTCTTTCTCTCTCTCTTTTTTTCCTTCCCATTTGTCCATCTGTTTTGTTTCTTAAATTCCACGTATGGTTGCATCATATAGTGTTTGTCTTTCTCTGACTGACTTATTATGCTTAGTATAATATATTCTGGCTCCATCCACGTCATTGTAAATGGCAAGATTTCACACACACATACACCATATCTTTATGTCCATATCAGTCAGTGGACATTTGGCCTCTGTCCATAGTTTGGCTATTGTCGATAGTGCTGCTATAAACATCGGGGTGCATATACTACTTCAAATGTGTATTTTTGTATCCTTTGGGTAAATACCTAGTAGTGCAATTGCTATATTGTAGGGTAGTTCTATTTTTAACTTTTGGAGGAACCTCCATACGAAGTGGATACACCAGTTTGCATTCCCACCAACAGTGCAAGAGGGTTTCCCTTTGTGTCCTCACCAACATCTGTTTCTTGTGTTGTTAATTTTAGCCATTCTAATAGATGTGAAGTTGTATCTCATTGTGATTTTATTTGTATTTCCTTGATGATAAGTGATGTTGAGCATCTTTTCATGCATCTTTTAGCCATCTGGATGTCTTCTTTGGAAAAATGTCTGTTCATGTCTTCTGCCCATTTCTTAACTGGATTATTTGGGGTTTTCGTTTGTTTGTTTTGTTTTGTTTTGTTTTGTTTTTTTTTTAGGTGTTGAGTTTAGTAAGTTCTTTGTAGACTTTGGATACTAACCCTTTATCCAATATGTCATTTGCAAATATCTTCTGCCATTCTATGTAGGTTACTTTTCAGTTTTGTTGACTATTTCCTTTGTTGTGCAGAAGTTTTTATCTTGATGAAGTCCCACTAGTTCATATTTGCTTATAGTAAGGCAAGTGAAACAACTGTCTAGTAAGAACTTGCTACTTGTGTTTTCCTCTAGGATTTTGATGGTTTCCTGCCTCACATTTAGGTTTTTAATTCATTTTGAATTTATTTTTGTATATGGTGTAAGAAAGTAGTCCATTTTCATTCCTCTGTGTGTTCCTGTCCAGTTTTCCCAACACTGTTGAAGAGACTGTCTTTTATCTTTTGGATTTTCTTTCCTGCTTTATCAAAGATTAGTTGGCCATACAGTTATGGGTCCATTTCTGGGTTTTCTATTCTGTTCCCATTGACCTATGTGTCCATGTTTTTGCCAGTACTATAATGTCTTGATCACTACAACTTTGTAATAGCTTGAAATCTGGAATTGTGATTCCTGCAGCTTTGATTTTCTTTTTCCTTGTCTATACAGGGTCTTTTGTGGTTCCATACATAGTTTAGGATTGTTTGTTCTAGCTCTGCAAAAATGCTGGTGGTATTTTGATCGGGATTGCATTAAATGTCTAGATGGCTTTGGGCAGTATAGACATTTTAATGATATTTGTTCTTCAAATCCATGAGCATGAATGTTTTTTCATTTCTTGTGTCCTCTTCAATTTCCTTTATAAATGTTCTATAGTTTTCAGACTGCAGATCATTTACTTTGTTAGTTAGGTTCATTCCTAGGTATCTTGTGGGTTTTGGTGCATTGTAAATGGGATTTCTTTTTCTGCTGCTTCATTATTGGTGTATAGAAATGCAACAGATTTCTACATGTTGATTTTATATCCTGCGACTTTGCTGAATTCATGTATTAGTTCTAGCAAATTTTTTTGATGGAGTCTTTGTGTTTTCTTCATAGAGTATGATGTTTTCTGCAAATAGTGAAAGTCCGACTTCTTCCTTCCCCATCTGGATGCCTTTTATTTCTTTTTGTTGTCTGATTGCTGAGGCTAGCCTTTCAGTGCTATGTTAAATAGTAATGGTGACAGTGTACATACCAGTCTTATTCCTGACTGTAAAGGAGAAAGATCTCAGTTTTTCACCATTAAGGATGATATTAGCTGTGGATCTTTTGTATATGGCTTTTATGATGTTGAGGTATGTATCATCTATCCCTACTTTGTTGAGGGTTTTTATCAAAAATGGATGCTATATTTTGTCAAATGCTTTTTCTGCATCTACTGAGAGGATCATATGGCTCTATGACTCTTATTCTTTCCTTTATTAATGTAGTGTATCATATTGATTGATTTGCAAATATTGAATCACCTTTGTACCCCAAGAATAAATCCCACTTGATAGTGGTGATTTTTGTGATAATTCTCTTAATATACTCTTCGATTCAGTTTGCTAGTCTCTTGTTGAGAATTTTTGCATCCACATTCATCAGGGATATTGGCCTGTAATTCTTTTTAGTGGGGTTTTGGAATCAAGGTAATGTTGGACTCATAGAATGAGTTTGGAAGTTTTCTTTCTATTTTCTATTTTTTGGAATGGTTTGAGAAGAATAGGTATTAACTCTTCTTTAAATGTCTGGTAGAATTCCCCAGGGAAGCTATCTGGGTCCTGGACTTGCATTAGGAGATTTTTGATTACTGATTCAATTTATTTGCTGGTTATGGGTCTGTTCAAATTTTCTAGTTCTTCCTAGTTCAGTTTTGGTAGCTCGTATGTTTCTAGGAGTTCATCCATTTCTTCCAGATTTCCCAGTTCGTTGGTATATAATTTTTCATAATAGTCTCTTATCATTATATTTCTGTGGGGTTGGTTGTGATCTCTTTCATTCATGATTTTATATATTTGGGTCCTTTCTTTTTAAAAAGTCTGTATAGGGGTTTTCAATTTTAATAATTCTTTCAAAGAACTGGTTCTTAGTTGATCTGTTCTACTGTTTTTTCCCCTATATTGTCTATTTCTGGTCTAATTTTTATTATTTCCCTTCTTTTGTTGACTTTAGGCTTTATTTACTGTTCCTTTTCTAGTTCCTTTAGGTATAAGGTTAGGTTGTGTATTTGAGACTTTTCTAGTTTCTTGCTGTAGGCCTGTATTACAATATACTTCCCTCTTAGGATTCCTTTTGCTGCATCCCAAAGTTTTTGGACTCTTGTGTTTTCACTTTCATTTGCTTCCCTGTATTTTTTAATTTCTCCTTTAGTTTCCTGGTTAATCCATTCATTCTCTAGTAGGATGTTCTTTAACCTCCATGCATTTGTGGTCTTTCCAAATTTTTTCTTTTGGTTGACTTCAAGTTTCATAGTGTTGTGGTCTGAAAATATGCATTGTATGCTCTCAATCTTTTTGTTCTTGTTGAGGACTGATTTGTGACCAAGTATGTGATCTATTATGGAGAAAGTTCCATGTCCTCTCCAAAAGAATGTGTATTTTGCTGCTTTAGGATGAAATGTTCTGAATATATCTGTTAAGTCCATCCGGTCCACTGTGTCATTGAAAGCCATTGTTTTCTTTTCTTTTTTTTTTTTTATTTAAATAGTTTATTTTCAAGTTGGTTTACATATAATACCCAGTGTTCATCCCAACAAGTCCCCTCTTTAATTCCCGCCACCCCTCCCCCCTCCCTCACTCCCCTCACCTTCAGTTTGTTCTTAGTCTTTGAGAGTCTCTTATGTTTTATCTCCCTCCCTCTCTGTGTCTTTTTTTTTTTTTCCTTTCCCCTCTTCCCCTCCCCCATGGTTTTTGCTAAGTCTCTCAAAATCCACCTATGCGTGGAAGTTTTCTTGTTGATTATTTGCTTAGGCGGTCTATTCATTGATGTAAGTGGGTGTTAAAGTCCTCTACTATTATTGTATTATTATCAATAAGTTTCTTTATGTTTGTTATTAATCGATTTATATATTTGGGTGCATTAAGTTTGTGGTATAAGTATTTATAATTGTTAGATTTTCTTGATGGATAGAACTTTTAATTATAATATAATGACCTGTTTCATCTCTTGTCACAGTCTTTGTTTTAAAATATAGTTTGTCTAATATAAGTATGGTTACTCTGGCTTTCTTTTGACATCCATTAGCATGATAGATGATCCTCCATCCCCTCACTTTCAATCTGCAGGTGTCTTTAGGCATAAAATTGGTCTCTTGTAGGCAGAATATAGATGGTTTTTTTAATTCATTCTGTTACCCTACATCTTTTGATTGGAACATTTACTCCATTTACATTCAGAGTTATTATTGATAGATATGAATTTAGTGCTATTGTGTTACCTGTGAGGTTGGTGTTTCTGGTGATGTTCTCTGTTCCTTTCTAGTCTTTGTTGATTTTGGTCTTTCTTTCCCAAAGAGTCTCCTTTAAAATTTCTAAAAGGGCTGGTTTAGTGGTCATGAATTCCTTTAGTTTTTATTTGTCTCAGAAACTCTATCTCTCCTTCTATTCTGAATGATAGCCTTACTAGATAAAATATTTTTGGTTGCTTATTTTTCCCACTCAGCACATTGAACATGTCACGCCACTCCCTCTTGGCCTGCCAAGTTTTTGTGAACCTGATCTGTCTTCCCTTGAAGGTTGAAGACTTTTTTTTCCCTTGCTGCTTTCAGGATTCTTTCCTTGTCTGTGTATTTTATGAATTTGACTATAATATGTCTTGGTATAGACTGGCTTTTGTTGAATTTGATGGGAGTTCTCTGTGTTTCTTGGATTTTGATATCTGTTTCCTTCCCCAGATTAGGGAAGTTTTCAGCCATAATTTGCTCAAATAAACCTTTTGCACCCTTTCCTCTCTTCTTCTTTTGGGGCTCCTGTGATATGAATGTTATTACACTTTAGGGAGTTACTGAGTTCCCTAAATGTACACTTTTTATCTAATACTTTTATTTCCCTCTTCTCATTTTATCTTCTGTATCACTGATTCATTCCTCTGTTTTGTTCATCCTCATTGTCATTGCATTCAGTAGGTTTTGCATCTCAGTTATAGCATTTTTTTATTTTGGCTTGGCTAGTTTTTAGTTCTTTTATCTCTGTAGTAAGGGATTCTCAAGTGTACTGTATGGTTTTCTTAAGCCCAACTCATATCCTTATGATTGCTGTTTTAAATTCAGGCATGTCACTTATATCTGTTTTGATTAAATTCCTGGCCATTATTTCTTCCTGGTCTTTCTTTTGGGGTGAATTCCTCTGTCTTGTAATTTTGTCTAGGTCACTTTTTTTGGTATGATTGTTACGAAAGCCTGTTACACTCTTGCTCCTGAGAGTAATGGCTATATTAAGAAGAGGTACTTACTGTTACACCGTTTTGAGCCTGGTGCTTCAGAAGGTGTTTCAGAGTGTGTACTTCACTGTTGTGTTTTTGGCTGTTCTTTCCCTCAGGTCAGTACTCTGCAGAGTTTCTTCTTGCCTGCAGGGGGTGGTGTTTGGACCTTGTTCAATATGTGGCAAGTTTTAACTAGGTGTGTTTTGGTTGGCTTGTTAAAAGAAGCTAGGTCCTATTTCTCTTAGAGCTGAAGTTTTGCAGCACTCTATGATCAGTGGACTTGGTGCATCCAAGGGGTTTGTGCTGGTCTTCTTGGGAAGGGCCTGCTGAACTGATTCTCAGGTGGACTTGCCCTAGTGATGCACCTGCAGGGCAAGGGGGGCAGGGCTTGGTGTAAGTGGCTCCAGCCTCTAATGGGGGGGGGAACAGATACAATTATTATTTTTAAAAAGTTTATTTATTTATTGAGAAAGAGAGAGAGAGAGAGAGAGAACATGTGCGCACACGCACACATGAATGGGGTAGGGGCAGAGAGAGAGAGGGTGAGAGAGAATGCCAAGCAGGCTCCTCACTGTAGCACAGAGCCTGACATGGGGCTCAATCTTACAAATCATAAGATCATGACCTGAGCTGAAATCAAGAGTCAGATGCTAAACCAACTGAGCCACCCAGGTGCCCCCAGATAAAATTATTAATAATGGGAGTTACTATTTATTGAGTGCCTATACCTGGTAACAGGCCCTGTAAGAGACATACTCCACACACCGTCTCATTCACTTGTCCCCACAGCTCTATGAAATTGATCATTATTGCTATTTGGCAGATTAAGAATCAGGATCAGAGAATTTAAGTAACTTGCCTGTGGTCACACAGCCCATCTATGGCAGAGTGTGAATTCCTATGTATGCATGTTTAAGTCCAAAACATAGGTTAATAACTTCTAAGCCACATTGATGAGTCTTCTCTTGCACATGTAGTGGTCTGCAGAGTTAAATGCATTATAAATATTAGACAGGAACCGTGCTTGGCAAGACTGGCTTAGGTAAAGACCTGACTCAGAGGAATTTTCTTCCCATTTCCATTTCAAGTATCTACAGAGCTATTCTGAGGCTGCCTTGGCTCCCCACTGCCAAACCCCATTCAGGTCTCTCTGAGGAAGTGGCTCATCCCTGGATTTCCCAAGACCTCATGATGAAAATTTATTTATTTTAATTTTGTTAGTTGACATTTTTGAATGCTTTTGATGAGCCAAATGATATACTGAGCTCTTTTTATAAGCTGTCTTATAATCCTAATGATGATTCTATGGGCTAGGTTCTACTATTATCTTCATTTCAAAGATGCAGAAACTGAGTCTTAGGAAGGTAAGTTAAAAGTAATATGGCCAAGGTCATGCAAAGTGACCTATCCCACTATGATCATCCACTTGTTCTTTGCTCCTGAGGCAACGTGGTTCCATCCAGACCTTCCAGTCATCAGCTTCAAAGCTTCCCTTTATCACCACTGAGTCTCTCATTTGTTTCTCTTATCAACTGTTTAGGGCAGACACTAATGCTCAGAAACCTCCAGTGATGACTTTCTGATGCAGGCCTGGAAAAAGGGACTCGGTCTCCTGGCTTCTAGACAACCACTCTCTTTACTGCAAGAGACCAACCTCTATTGGCAATGTACTTTCCCTAAACACATACCTTTCACTAACCAAGTGAATGTAAAGAGAAACGGGAGATCCTGTTTGTAAGATCATAGGGATTCTTTGGGGTAGAGGGTCTATCTTTGTATTCCCCAGAATTACTGCCAGGGCTGCCTGCCATTCATAGCTAGAAACTGATTTTCCTCTAATCCAAGTTATTCCTATAAGGACTGGAGTCATGTCAGAAGACGGTTAGGGTGTGCAGTATTGAAGGGACCTGGCGAGTTGGAATATAGGAACTCATCTTTCTTATAATGGAGAAGCATTTATGTGTGTGGCTCAACATTTCCCTTACTTTCATTTCAGTTTCCCTTTTTTTTAACCATGTAAAATTAAATTCAGCTCCTTTTATTAAAAATATCTAGTATAGTATGACTCCTTCTAGTGTAGTTTGATTGTTTTGTCTTTCTATCCATCCTTCAGGTAGAGAGTGGTGGAAAAAATGATTATCACCAAATGATGATACTATCTGTCCACCCCTCCACCACACTCTGGTGATACTTTTAGTAATTTTTTGTTCTTTCTTTATGCTTTTCTGTATTGTTTACTTTCATATTAACAGTTTTAATATGCTTTATTTTAAAATGTTATCATTTCTTTTTCTTTCATTTATTATTATTTAATATTTCTTTTTATTTATTTTATTTTTTAAAGTGTTTATTTTGAGGGGCACCTGGGTGGCTCAGTCAGTTGAGCGTCCAACTTCGGCTAAGGTCATGATCTCGCGGTCTGTGAGTTCGAGTCCCGCATTGGGCTCTGTGCTGACAGCTCAGAGCCTGGAGCATGCTTCAGATTCTGTGTCTCCCTCTCTCTCTCTGTCCCTCCCCCGCTCATGCTCTGTATCTCCCTGTCTCAAAAATAAATAAACATTAAAAAAAATAAAATAAAAAGCTTTAAAAAAAAATAAAGTGTTTATTTTGACAGAGAGAGTGTGCAAGTGGGGGAGGGACAGAAAGAAAGTATCCCAAGCAAGCTCTGTGCTCTTAGCACAGAGCCTGATGTAGGGCTCAAACTCACAAACAGTGAGATCATGACCTGAGCTGAAGTTAGATGCTTAACTGACTGAGCCACCCAGGTGCCCCTATTATTATTATTATTTTTTTTTTTGAGAATGAGGGGGGGAGGGAGAGAGAGTATGTGAGGAGGAGAGGGGCAGAGGGAGAGAGAGAGAATCTTAAGCAGGCTCCAAACTCAGTGCAGAGCCTGATGTGGGGCTTGATCCCATGACCTTGGGATCACAACCTGAGCTGAAATCAAGAATCGGATGCTCAACCACTGAGCCACCCAGGCGCCCTTCTCCCTTTTTTAAAGGGGGAGAAACAGTTAAGATAATTTTCAGAGAGAGAAGGCTAATTAGCATGTAGGCCATTTTACTTCCCATGGGAATTCCCAAAGTGTGAAGCCTAGCTAAAATCACTCCTTGCTTTAGCATCATGTCTTAATCTTAGGATGACCCTATGTCCTTGTTTGCTTAGGGCAATCCCAGTTTATGCCTATTATCTCAGTGCCATGATTACAAGTGCTTTCTTTTCACCAGTGTTTTGGAGAATAAATTGCATGGTCACTCTACTTATACCAAAGCATGTGACCCCATTACAGAGGTTTTATTTCATTTTTGTGGACACACAAAGCCTGGGGCCTGAGATACCTCTGGGGAACAAGGTGCCACCACATTCTGGGCACAAAATGGGGAGAGAAACTACTTGGAAACGTAGCTGTCTATTGATGCTGAGAGGGAATTCACAATGCTTCCCTCAGAGGTTATATATGGGCAGAATGGCTAATGACAGTCACTCAGGTGCATTAGGAACCTTTGCAGTAACCTCCCTCTCTAATTAGCACTGTAATTGCAGAGCAAGGATGCAGTGGTTCGGCAGAGATATGCTCAGCTGGGAGCATAGCAACTAGACAGACTCACACCTCCCTCTCTTTGTAATCTTTAAAGATGCTTACAGCACAGACCCCACCGTCCCCCTGCCCCCACCCCCAGCAAAAAGGAAAAGCTATCACAGCTCAGACAGCCACCTGGTGTGGCTCCTAGGAGGCCACTGCTTCTACTTGGCTTTACAGCTTTCCTGCTCCTGAACCTTTCAGTGACAGAGAAGGAGGCCGGACTCTGGGAGGAGAGACCCTGGGCTCTGGGGACTGTCCTCTAGCCTGTCCTCTCTCAGGTCTGTTGGGTAAAGCTGTGGCTCCTCAGTGAGTCCTCCCTCTCTGCCTGCCTTGTTTTCCTCCCTCCCTCCCTCCCTTCTTTAAAGTCACTTAGTACTAATATTAATAAGCAATTGTCCAGACAATCCCAAGAGTACTTTTATTTCCCCACCCACTTCAAAGACAAGGAAAACTACCCTAAAAGGTGTTGACTGATGCAGAACTTCAGATGCTGGTAGAGCTGGGATGTAACCCACATCTGTCTGTCTGTTTGACCCTGGAATTCACTAAAGCATGTATAACTGTTATATGTTCTATGTACTGTTTCTTGTGTGGAAGGACATAGCACACTAAAACTGTATCACCTTGCAGAGTTTGGGGGGAGTACGGTTAGGCATGGGGATCACTGTTCTGTTCTCGGGCACACTCTAAGAACTGACTGGAACACGGATACTTTAGGGAAGGAGACATGTTAAGGGACCAGGCAGTGTCTCAGTTGACTAACTCAAAAACTACTGATGTGGGTTTATTAACCATTTCTTTCCTGAGTAGATTATTCAGTATCCAAAGTAAAGGTCAGGGGCAAAAAGTGCTATTTAGCCCTTATTTAGCAAAGCAACCTTATAGCTGTAGAGAAAAATGATTCCCCTTTGTCATTAATTTCAGTACTTTTCTTCAAGACCTTAATTTGGACTTAGGGCTTCCCCATTAGCTATATAAATGGGATTAATGACTTGATTCCAGCAGAGAACATAAGGTACTTAAGGAACTGTTTCAGCCTGATGATGCATTATTATTACTAGTAAAAGGTGGCAATATTAGCATTTTTATGGCCCTTTATTTGCAGAGACTATTTTGATGGCTTATTCACACACATATTATAACCCTAATGGTCATTTGGTGCTGCCCCATTTGTCATTTGTCATGCTTGTGTATATTTTCAACATTAAAAATTTTGTAGTACTAAGGATAACTAATGTCCACAGAATCCTGCAACTGCCTGTCCTGTATGGTTCATGGAATTTTCGCTTCTCCTGCTGAGAATCTTAACTGACCTTCTGTCCAACTCTAAAGACCTCTGCAGGGATGTATGGGTTTAGGAACCCTAGAATCAGTTTTATTCCGCTGATGGAAAGTTTAAATGATGCTTTTTCTGGAAGGGGCATTCTGTGTGGGGTAGCTTCCCTGCTGCTGGACAGTGGGGAGTGGGGGCTGTTGGGGTGGTGGTGGCCGTTATTTCTAGTACAAAGTTTGAATTACTACTTTTGCTCTATTTCTATAGTTTTTTAATAATGGGCTTAAACTTTCTGTTTTGGAGGTATTCTATCTTTAATTGACTACAGTCACAGAGTTTATTTGGAGTAACAGTCAGACGCCGGTGTGCAGTCATTGATGTTTCCTGCCACTTTGCATTGTAATACCACTTCCAAGACCACTATTTCCTGCCTAACAAATTGGAGGACCATAATAGTAACAGAAAGACATTTATCAGGTACTTAAGTGCCAAACACCTTGCTAAGTATCTTAAATTCATTGTCTCATTTACCCCTCACAACAGTGTTGTGAAACAGATCCTGTTCTTCTTCCCCTCTCAGGGAGGTGGAGCAGAGTTTTAAATGACTCACTCAGCCAGCACTCAACCCGTATGCAAACCCAGCTATCTAACTCCGCTTCCAGCCAGACCACCTCAATCTACTGAGTCTCACAGTCTAGAAAGAATTTTGTGCTGGATTTCGAAAATAACTGCTTACAGTTTAGTTCGACTTATGGGTTCTTTAGGGATCTTCTGTGCACTCAAATTGCCTATATGCACAGGGTTAAACTCCACAGAATGTTCTCAGTGCCTGATGCTTTGTCATAGTTTTCGCTTTTCCTATTTCTATTTTTTTCCTTCCAAAATGATGGTCTGAGCCCCAATTTTTACTTCCTTGCTTGATTTAGAAATCTGAGTTTTCTTCATTCTGCAGTCAATCCCTCACATTAGAGTGGGCTGTGGGGTATTGCTTCTTTACCACTCACTTGTGTTCATTAGATAACATGGCGGCGTCCCCAATTTTCCTCCTTCTTCTACTTGGTGCCGACCATTTATGGTCTGGGGAGCAGGGCTGGGATGGACACGACCACACGCATGCCAGGGGATTTTCCTGCATATCAGGAGTTCCTCCACGCAAGGTTAAAGGAAACACGGTCACGATGGCAGCTCTGTGACTGCCGAGTAGGAGGAGTGCCCCAGGCACTGCCCCTGGGGTGGTGGTTGCCTGTAGGTGGTGGGAAAGCAGCGGCTGTACCTGCGCACAGGCACACGGTCGGAGCCCTCCAGGAACTTCCTCAAGTTCCAGGCAATCTCCTTGCCGCACACCGGAGACCAGGGATGAACTTGGGGTCAGCCGGGAGGTCAGCGGCCTGCTCACGGGACGTGAGGCCTGCTGGCTGGTGAGGAGCTGGTGCACCTGCGCATAGCTCAACAGGCGATTCTCAAAAAGCCGGAAGTCGGGCTCAATCCCACTGCCAGGTGCTACTGGTGTGAGGGTTTCAGGATCTCTGAATTCTTGGCGTTCTCCTGATGCCGGATCTGGTAGCACGCAAAGCTGGGCGCCGCCAGGCCCCAGGCCGAGGCGCCCCTGCAGCTAGTTCATCCGGGTGTCCTCCGGGAGCCTTGTGCCTCAGAGCCATGCCACCTGCCCACAGAAAGCCCTGGGCCCGCGGCTGGCTGGCCAGCGGCCTCGGAAATTCTGCAAAATTTAACAGAGTGTCTTCGGAAATTCCAGCGTTGTGTTCATGTGCCCCTTCCTCTGACCTTGTGGTCAGTCTACTGTCCTTGCAGGAAAGTGGTGCTGAGGTGTTGGTACCTGACCATCGTACCTCTGTCAGGAGGCAGCGAACTGTTTGTGCGTGGGAGGAGGACAAGATTAATTTACAGGAGTGCAGCTCAAGTGGTCGAACTCCAGGTGCCAGCGGTAAGGGTTAACATTTAATATGTGTACTTCCTGTAGAGTCACACTTAAGCCAAACCTTAGCCTTATGAAACACGTACCCTGACTCTCATTTCACTAACGAAGAAATGGTAAATGACTTGCCCCGTGACACAGCTGGTAGCTGGGGGGATGGCCTGGAGTTCTTCCCTGTCCTTTTCTGACCCTCAGCCTCTGAGAGGGACCTGGGGGGAGGTGTGGCTGGAGAGTGTCCCTGGTGACAGTGACGGTGATGGTTAGTTAGAGGCCCCACCTGCCAACTTCACAGAGCTGGTTCTCACACAGTTAGCTAGGACTCTCCCCTCCCTGCCAGGGTGAGGTTTCCCTCCCATGTGGGGTGGGAATTTGCCTGGGTGCTTGACATGGGCAGAGGGTGAGAGATAATCTTAATCCTGGCTATTGATGAGGGAGAAAGTTTCTTTCAGTGACTCAGGGAGTCCTCAGACCCAGCTCTCCTTTGGAAAGAGTTAATCTGTTCCCCTTTCCCCTCTGCGCAGCTGGAGAGGAGAGGGTCCTATACAAGGAAGAGGAGGGGACCTGTTTAATAAACACTGCCTAGATGCATACTCTGTGCTAGGCTCTTTCAGACTTACCTTTTTGAAAAGCTCATTCCTCTCTTCCTTGATAGGGCTCTGGTGCCTGAACACTGTTTTGGGGGAGCAGAATCCTGAAAACAAACCTGGGAGAGCTCATTTGCCTTGGCTTTTGCATGGTCTTCATCACACAAGGTAAGCCATTAGATTGAGGACTTCATGAGTCTGAGGATTTTGAAACGCTTGAAAGCACATGATAGGAGCTGGGGACTCTGGGAGCAACAGTTTTGCCTCTGCTTGGCCTCTTGGATGTTATTCTTTAATCCCCCAAGGCATTCTCGGCTGTCACTGTCACCTGGCTCAGGAGGTGAGAGACAACAGGGTTCTGAATTGTTCCACCTTTACTCCCTCCCTGCTGAAAGGTTAAAGAGAACAGCATGGCTGTGCAGTAGCCACAGTGGCCAGGAGTTTTGTGTCACTGTAACACTGTATAGGGGGGACCTCTTTTAAAGGAGAGGGGATTGTGTATATTGTCCCTACCCCATTAACTAATGCAGATGTTATTATAACAGCCTTGCTGTCTTCCACAGAAAAATGCTTAAGGCTCTGTAGCTCAGAGCTACTACTAATTGTAGCACTGAGTTAGATTTATTCGATTTCTTCCCAACATCTAAAAGCGACTAAGCCCTGTGAAAGAGCGTCTGAGGGAACTGGGGATGAACAGATTTCCCTGTCTTCAAAGGGAGTGGGTGGAACACTCCAGGAGTGGGGGTTCCACCAGTTATAACCCACATGTCTTCCAGCAAATGTGATGCTCCACAAACATGATATTAAGTGAACTTTTCCCCCTTTAAGTATTGTCTTGATTTATGTACCCTGTATTATATAGTGAGATCAACCACTCCTTGGCTGATAGTTGGGCCTTTGGATGACAGGAATGGGTTTTATTTTCACTTCAACCTGATTCAGAGTTTAAGGTGAGATACAGTGAGGCATCAGATTAAAGAATGACCTGTATTAGATGAGTGCACACTGTTTTCCATTATGACCTTGGAGGTGTACTTGGTTCTACTGATGGTGTTCTGAGTTCACTGAGTTTTGTGTTGGACCAAAATATCAACAACTGGCTGGTATAGTCACGGGGAAGCCCATCTTGAATCCCGTCCCACTAAGTGAAGACATCTCACTTTTCCCCACCAACACGTCTTTGTGTTGCAGTAGAGAGTCCCCCTGACTCAGGGAGAATAAATATAAGATCCGAAATTACACAGACCATGGTTTGAAATTGGTGACAGGTTTGTGTAGCCCCATTTGATCGCCTATTTATGAAACATTTGCATGAAAAATATGCATATTTTTGCAAATATGTATCTTAACAATACCTTTTTACTCAGTGCCTGTGATGCAGGCATGGGTTATTATCATTCAGGTTGCAAACTCTGCAAATGCCCCAGCCTAGGGAGAGAGTTGGGGCAGGAAGCCAACTTGCACTGCATCTGCCAGGCTGTCTGCCTGGAGGAAGGATATTTTGTCTTATTCACACAAGGAACTGTGTGGGCAGGCAGTAGGCCTGTTAAAGTGCAGCCCTGTGGGACAATGTTCATAAATACTATTACATTTAACCTGCATCAAAGCTGAGCAAGGAATTTATTATTATCCTCACTTTATAGAGGGAGCAATTGGCTCAGAAAGATACAATCACTGGCTTTAGCTTTATTGTACTGGAGAAGGGAGATGGGAGTTGTTTTTTATATAGATACAGAAATAAATGTAGGCTAAAAATGATGATATGCCACAAACAATGAATATATTTAGCATCCAGATCTTTGTTTCTAAGTATTATTCTCCACTCGTACAAACCAGATCTTCTTGGGGCAATGGCTCTTCTTGGGCTAGGGCAAAGAAAGTACAAGATGAGCACTTGTAAAGAGGTGCTCAAGGAATGACAGGGACATACCCAGAGTGCATAGAAGCCTGCTTGAGGGGCCCCGCTGCCCAACTGGGGGCTAGTACAGCATGAAAATAAATAATGATAAAATTGATTGTTACCCATTGACTAAAATGAGAAACCATGAGACTGCAATGATAGAAATAAACAAATACATAAAGATACATAAAGAGCATAATATAAAGATCTTCGTTACTGGGACAAAACAGTGATTGGCCCTAGTCCACATGGTTGAATTTCAAACCATGGTCTGTGTAATTTCGGATCTTATATTTATTCTCCCTGAGTCAGGGGGACTTTCTACTGCAACACAAAGACGTGTTGGTGGGGAAAAGTGAGATGTCTTCACTTAGTGGGACGGGATTCAAGATGCGCTTCCCCGTGACTCTACCAGCCAGTTGTTGATATTTTGCATATACTTTTTCTGGATTAGTTTCAAAGGATCAGCTAGCGTGCAGAGATCTTTAGGAAAGGACCGTGGTATTTAGTTGGTTCTTTTCTGCTTCTTCTTTTAGAAGCGATGCAGGGCTTCTGAGTTTCTAGGACTGCGATTGTGGCAAGAAAAAAAATCTCAAATAAAATCATTGGAGGGAGGTGTTGGGTAAAGCTAATGCAAAGATTCTAGAAAATGCTGAACACTAGGCCCCAAGAAGATCAAGAAGCAAATCTCCCAAAAGATGGCTCTGTAATGTGGTTGCTCTGAGTCGCTCTGCTCCTCTGCTTCATTCTATATCACCTTATCAATTTTCTTTGAGACTCCACCCTTCCCAAGAGCTCTGTGCACATGAGCACAGTAATTCACTCAGGACTTTTAACTATATCCCCTGGAATTTCCCATTGTGTTTCTTGGTTGAAATCCCCAAATGCAAGGAGTCTTCTTAACTTTATTCTTTTTTTAAAAAATTTTTTAATGTTTATTTATTTTTGAGAGAGAGACAGAGTGTGAGTGGGGGAGGGGGAGAGAGAGGGAGACACAGAATCTGAAGCAGGTTCCAGGCTCTGAGCTGTCAGCACAGAGCCCGATGCGGGGCTCAAACCCACAAAAGGTGAGACCATGACCTGAGCTGAAGTCAGATGCTTAACTGACTGAGCCACCCAGGTGCCCCAACTTTATTCCTTTTTTAAAAGCCAGGCAGTGGTCAGTCCATTGAGGTCCCACTGCTACACAGGTGTTGCTCATGGTCCAATCAGCTGAACCTGGTTGGAAAGAGGGAGGGATTGAATTGGATCACATGTTAAATCACGTACTCTGTAGAGACTGTGGTTAGTGTGTGCCCATACTGGGAACAGATGGGCCCCAGTAGACTCAAAACACAGCAAGAGTTGCTGTAACCAGTATCCCATTGCAGTGATCAACTGACAAGATAATTCTTACAGTGAGGAGGAAGACACTATAGCTTGGCTGCTATGGTTTTGAAAAAATGAAAAAATCATTCGTTTGATTATCTGCATCTTTTGGTGTGTACTTGACTACTGCTGCTTTAAGAATTTTAGGCCCACCATTGAGAGTGACCAGGGGACCCAGACAGAAAGGAGTCCCACACCCATGGGTCAGCTTTGAAATTACTCCAGGATCTAGTGTCCACTTCCTGGTTCAGACCTGGTTTCTCATCTATTTTCTGTGTGCACTAACCCTGTTTGGGTTGCAGTCAAATCTCAGATGCTCTTCTTGGCCAGGGAATCACTTAAGTTGCTAATTTCTATATGCATCCTTGAGTCCCAGCTGATTGTACTCAGTCTTGATGTAGTTTTTCCTATTTTTAACTGTTAATAGCTAATATTTATTGAGGATGTATGACACACCAGGCATTATGCTAAGGTCCCTTTCTGCATTAACTTTTATGTTAACTCCCACTCATGTGGCATTATCCGTATTTTACCGATGATGAAATAAAGTTTAAGAAAGTTAAATAACTTGCCAAAGCTAGCACAACTATTAAAGGTCCAAGATAGAATTCAAACCTTTACGTCAGGATATATGAGCCTATAAATTTCTGCCTTGCAGTATAGTTGTCAGCAAAGGCCCAGCACTTTCTGCACACGGTGACTGTTTGTCCAGTTGTGATGTATGTCTAAGATTGGTCTCCTCACCTAACTACTCCAGGAAATTCATCTCTTGAGTTTTTCAAACTTAAGCCTAGTTCTCAAATATTGTTCTCTCTCAGGACCCTCATTGTATTCCAGTTGTCAGTCATGTCACATGATGTTTTGTTAGTTTTTTCTCATTTAGTTCCAGGTTGGTTTCCAAGGAAAAGAAGTTTTAGTGTTTTTCTTCTGAACTCTAGACCACTAAATTTTTACTAAGGATAATGGGCAAAATCATATGCCAACTTAAATTCTGAAGCAATTGGCCCCGTTAGAAGAGGGAAATGTAACTATATGACCCCTGGTCTTTTCTGGCAATCAATTTGCTTGAGAAAAGTTGATAAGAATAAAACATATAATTGACTTGGCTGACATCTCTACATTCCTGTGTTTACACCTCCTGTCCCCTGGGCCAGAGCAGCACTAGATAGCGAGGAAAAAAAAACCGGCATCTTCCATTTGCTAGTTACAAACCTGCCCTATTAGTAAAAATTTTGAACGAAAATAGTTACAAAAAAGTCTTTGTGCAGGACAGCCAAGTAACACCCATCTTTCAGGCAACGTCTCATGATCCTTCTCTGATTCAACTTCACTAAGATTAAATGCAGTCATCATCAAAGTCTAGACAAGATTTTTAGGAGGTGCTTCCCCCTCAGTGAGTCAGGCTGAGCACAGACCACTGTGACTGCATCACATGGAAGTCTGGGTGAGCAAGGGTGAGTCGGACCACAGAAAAACTCAGAAAGCCTGCTCAGCATAGCCCGACTGAGCTCTGCCAAGAGATGCTTCCCCCACCCTTTTTCCAACAATAGCTTATCATAAATGATAAAATTAAAGAACACCTCCATAGTTTAACACTTTAATTTAATAATGTAACGTGTGATACCTGAACTGGCTAATGATGTCAAGGTTTCATTTGGGGCAAGCTAATTTCCTCCGAGCCAGAAAGGTCACTCTTAAATGAGACAAAAGTCCTTTCTTAACTGGTTCATCCAAAACATGGCACCACAATTAATCAAAGCAGTCAGATAATGACATTTTAAGCATAAAACTGCCAAGGCAAGGTTCCCATCGAAGCCTCTGCAGAAAGGTATGTAGACAGCTACCAAGGCTCGTGGATCCTGGTTGGAAACCACATCCTTCCACCCTCTTTAGACTGAATGTCTGGGTAAATATGAATCAGGAAGGGCAAAGTTTGTTTCCCTACAGCTCACAAACCTGGAGAGAGGCAAAATGTTATTTGTTTAAGAAACTTGGAGTAAGACCAAGGATTGTAAGGCTTTAGAGGTAAGGCTTTTATATGTCATCCCTGATGGGATGGAGCTTTCTTGTGGGCCAGTTCTTTTGACAAATACAGTTTTGAGACTCACTTAAAGAAATGGTATTTAGATCACTGAGAAAGCATTAGAAGTTCTTAAGTACCTCATATATTCAATATCTTCCTTAGGTTTTTCTTCGGATCAAATCAAAAGAGGAACACTTCTTCTATAAATGTTATATTACCTTTAGAACTAGTATGCAACTAGAATCTTAATTTAATGGTTGATAGTAATAGTACTGGTAACAGCAAATAATACTAAGGTTTTATGCATCTATATTCATTATTTTGTTCTCCACATTCAAACCTCTTGATTGATGTAGTGTTTTAATGATGTGGTTGGCAGACCTACTGTAATAGGTTCTACAGGTTTGGGTTGGGGGGTGGTGCATTCATGTTTTAAATACAGATCATAAGTCTCCCTCAGAATCTGCTGAGGTACAATATCCATGTATTTGGATTGGGAATCCACATTTTTAACATGCTTTGTGGATGAGTCTCTGCATCACTTGTGATGATAGACTTGCCGACAGTCTCTTCTCTGGAAAGAGCCCATTTGGTATAGCTCCTGACTTTTCTCTACCTCTTAACTGACTCCAGCCCAAGAAAGGTGGGATAATATGTCTGCTTGGTAAATTTGTAAGGAGTCATTTGGGCATGCTGGTTTAGCTCCATTATCTTTTCTCTAGAGTGGGAACTGCCTTCAGAAAGGAGGGTCTTTAATTGGAACCCTCCTGCAATGTGAGGAGGTAACTACCCCTGCCTCATTCACTCTGGGTAGAGAAACAACTGTACTTTGAAACAGACTCTTTTGTTTTTGTTTTTGTTTTCTTTTTCTTTCTTTCTTTTTAATGTTTATTTATTTTAGAGAGAGAGACAACACAAGAAGGGGAGGGAGGGGAGAGAGAGGGAGACACAGAATCTGACACAGGCTCCAGGATCCATGCTGTCGGCACAGAGCCAGGTGCAGGGCTTGAACTCACAAACCATGAGATCATGACCTGAGCTGAAGCTGGACGCTTAACCAACTGAACCACCCAGGCACCCCTTTCTTTTTCAAAGATGAAGTGCAAACTGACATGGTCTTAGTTTTCCTGCAGGATGGGGAATTCTCTTTCCTATTAACTCTTCCCCTTTCTACCATTCTCTATAAAATCTTACTGTCTCCTCAAAGTTATTTATTCTAGCAGATATAAATATATGTGTTAAGTGTGAGGAAACCTTACTCCAAACAAATGCTAATTCATTCATTCCAACTAAGGATGTGGTCATGTGTATTAACTCTCCAGGCGACTCACCAAAACTTTTCTACCAACCATTCTTTCTTTGCCCCTTCTCTTTGGCCAGTCATTGGTTGTTTCTTTTATTCAACTTACCCACACCTGTTACTTACAACTTGACTGAAAGGTAATTTTATCCTGCCGTAAATAAGTAATTGTTTACATTTTTTATATTCTTAGCTCAATTGTAAGCTTAAAAAAGGGACAAAGTGTTACTTTATTTCTTACAACCCCAGATTCCGTCACAGTGTTAAGCACATTATGTGTGCTAGGTAAATGTACACATTAAACTGAACTGCGCTGAAATTATTTTTTCATTATGTAGGTAGTACATGCCATTGTAAAAAAAAATGCGGCAGTCTTGGAAACTATGAGAAATAAATGAAAATAATCTGTAATACATCTACTAAAAGCCGCTAGTTTTAGTCTTTTTTTTTTTTTTAATACAGCTTTACTAAGGCATAACTTACATACCACACAAAGAGTATGTGTAGAGTTCAATGAGTTTTAAGTTTATATGATTTCATAACAATCACCATAATTCAGTTTCAGGACACCTATACTATTCTACAAAGTTCCCTTATACTCGTTTAAATCATATTGTAATAAATACATTTAAGATACATAGCTGGCCATTTATAATTCTATGTGGAATTCATTTTATGTGGAGTTTTATACCTAAAGAAAAAAATTGCTAATATAAATATTTTCCCATTGGAGTTAGGAACATAAAATGTAAATATTTGAAAGGCGCTTGGGTGGCTCAGTCAGTTAAGCTTCTGACTCTTGGTTTTGGCTCAGGTCATCATCTCATGGTTTGTGAGTTTGAGGCCTGCTGTCTGCTCAGAGCCTGCTTGGATTCTCTGTCTCCCTCTCTCTCTGCCTCAGCCCCACTCAAAAATAAATAAGTAAACATTTAAAACATGTAAACACTTGAATCTTTGCTTTATAATCCACCAATGATGTGCCCCAAATTACCGTGTTGATTCTAATTTTATTCCAGTGTAAACTATAATGAAGTAAACATATTTGTATATAATTTCCTAAGGTAAAAAAATGTATATGTATATTGATTACCATAGGTAGAATCAATGGATTTTGACATATCACATATCATATGATTGTTTTTCCAACATTTACAACTTTCTTCCCCCCAAAGAGCATACAAAAGTGATTATTGCCACCTTTGAGTATAAATAATCTTTGTCATTATGTTAAATTATATAAACCTTTGCAAATTTAAAGGATGATTCCAGAGAATGTGGCCGTGTATTGGACTGGGGCTGATATGTACAGTTTTGAGCAGTTTTGCATGTTCTTGCTCATGAGAATGTGCTTGGGACTGAGTTCAGCCTGCACCGAATCAGCCAAGTCAGTCATGGGGCTGCATCTGACCCAAGATTCACCTTCTCTACATCGTGCAAAACACCCCTGACTCGCCAAACTGTGTGCTCCTCTAGTGAGGGCATTTTTGTCTAATGAGTTCAAAGCCTTCCTCTAGGCCAGCAGGGGGTCTTCAGAATGGTTACCATCTGAGTCTTTGCTTGCTCTTCAGATGCGACTTTTTAGAAGCAGCAAAGCTCAGCTGTGGAGACTAACCTATAATAGAGCCAAGTGAACAGGACTTGGAATAAGTTCTCCATGATTGACCTGTCCAGCCTCATCTCTCATTGCACTTCATTTGGGATCTTCCCTCCTGCCCCCATTCCTACTGCCACCTTCATGCTGAATTTCCTCATTCTCCTACTATCTGTAGTCCTCTATCTGTCCAAATACTCCTTGTCCTTCAAGATCTGGCACACCATCCTCATATTATGTGGAACCTTCTTTTGTTACCCCAATTCTTAACTACCTTTGGTGTATAATTATTCCAACTAATTAATTATCCTACTTTTTCCTCCCTTAAATGCACAGCATTTTTTGTCATTATTTCATACGGTAGTTAAGAGTGCGTGCTCTGAAGCTGTCTGGGTTTACATCTTGGCTCTGTTACTTAATCAACAATTTTCATGTATGTAAATAGAAATAATAATAATAATGCCTACCTCTTTGAGTTTTTGTGAAAGATCAGTGAGTTTATGATACTGGTTTTAGAAAAGTGCCTAGCGAATGGTTATTTTTATCTTTTATGTGAATTACCTTGTTTACGAAACGTGTTGTAAATTGTTTGAGAGCAGCACTTGTATCTTACGTTCCTTTGTATTTTCAGAGGCAGAAACTAAATAACTATTGTTTCCACTTTCCAGACAAGGAACAGTAAGTTCAGAGAGGTCATGATTCACTAGTATCAGAGCTGACATTAGGATGAAGGTCTACTCGTTGTCAGCAATGCGTTCTTTCAACTTTTACCATTTTTTCTGAAATCAATATTGTTTCTTTCATAATGCAGTAATAATATTGATAGTCATAACACAGATGTCTTCAAAATGTGCTTATGCATAGTATTTTTTAATTTGTGCAAATAAGCTCTGTCTTTTTGCTTTGCATAAATGAGAGGTCATACATTTCATATAACGACCTAGATATTTTTCTCCCTTTTTTTCCCCCAGGCATCCTCTTCCATCCTCTGAAATACATTTCAGTGCTGTGTTTTCTTAACTTTAAATAAGATACAACAGGGAGTGTTCAATCAAAACAATTCTAATTGGATACAAACATAAACATAACCTCATTTCACCCATATTGTTAGAAGAGTTAATTGGACCTGCAGAGCCACAGCTAAATGCATCGGTTTATGCAAACAGTGAATCTAATTTCCTCTAAAAAAATCCCTCTGTGGGAGCAGTTGAAGGAGATAGGAAGGAGAGATTTTGGGTGGAACTTCAAAAAATCAATTTGCTGTGAATTATCTACATAGACTTGGAAAAAAACTCGTTATATGACTTAAGTGAAAAAAATGTATTTATGTACACACACATAATTCTTTTAAAATAGAAGAGCAAACCCAACAAGGAAATAATAAATTTTACCTTGCAATTGAGCTCAGCCAAAACCAACAGGGATAGACTTAACCTTTTTCCTGACCTACTCTCCCCAAATCCTTCATAAATATTTCCACTTTAAGAGCCTAGGTGGCTCAGTCGGTTGAGTGTCTGACTCTTGATTTCAGCTCAGGTCATGATCCCAGGGTCGTGGGATCGAGCCCTGTGTCAGGCTCCATGCTGAGTGTGGAGCCTGCTTAAGATTCTCCCTCCTTCCCCCTCCTGCCCCTCTTGCCTGCTCGTGTGCTTTCTCTCTCTCTCTCTCTTTAAAATAAAGAAAAAGAGTTTATTATTAGAAGACTTCCAGTGAAGATGGCACAATAGGAATATCCTAAACTCACCTCGTTCCGTGGATACAACTAAGTCTCCCCCACATCAGTGTAAATAAACCAGAAGACTGGCAGAACAGAGTCTCCACAGCTAAATATAGAGAAGAAGACATATCGAAGAGGGTAGGGAGGGTGGAGACATGACTAGGACCTAAGTGGGTCTGTGAGAGGGAGGGACATGGCAGGTGTGGAGAGGGGAGAGAAACAGACCTTCACCCCAAGCCCCCCATGCATGGGGAACTTGCATGAGGAAGACGAATCCCCATAACATTTGGCTTTGAAAACCAGAGGGGCCTAATTTCACCAGTTCTTACAATCTGTGGAACTTAACATGTGGCACTTTAAAAATCAGTGGGGAAGATGGAGGTTGATAGGAAGCAATCCTTCCTCCTGAGGAGACAGCATGACAAATAGCACTGTGAAGATACAGCATAGAAGCAGCAGTTTGAAAAATGCCGGGGGTATGTGGCAGGGAGACTTATTTACTAATAAGTGTGCTGGAGGGGCAGGGGTCTTTAGGAGACTTCTCTAGGAGCAAAGGGGCTGGCCTGTGCCATTTACTTCCTCTGCTCTCCCTGCAGCCCGTATCTTCGTAGATAAACCCGTGAACCAGCACAGTGCCAAGGCTCTTCACCTAACTTGGCTAACAGCCTCTTCTACCCTCCTGATCTCCTGCAGACTTGGCCCCTCCCACAAGCAGACCTAAGCCCCAGGTCCCCTCCCACAGCAGACCTGAGCAAACCTTTTTTTTAAAATTTTTTTTATTTTTTTTTATGTTCCATAGTTTTTTTTAATAATAGTTTATTTTCAAATTGGTTTACATATAACACCCGGTGTTCATCCCAACACGTGCCCTCTTTAATGCCGGTCACCCCCTCTCCCTCCTCCCTCACCCCCCTCACCCTCAGTTTGTTCTTAGTCTTTGAGAGTCTCTTATGTTTTATCTCCCTCCCTCTCTGTGTCTTTTTTTCTTTTCCCCTCTTCCCCTCCCCCTGGTTTTTGCTTAGTCTCACAAAGTCCACCTATTCGCCTGAGCAAACCTTAATGCCGCATACCCGCCCTTGTACTCTTCTGTGGATCTCCGCCTTCAGCCAGGCCTGTTGAGGTTCCCTCCTATACTGGGCCAGGGAAGATCTTGTCAGCACTGTGCAGCCTGAACCCACACTCTTCTGTGGACTTGCCCTTTCCCCAGGAATTATCTAAAGTAGTTCCTGGACCTGTGCTGCGAACCTTGCTAACTGCCCCCGTGTTCTCCAGTGAACCTGCCCCCCTCCAATACACCTGTGGACAGAACCCATCTAAAGCAGTTTCACAAGACTGACGGTGTGCAAACAGCCCTAACAGTGGCCAGGACCACTCCAAAGTGACTCCTATCTTGAGGAGAGACGAAGATAACCACATATACAAGTCCAGCTGTAGCCCCTGATCTGACTACAGGCCCTGCCCACCAATGAAAGCTTCTCAGGGGACGACACAGGGAAAGTCCCGTGCAGTTTACTGCTATTGCAATCTCTGCTGAATACCTGACCTGACACAATTGAAGCTCAAAGCAGCCCCAGAATGGTTCCAATAACACCACAGGGACCAAACTACAAGACCTCTTCTTCATAAGGCCACAACTTTCAAGAGCAGGAGATGTATCTGACTTTCCTAACATGTAGAAGCAGACACAGAGAGTTAGACAAAATGAGACAGAGAAATGTGTCCCAAATGAAAAAATAGGACAAGATCACAACAAGAGATCTAAATTAAATGGATATAAGTAATATGTCTCATAGAGAATTTAAAGTAATAGTCATAAAGCTACTCACTGGACTTGAGAAAAGAGCAAAAAGTAAAAAGAAATCTGGGGTACCAATACTAACATTGGATAAAGTAGACTTTAAAACAAACTCTGTACCAAGAGACAAAGAAGAGTATTATATAATCATAAATGGAGCAGTTCACAAGAAGATAGAACAATTGTAAATATTTATGCACCCAAATGTGGGAGGACCCATAACCATAAAGCAGCTAATAATAAACAAAGGAGGTAATCAATGCAATACAATAATAGTAGGGGACTTTAGCATGCCACTTACATCAATGATAGATCATTGAAATAGAAAATCAAAAAAGAAACAGTGGCTTTGAATGGCATGTTGGACTAGATGGATCTAACTGATATATTCAGAACAGTCCATCCTAAAATAGCAGACTACACATTCTTTTCAAGTGGACAAAGAACATTTTCTAGAATAGATCATGTATTAGGTCATAAAACAAGTCTCAACAAATTCAAAAATATCAAAATCATAATCTGAATCTTTTCCCACCACAATACTATGAAACTAGAAATCAACTATAAGAAAAAAATCTAGAAAGAACACAAAAACATGTGGGTTAAATAGTATGCTACTAAATAATGAATAGGTCAGTGAAGAAATCAAAAGAGGAAATAAAAAAGAAAAAACACATGGAAACAAACGAAAATGAAAACACAACAGCCCAAATGTTTGAAATGTAGCAAAAGCTGTTATAAGAAGGAAGTTTATAGTAATATGGGCCTTTCTCAGTAAGTAAGAAAAATGTCAAATAAACAACCTAAACTTAAACCTGAAGGAGGTAGAGAAAGAAGAACAAACAAAACACCAACCAGTAGAAGGAAGGAAATAATAAATATTAGAGCAGAAATAAAGATATAGGCAGACTCATAAAGAGAAAGAAAGAGAGAGGGCTCAAAATCAGAAATGAGAGGAAAAAAGGAAAACCAACATCACAGAAATACGAAGGATTATAATAAGGAAATATTATGAAAAATTATATGCCAACAAGTTGGACAACCTAGAAGGAATGGGTAAATTTCCAGAAACATATAACCTCCCAAATCTGAATCAGGAAGAAATAGAAAATTTGAACAGATTGATTACCAACAATGAAATTGAATCAGTAATTAAAAAAAAAAAAAAAAGAAAAAAATTCTAACAAACCAAAATCAAGGACTGGAGGGTTTCACAAGGTAAAATTCTACCAAACATTAAAAGAAGAATTAATATCTATTCTTCTCAAACTGTTCCGGAAACAGAAGAAGAAGGAAATCTTCCAAATTCATTCTGTGAGGCCAAGAACAACCTGATACCAAAACTGGGTAAAGACACTTAAAAAGCTAGAATATCTCAGAAAAATATAGATGCAAAAATTTTTTAACAGCATATTAGTAAACTGAATCCAACAATACATTAAAAAAATAATTCACCATAATCAAGTAGGATTTATTCCTGGAATCCAAGTGTGGCTCAATATTTGCAAAAAGGATAAAAACCATATGATCATTTTAATAGATGTAGGAAAAGCCCTTGAAAAAGTACAGTATCCATTCATGATAAAAACCCTCAACAAAGTAGGTTTAGAGGGAACATACCTCAACAGAATAAAGGCCATATATGAAAAACCCACAGCTAACATCATATTCAGTAATGAAAAACTGAGAGCTTTTCCCTTAAGATAAGGAGCAAGATAAGGATGTCCACTTTTACCACTTTTATTCAATATATTACTGGAAGTCATCACAATAGCAAAAAGAAGTAAAAGGATTCCAAATTGGTAAGGAAGAAGTAAAACTTTCATTATTTGCAGATGGCATGAATACCGTATATAGAAAACACTAAGGATTCCACCAAAAACCTAGAAATAATAAATAAATTCAGTAAGGTCACAGGATACAAAATCAATGTAAAGAAATGTGTTCCGTTTCTAAACACTAATAATGAGGCAGCAGAAAGAGAAATTAAGAAAGAGTCCCATTTACAATTACAACAAGAATAATAAAATACCTAGGAATAAGCTTAAGCAAGGAGCTGAAAGACCTGCACTTTAAAAACTATAAAACAGTGATGAAAGAAATTAAAGATGATACGAACAAATGCAAAGGTGTTTAATGCTCATGGATTGGAAGAACAAAAATTATTAAAATGCCCACACTACTCAAAGCAATCTACAGATTTAATACAATTTCTGTCAAAATACCAACAGCATTTTTCACTGAACTAGAACAAACTTTCCTAAAATTTGTATGGAATCACAAAAGACCCCACATAGCCAAAGCAATGTTGAAAAAGGAGAACAAATTTGGAAGTATCACAATTCTAGATTTTAAGATATACTACAAAACTGTAGTAATCAAAATAGTATGGTGCTGATACAAAAGTACACACATAGATGAATAGAACAGAAAAAATAGCCCCGAAATAAACCCACAATTATACAGTAAATTAATCTTCAACAAAGGAAGCAAGAACATGTAATGGGAAAAAGACAGTCTCTTCAACAAATGGTGTTGGGAGAACTGGACAGCTTTGTGCAAAAGAATTAAACTGGACCGCTTTCTTAAACCATGCACACAAATGAACTATATTTAAAATGGATTAAGGGCCTAAAATGTGAGACCTGTAGCCATAAAAATCTTCGAAGAGAGTACAGGCTGTAATTCCTCTGACATCGGCCATAGCAACATTTTAAAATATTTGTTGTCACTCAAATGGGAAGAAATAGAAAATTTGAACAGACCCATAACTAGTGAAGAAATAGAATCAGTTATCAAAAACCTCCAAGCAAATAAAAGCCCTGGACCATATGGTTTTCTTGCGGAATTTTACCAGACATTTAAAACAGAGTTAATTCCTATCCTCCTCAAGCTGTTCTAAAAAATTGAAATGGAAGGAAAACTCCTGGACTCATTCTATGAAGCCAGCATCACTTTGATTCCAAAACCAGGTAGAGACCCAGCAAAGAAAGAGAATTACAGGCCAATATTCCTGATGAACATGGATGCAAAAATTTTCAACAAGATACTAGCAAATTGAATCCAACAGCATATAAAGAGAATTATCCACCATGATCAAGTAGGATTCATCCCTGGGTTGCAGGGCTGGTTCAATATTCGCAAATCAATCAACGTGATACATCACATTAAAAAAAGAAAAGATAAGAACCATATGATTCTGTCAATAGATGCAGAGAAAGCATTTGACAAAATAAAGCACCCTTTCTTAATAAAAACCCTTGAGAAAGTTGGGATAGAAGGAACATACTTAAACATCATAAAAGCCATCTATGAAAAGCCCACAGCTAATATCATCCTCAATGGAGAAAAATTGAGCGCCTTCTCCCTGAGATCAGGAACACGACAGGGGTGTCCACTCTCGCCACTGCTAGTTAACATAGTGTTGGAAGTCTTAGCATCAGCAATCAGACAACAAAACAAAATAAAAGGCATCAGGATTGGCAAGGAGGAAGTCAAACTTTCACTTTTTTGCAGATGACATGATACTTTACATGGAAAACCCGACAGAATCCACCAAAAGCCTACTAGAACTGATCCATGATTTCAGCAAAGTTGCAGGGTACAAAATCAATGTTCAGAAATCGGTGGCATTTCTATACACCAACAATGAAGCAGCAGAAAGAGAAATAAAGAAGCTAATCCCTTTCACAACTGCACCAAAAACCATAAAATACTTAGGAATAAACCTAACCAAAGATGTGAAAGACCTCTACACTGAAAACTATAAAAAGCTTATGAAGGAAATTGAGGAAGACACAAGGAAATGGAAAAACATCCCATGCTCATGGATTGGAAGAATAAATATCGCTAAAATGGCAATACTACCCAAAGCAATCTACACATTCAATGCAATCCCAGTCAAAATTGCACCAGCATTCTTCTCAAAGCTAGAGCAAACAATCCTAAAATTTGTATGGAACCACAAAAGACCCCGAATAGCCAAAGTAATTCTGAAGAATAAAATCAAGGCAGGAGGCATCACAATCCCAGACTTTAACCTCCACTACAAAGCAGTAGTCATCAAGTCTGTATGGTATTGGCACAAAAACAGACACATAGACCAATGGAATAGAATAGAGAACTCAGAAATGGACCCGCAAGTATATGGCCAACTAATCTTTGACAAAGCGGGAAAATGTATCCAATGGAAAAAAGACAGCCTCTTTAATAAATAGTGCTGGGAGAACTGGACAGCAACATGCAAAAGAATGAAACTAGACCACTTTCTTGCACCACTCACAAAAACAAATTCTAAATGGATAAAAGATCTGAATGTGAGACAGGAAACTGTCAAAATCCTAGAGGAGAATGCAGGAAAAAGCTTCTTTGACCTAAGACACACCAATTTCTTACTCGACACGTCTCCAAAGGCAAGGGAATTAAAAGCAAAGATGAACTACTGGGACCTCATCAAGATAAAAAGCTTCTGCACGGCAAAAGAAACAACCAACAAAATGGATAGGCAACCAACGGAATGGGAAAAGATCATCGCAAATCACATATTGGATAAAGGACTAATATCTAAAATCTAAAAAAACGAATAATCCAGTGAAGAAATGGGCAGAAGATATGAATAGACACTTCTCCAAAGAGGACATCCAGATGGCAAACAGACACATGAAATGATGCTCAAAATCACTCATCATAAGGGAAATACAAATCAAAACCACACTGAGATACTACCTCACAACAGTCAGAGTGGCTAAAATGAACAAATCAGGAAACTATAGATGCTGGAGAGGATGTGGAGAAACAGGCACCCTCCTACACTGTTGGTGGGAATGCAAACTGGTGCAGCCACTCTGGAGAACTGTGTGGAGGTTCCTCAAAAAAATGAAAATAGACTTACCCTATGACCCAGCAATAGCACTGTTAGGAATCTACCCAAGAGACACAGGAATGCTGATGCATAGGGGCACGTGTACCCTGATGTTCATAGCAGCACTTTCGACAATAGCCAAATCATGGAAAGAGACTAAGTGTCCATCAGCTGATGATTGGATGAAGAAGGTGTGGTATATATATACAATGGAATACTATGCAGCAATGAGAAAGAATGAAATCTGGCCATGTGTGGCAACATGGATGGAACTGAAGGATATTATGCTGAGTGAAATAAGTCAGGCAGAGAAAGACAGATGCCATATGTTCCCACGCATAGGTAGGCTTTGGGAGACCTAACAGAAAACCAGGGGGGAAGGGAAGAGGGGAAGGAAGGGGAAAAAAAAAGCCCCAGAGAGGAAGGAAGACATAATATGGGAGACTCTCAAAGACTAAGAACAAACTGAGGGGAGAGGGGGGTGTGGGAGGGCGGAGAGTGGGTGATGGGCATGGAGGAGGGCACTTGTTCGGATTATCACGGGGTGTTGTATGGAAACCAAATTGACAATAAATTATTCAAAAATAAATAAAAAAATAAAATATTTGTTTTCTTAAGCAAGGGAAACAAAAGCAAAAATAAACTAGTGGGTAAACATCAAAATAAAAAGTTTCTGCACAGCAAAGGAAATACTCAACAAAACTAAAAGACATCCTACTGAATGGGAGAAGATGTTTGCAAATGACATATCTGATAAAGGCTTGGTATCCAAAATATATAAGGAATTTATGCAACTTAATACCCCAAAACAAATAATCTAATTATTAATGGGCAGAAGATGTGAACAGACATTTCTCCAAAGAAGACATACAGGTGGCTAACAGACACATGAAAAGATACTCAACACGGGGAAATGCAAATCAAAACCACAAGGAGATTTTACCTCATACCTGTCAGAATGGGTAAAATGAAAATCTCAGGAAACAACAAGTGTTGATAAGGATGTGGAGAAAAATGAACTGTTGTGCTCTGTTGGTGGGAATACAAACCAGTGGAACCACTATTGAAGACAGTGTGGAGGTTCCCTCAAAAAATTAAAAATAGAATCACCGTATGATCCAGTAATCACACTGCTGGTTATTTACCCAAAAAATATGAAAACACTAATTCGAAGGGATACATGTACCCCTGTGTTTATAGCAGCATTATTTACAATAGCCATACTGTAGAAGCAGCCCAAGTGTCCATTGATAGTAGAATGGATAAAAAAGATGTGGTATGCATATATATATGTATGTATATATATGCATATATACATACACACAGAATGGAATATTATTCAGGCATAAAAAAGAATGAAATCTTGCCATTTGCAGTGATACAGATGGATCTAGAGACTATAATGCTAAGTGAAGTAAATTAGTTAGAGACAAATACCATTTGATTTCACTTAATGAGGGATTCAAGAAACAGGACAAGCAAAGAAAAAAAAGAGACAAATCAAGAAACAGACTCTGAGCTATAGAGAACAAACTATGTTTACCAGAGGGGAGGCGGGCGGGGGGATAGGTAACATAGGTGAAAGGGATTAAGAATGCCCTTCATATGACGTGCACTGTGTAAGGCATAGAATTATTGAATCACGATATTCTACACCTTAATCTATGTTTCATGTTAACTATACTGGAATTAAATAAAAAGAGTTTAGGGAATTCAAGACTGAAAAGTGTTTTACTTTCTTTTTTTCCTTTGTCTCCTTTGTTATGTTTGCTGTATGAGATTACGTGTCTTTTAAGAAAAAACAAAACAAAAGTGAAATTATTCGGCCTTGTTTGACTTAGAATTTGTTCAGATTATTTACATCATCTACCTTTCGCAAGTCAGGAAAACTTATTAATCCTCATTTTATTAGCCTGTGAAAACAGTAAATGATCATATAAAAGTTACATGATAATGTTCAGCTAAATTTCAAAGTACTGCACAAATTTGAGATACTCCAGGGAATTATATTCAAGACACAATAATTTAGGCAAATATGAAAGGAGTAATTTGCCTTTTATTTTTTTATTTTATTTTATTTTAGAAAAGTCTGTTTCAGCCAGTCTGGGAGCATTGTTTACAACCTAACAACAAATATGCTAATATAAAATTTTCATAATGAGTTTACTAAACAACATACTCTCTGTGGAATATTTTCCTTTACCATTTAGTTAATCAGATTCTAGTTTTTGTTCCTTTTAAATATGCCACATAATTTTCACTTTTCAAAGGGTCAAAAGATGGCCTTTCAGTACATGCAAATTCATAATCCCTGCTTATTGCTTTCTGTACCTTAGTTGACAAGTCTCAGATTTGGAAACCTGGGTTGAATTACAAGCTTCCATTGCTTTGTAGAAAGAATGTTCCTTTCTGTAAATCTTCTGAACTTCCTTTTTTTTGAGATTTCTGAAAACAGAGAAAAAACAAAACAAAACAAAACAAAGGTGGGGTTAAGTGTATCCTCACCCCTGGCTCATTATCAGCACAACTCTTTTATGGGGCGCCAGGTCCTGTCATATATTTTACAGATCCCTGAGGTCTTTACTTTGCATATTCTTTGGTGGCTTGTGATTTATTTTTCTTAGCATATTATTCAGTGCATGTCCCAGGCAAAAATTAGTAACCCTGTTACTCGTGTGATTTGCTTGCTTGCTGTGGTGCCGTTGGTATCCTTTGTGTAAGTAATGCTAAATTCCATCTTCCCAGGATCTGAATCCAAACATGATTATACTAAGGATATACCTAACATTGTGCTGCAAGTTGCATGAGATACAATAAAGGTCATCTTTGACTATTAGCTTTTTGATCCAGTAATGTTATAAAAGTATTTAAGGGTTTAAAGTCTAGAAGAGAAGATGAGCTGTATGCATGTAATAATTAGCAAATAAGAGCAGATCTGGGGGTACCTGGGTGGCTCAGTCGGTTAGGCGTCATCTCTAGATTTAGGCTCAGGTTATGATCTCACAGTTGTGAGCTCCCTGAGTTGGGCTCTGTGCTGAGCTTGGGGGGCCTACTTGGGATTCTCTCCCTCCCTCCCTCTTTCTGTCCCTCCCCCACTTGCACACCCCTCTCTCAAAATAAATAAATAAACATTTATAAAAAATAGCTGAATCTGGTCAAGGGATATGATACATGAATCAAGATATCAGTGGAGGCTAGAAATAGATCACTGAGGTATATGATCCTTGAGGAAGGCTTCTTGGAATAAGCCTTATGGAGTGAGTGGAGATTAAGCAAGGTTAAATATAGGAAGAGAGTTGTTTAATTGGGTTTGAGATACAGGTCTACAGGAACAAAATTGTTGATATTTTTGTTTGAGTGTTTATAGAATGATACTTTTTTAGGGGGACTTTGATTTTTCAAGAGATATATTCAACTCAATGTAAGTGATGTGAGACCTTCCCTTATATATAATTTTAATAGGGACTTATTGTTGTATGTGTCAGTTTACTTTTTTGAGGGAAAAATATATTTCTTTTTTTCTGGAAGGTTCTTGCTATATACCTACAGCCGGTCATTTCATATATATGCCTTCTTAGTAGTTGTGTTTTTTTTTTTTTTTTCTGTAAGACCCTGCCATTTTGGGGCACCTGAGTGACTCAGTCAGTTAAGCAGCTGCCTTGGGTTCAAGTCATGTTCTCATAGTTTATGAGTTTGAGCCCCACACTGGGCTGTCTGTTGTCTATGCGGTGCCAGCTTCAGATCCTCTATTCCCTTTTCTCTGTGCCCTTCCCCCACTTGTTTCCTCTCTCTGTCTTTCTCTCTCTCAAGAGTAATTAAATAAAAATTAGAAAAAAAAATCCTACGATTTTGGTCATGTTTGATTGATTGAAAAGGAAGCATCATGGCTATCTGGCCCCGGCTGGACCAAAAGTCTCTTGTCCAGGAATTTGATCTTGGAAATAGAACACTAACCCAGTCTTTCTCTGGTACTGAAGCCGTAAGACATAAACCTGGGGAGCTCTTGGCAGTCATGACTGGTTATGTGGAGTAAGGTGCTCTGTAATGAGAGAGAAGAATCAGGCTGACGCATAGAAATAAGCCTAAGAAAGATAGGAGTATCTTGCTGGATCCAATTCCTGAAATCCAGCCATTTCCCTGCTCATAGTTTTCATGAGATATCCCTGCACTCTTCACTAAGTTTCCTTTCTGTTTAAGGAATTAAAATATTTCATTTTTTGTCTTTCAATCAAAGAGCCTTTCTTTTACTTTAACAAATTTAAAATTTGGTTAGAAATTAGATCCTGAGCCTCATGGTGCCATTTTGAAAATTAGGAAAAGGCTCTAACTCCAGGCTAACTTAACCCTATGGGTTCAGAAACTGTGGAGGGGAGTGGAGCTAGCTTTCAGGCCCTATTTTCCCCTCAGCTATGACTTCGTATCTAGTAAAACTGTGCAGCATATGTGGGACCCCTTTAGAGACCCAGGTATAAAGTGTAGTTTTTGAGATAACTTTTTTTTTTTTAGGTAACCTACTTTTAAATCAAGCTTTTGATCCTCAGGAAATGTTTTTGGTCACTTCTGTTCATGGTAGTTTTAAACACGAGGGTCAATGGACAGGGGTGAACTTTGTTTATAAGGATAAAATAATATGGGGCAAGAAGGGCACGTGGCTGGCCTACCTTCTGCCTTGTGATTTGAGCAGGAAGAAAAGTTAATGACTCAAACATAAATCTTTTTATAGTTACACTAAATCTGGACATCAAATACTATTCCCAGTGCTATTGCAAATTGGTGTCTAGACATTATATAGTAGAAGAAAAACAATCCGTAATGCAAACAGAATGTCCAAAGAAGGTTATTCCTGGCTTATCAGATCATGATTCAAGCCCTTGTACATAGACTACTCTTCAAACAGGTGATGCTTGCCTTTCCCCAAGGTCACCTAGAGTCTTTGTAGGCACCAGACATAGCCAGAAAATCCCACTAAAACAAGGATATATTTTTCTTTGAGACTCAGGAGGAGGTCACACAGGTCACGATGGAGAAAATTTGTAGTATAGCTAATTTTCCTATGAGGTTTTCCATGAAGAAAAATATAATTTAGGTTCTTGGTGCAAGAAAGGAAGAGCACATTTTATCTATTGGAGCTAGCAACCTGGTTGGCAAGTCTCATAGAAAGCTAAGATGGGGCAAGTGGGCTTATGTTGAGCACTGAAATTCTTTTGCTTCAGATTTTCCCAAAGTTTGACTTTACAAATTTAAAGGTAAGGAAAAGAATCTCAAAGGGAAGTAGGTGGCTTGTAATTTATGAAATCAGTATGTCACCTCTCCTCCCTTCAGTTTGTATACAGTATTTCTGCGTCCCTACCACCATTCTAAATTGTCATTATCTCTTATTGTGGGTATTACACAAACTTTTGGACTCTCTTCCTGATGTTCCTTTTACTTCTCTGAATTTTATAAGCCAGAGTTATTTTTCTAAATCATTTAATGTAAGAGGCATTATATAGCATGGTGGTTAAAAGTTTGGATCTGCAATACAGAGCTTAAGAGCAAGCGTAAAACTGTCAAAATCATTCTCAAATAACTTAGCTGAATGCTAGAACAAAGTCCAACATATTTTAAAGTAATAAAAAAAAATCCAGCACTCAATAATGTAAAATCGCAATGTCTGCTATCCAAGAAAACATTAGCACTTTAGCAAAGAAATGGGAAAATATGATTCAAAATCAAGAAATCCAAGTCAATAAAAATATACTCAGAGGTAATAGATATAGAATCAGCAGATAAGGAACTTAAAGTATCTATTATAAATATAGCAAATGGAGGGCAGTGCCTGGGTGGCTCAGTTGGTTAGCATCTGGCTCTTGATTTCAGGTCAGGTCATGATCTCATGAACCATGAAATCGAGCCCCACTTTGGGCTCCATGCTGATGGCAGGAGCCTGCTTGGGATTCTCTCTCTCCTCTTTCTCTGCCCCTGCCACCACTGTGTGCATTATGCTAAATAAACAAACAAACAAACAAACCATATAGCTTCAAGGATGTAAAGGAAAACATATAATTCCAGACACATTGGGAATTATAAAAAAGACCAATCACAGGCACTGCCACTTCCTGTCTCTTGCTGGTAGGACATTTGGCCACTGTAGCACACAGGAAGCACTTCTCTCACTGTTTGATTAGTTATCCAGGTCTTTCCTTTTCCCCCCACTCCCCTCTCTTTTTCTCTCTTTCACCATACCCAAATTCCTCAAATGAGTATGGTTTGAAAATGAGGATCAAGTTAACTCATATGTATAATAGTTAGCAGTCACACTGATTGTATTTGAATTGAGACTCTATGATTTATTTGCCACCAAATCAAGCTACTTAACCTCTACGTCCTAGTTTGCTCATATGTCAAAAGGAAATATTAGGGAACATCTCATATACTTGTTATAAGAATTAAATAACAGATGCAAGCTATTTATCAAGTGCCTAGCATTTATTAAGTATTTGTTAAGGCTAACAACTAATATTTCCCCACTGTTGGTACCCTGTCACCTTTCTCCAGGCCTTTCTTCCAGGAATATTTGCTTTTTCTTACATCACCATCAATGTTTATTTCCATTATTCACTTTGGCTACCAACACCTGAGAGTTGGCAGTCTGTATAATGAATAATTTTCTTTCATTTAGCTTAGGTTGCTGACAGTGTATTTCATTAACTTTTGCTCCAGTGCCTACAGACTGGGATTTCAGGTACTTTGTGGTCTGTGCTGGGATTTATATTTTAGCTGGACATATTTCTTTCTAACCTGGAAACTTGCAGTAAAAGTACAGCAGTTGCTAAGAGAAACTGAAGTCTTAAAAGTAGACTGGAAGACTTTTATTTTGCAAAAGTCTCCTCTCTCTTTCAAAGCAGTTTGACTCAACTAAGGAAATTTACTTTTCTCTTGTCCCTAAAAAGAAATACATATCCTGAAAGAGTGGAGGTGACAGTAAATGTATAATAGATGGTGAATGTACTCACTACACTTCAAAGCAGATCCAGCCACCACCGTGACAGGACACTTTGCTTTTGAAAATAAACAAAGAGAGGCTCCTGCTGTATTTGGATGTATACATTGCCTGAAGTGCAAAAACGCTGCTTAACAAAGATACAGAATAGATTCAAGCTTCTCCACCAAATTTACTTTTAAAAAATATATTCTAGTTTCTGAAAATTTTAAATTACTTTCAGAAAAGTTTGATTCAATAGTACATTATCCTATTTAATGTTAGCCTGGTACTTGCAAAATGTAGCTCAAGATGAAACTCTGTCTATAAGAGGGAACAGCAGTCAGTAAATTGATGAATTGAGGAAGATAAGAATTTCTTAATGAATTAGATTCTGCTTTGACTTATAAAAGGTAATTAGCTTATCTTTGTTTTGGTTTAATTATAGAAACATAACCTAAGTCGACTACTATAAAATGTTAAAATGTGGGAAAGTAAAGTACAAATGGAGGAAATCAGCATTTTAGATTTAATGTTGTACATTAAGGATTTAATTAGTGCAGAACATGTCACTGATATCAGACAGTTGACATTGACAGATTATACTGTGACTAATACCTCAGGTCACAATTTACTCCAGACTAGAGAGAGTCATGGGATTTCTTCTAAATCCTATGACATATTTTTGATGCATTCATCACTAATCTTTGTGTTTGAAGATGATACTGTTGAGAGTGTGTGAGTATGCAGGTAGATTCTTTCCACATTGTTGTCATGTGACTAAACTTTTCTGTGGTCAGAGGTGTTTTTAGGGTCTATGGTTATAACTGATATTGATGCTTGGATTCTTGACTGGCACATTTGATTGTTTACACTCACTACTTCAAACATCTTATTTTCATGTAATTATGACCAGATTATTACCGTGCACGCCTCCATCTACCTTCCCTCATGCCTCCATGCCAGTAATTTGACTGCTGTCCATAATGCAGCTCTTTGTATTTAAATAAAATGTGAAAAGAAAACATGGTCGACACTTATCTTACCCAACAAACATTTTCCTTTCATTGCCTGGAAGAAAGCAAAAATCAAACTGTAGCCCACCTCTCAAGAGCATGTGTTACATAGAAGACAATTCTTTATGGAATACAGTTGAGTATTAAGTATAAGTTTCATGGTCTCATGGACTATATATATCTTCATACCCTTTATCCCTTTTGGGTTAGCTCATTGATGGCATAGCATTCCCCACATCACCATGGACACACCACAAGTCAACAAGACACATGTGGAATAACAGGAAGGACTTGTCTAATTTGGATGAATCTTCTACCTTAAAGTTGAAATTTTATCACACACCTAACTAAGTGCTATGGATGCTGAATAGGCTTTTTGGGAAATCTAGAAGGTGGTTGACAATGCCCAGAGATGGCTGAGGACTGAGAATCTGGCTCCCTTTTTCTCTGTTCCCACAAAGTTTGTGTTACGAGTGTTCCATTTTTCCCTTTGGAAGGCTGGTCTCCCATGACTATATATTGGTTTCCCGACAAGATCTTTATGTACTGGCATGACTCCTGCTCTCCCTGCCAGGAAGACAGAAAAGGTCCAATGCAGGCAAGACATGAGGATAAGACAGCTGATTGAGGCAACTGAATTTTCATATTGGACATGATGCTGATCATGGACTTATATCAGATTGGGACACAGGTCCTCTGTGTGGTATTCTTGGCATCTGTGGTCCCCTTTTATCTTGGTCTGTTTGGGCTGCTTTAACAAAATACTGTAGACTGATGGCTTAAAAAATAGAAATTTATTTCTCATCATTCTGGAGGCTGGGAACTTCAAGATCAAAATGTCAACAAGGCAAGTTTCCTTCTGGGGCCTGTTCTCTTGGCTTGTAGATGGCTACCATGTTACTGTGTGCTCACGTGAGGAGCACGTTGTATGACTGTTTTGTGCACACGTGAGGAGAGGGAGAGTAAGGTCTGGTTTCTTTTCTTATAAGGACACCAATCCTATCATGAGACTCACTTTATGACTTCATCTAATTAATTCCCAAAGACTCCATCTCTAAATATGATCATAATCTAAGTCAAGTCTCGACATATGAATTTTGGGAGGACATTACCATTCAGTCTATAGCACCATGGTTTTCTCGGGAAGCCTTTATGAGCCACCGCAAGGACTTAAAAGTTAGCCTCTGCTCTGAAACTAGGTGTCTTAGGTATGGTGGAAATAGAGAAGTAGCAGGCAGATTTGGCTTTTTAAAGAAAGTGACTCACGTAGAATGAAAACAGTCATCCCAGATTTATTACACCCTCCTGAAAAGCGGCATTAGTCTGAAATACAGAATTCAAGAGAAAAATCAGATTCCAATTAAAGAAGAAAAATAACTCATTCTGCCTCCAAAGAACAGAGCACTGTCAACACTTAAATACCTGATGGTTGGGAGAGAGGCTAGTGAAAAGTTTAATTGCTTCATTTGTCACTCATGTACCTCAACTTTTCCTCCTTTCTGTCCCCATCTTTCACCTCCTAAATTGTCTTTCCAGGACCCTTCCTCGTTTCCCTACCTGACCATCTTGTCATATTTCTCCTTGATTTGAATTACGTGTTAGTGCTTTCTAGGAAGTGAAGGCTGACTTCGGTTCTACAAGGAGACTCTGCTTAGAAACTAGTATTTCTAACTGCCGCTGCATGTTCAGGGGAAGGTGTGGCAGGTTCCTATGCCTCATCATGTCCCACTGAACAACTTTCTCAAAACTGCTTCTTCTGTAGTGGTTATCTCTTTCTCTTCGGTCATCTCTGGGAGAGACTTTTTTTCCATTCTCACTCTTTTTTTCAACTCCTCCAGCTAATTGCTCATGAAATCATGAAATCATATCAATTTTAGATTCTTATAATGCTCTTTCTTCTTGTCAGACAAGTGTGTTCTCCATCCACTGCTTAATCCAACCCCCCTTTGTTTTTCTTGTCAGAATTAATGTAGTACCTTGCTAGCAGGTCTCCCATCCTCTAGCCTTGCCAATTTCAGGTCCATCTGGCACAATTTTAGTGTGGTTTTCCTAAATGCACATGTAATTGTGCCTCTCCACCAAAAATAAGGAAAAAAAGTCTTTTAGTAGTGCTTTGACTTAAGCCCCTTAGCTGACTTACATGGGTCTGCTTTCTGGCTTCCTATTGTATTAATTTTATCATCTTTGTTTTCACGATATTGAACTACTCATATTTTCCCAAAGTGTCGTGTCTCAGCAAACTCTGTGCCTTTGCATATGTTATTCCCTTTGCCTGGATTGCTTCTTTCTCATTTCTTTATCCAGCAAACTCATGTTGAGACTTCAAGATCAGGGTCAAATACCACCTCCTTTTGGGACTGTTTCTCCCTGACTATACTGTCTTCCTTTTTCCATCACGGTCTCTGCTGAAGATAAGTTAACTACATCTCCTTTATGCATTACTTTTTACTCCGCATTATAGTATTTTGTAATCTGAATTTTTTTGATATTTCTGTGGGACTGTGAGGTCATCATCCCATTCCCCTTGTTTTTTGGGGGGACGAGCTCAGTGCCTGGTACATAGTTGGTGTTAAAATATGTTTATCGAGTGAATGAATAAATGAACTGAGTAGATGAAGAAAACTATTTTTGAATGAATTGCTGATTTATCAAAGATTTCTTGGGGCGCCTGGGTAGCTGAGTCGGTTAAGCGGTCGACTTCGGCTCAGGTCATGATCTCGCGGTCTGTGAGTTCGAGCCCCACATCAGGCTCTGTGCTGACAGCTCAGAACCTGAAGCCTGCTTCCGATTCTGTGTCTCCCTCTCTCTCTGCCCCTCCTCTGCTCATTGTGCTCTCTCTCTCTCTCTCTCTCTCATAAATAAATTAAAAAAAAAGATTTCTTGTTTTTATATCTTATATTTACATGTTTATTGAGCAACTAATTTCTCCATGAACTGGATGACTTTTATCACCTAAAGGTTTAGAAGAAACTGGAATTACTTTCCCCTCTGAGGCACAATGGACATTACAAACTAAGTACATCCTTAATGATAGAGAGAGAGAGAGAGAGAGAGAGACAGTCCAACACTGGTTTTAGTATTTTTCCCCTCGAAACCACAGTTTCTTGTATCATTGTCCTATCAGAAAAATGTGCCCTGTTTCTAGATTTGAAAGAATTGAAGTTTAACTGTAGAGCTAAGAATCAACCACCTCTGAAATTCACTCTCAACTACTAGTAGTACATTTCCCCCCTCACTGTGAAAACACTCTTATTATTGTTTCTATTTGTATCATTAGCTTATGCTCTTTGGAATAATCTGAATTATTCTCAGAGGTGTACAAAAGATCCTAAAGACTCACTAAAAACCTTCCATCCTCAGATCATCCCAGTAGCTGTTTGTTGAAATTTTTGCATACTCTTTATTTATTTATTTAATGTATGGAGTATTTTATATACTTCCATAAAATACTTTTTTTTTTCTTTTGGGAGTTTCCTTTCTTTTTTTTTTAAATAATTTATTGTCAAATTGGTTTCCATATAACACCCAGTGCTCATCCCAACAAATGCCCTCCTCTGTGCCTGTCACTCACTCTCCCCCCCCCACAACCCCCTCACCCCTCAGTTTGTTCTTAGTCTTTGAGAGTCTCTTATGTTTTGTCTCCCTTCCTCTCTGTGTCTTTTTTCCTTTCCCCTCTTCCCCTCCCCCATGGTTTTCTGTTAAGTCACTCAAAATCCACCTATCCATACATATGTATTGTTTGACGTGGATGAAATTATTTCAGGCATGATATACTTGGGGATTTGGGAATATCTTTTTAAAAATTCATTCTTTTGTTATTTTACTTTCTTGCTTCTATTTTGGATGCCGTTTCCTCTGCATCAGCCCTTCTTTCCATTCCAGAAAACCCATGATAATCACCTTGTGGATGAGGCCCTGCCAGAGGACGGGCAGGCAGGCATGAATACATGCTTGCATGAATGAATGAAGTCCTTTTTTCATGAAAAAATATTCTAGGAATGTCTCCTAGTTTCCTAATAAAGATTCAATCCCTTCTTTTATTTATTTCTAAGGAATTTGTTGTGTTTTTGTTTATTTCTTTAGTCTTTGTGATTTCAGTTGGCCACTTGGACCAAGTCTGCTTTGAATATCATTGGATAAGTGACCATTACGTTCCATAAAGCATTGCTTCGGTTTCTATCAGATAAATTTCAAGGAGAGGTACTGATGTATGAAAGAGTATATGGATTTTTACCTATAAAATATAGAGCAAAGCTGATCTATACAAAGTTATTTTTCACATTTCTACTTCTAATAAAGAGAACATTTTTGGAGAGACCCTCACTTCAACATTCTCCCAATTGTAGCTGCTTTCACTTTCTCTAACTCTTTGCTAGTCTGGTAGATCAGAAGTGGTAACTTATACATTTTAAAATTTGCATTTCTCTGATTATTAGGGGTGCTAACCATATGTTCACATGTATTTGGCAAACATGTTCTCTAAATTACCTATTCATAGCTTTTGCCTTCTTCTCTTCTAAAAAATTGATAATTTTGAAGTAATTTTAGACTTATAAAAGAATCTGTATAACTTCACTGGTGATATTAAACTTTGATTATTTGGATAAGGTGGTGTCTGCCAGATTTCTTTATTGAAAAATTACTATTTTCCCTTTGCAGTTAATAAATATTTCAGAGAGACGTACTTTGAGGCTATGCAAATATCCTTTCTTCTGAAACTCTTGCTCATTAATTTTAGCATTCATCTATGGATCTCACCTACAGTAATTATTACTGTGGTATTCTAATAGTGATTTTCTATTTCCCTCATGCCTTCTACTTTTATTAATTAAAATTCTTCTATAAGGAGGAGATATCAATTCTTTCCTATTTATTTACTTATTCCATAATTTATATCAGTATGTCCTCATGGAAATTTATTTTCTTCTTTGGATTATAATCCTACAGTAACATTATTTTTTGTACAAATTATTACAGATTTGGCTATTGGGAACTCTGTCCATATCTCTATGCTGGAAAAACTTCTCTAGGTAATTCTTAAAGAGTAGATCCGCTGGCAATAAATTCCCACAGTGTTTGCTTGTCAGAGAACATCTTTATTTTTCCTCACTTTTGGAAAAGCATTTTTCACACTCACTTCTCTCACACCCCACTCTTTCCTCCCCCCCTCTCCCGCAACTACTAATCTGTTCTCCATTTCCACAACGTCATTATTTTAAGAATGTTCTATAAATGGAATCAGTAAGTAATCTTTTGGGATTGCTTTATTCACTTGCTAAAATTCTCTGGAAATTGATCTAGGTTATTGTGTAAGCCAAGAGCTTGTTCCTTTTTCTTTTCTTTCTTTCTTTCTTTTTTTTTTTTTTGCTGAGCAGTATTTCATGGTATGGATATTTCACTCACCTATTGAAGGATATCTGTGTTGTTTGATGATTTTAGCTCTTATAAGTAAAGGTTCTATGGACATTTGTGTATAGGCATTTTTTGTGAGTGTAAGTTCTTCATTTCTCTGAGACAACTTGGAATTGCAATTGCTGTGCTATCTGATGTAAGGAATTGCCAAACTGTTTTCGAGTGTAGCTGTACCATTTTATATTTCCATAAGCATTGTATGAGTGATCCAATTTCTCTGCATCCTCACCAGCATTTGGTGCTGTTATTATTTTTTATTTGAGCCATTCTGATGGACATAATAGATCATTGTGGTTTCCCTCATGGTTTATGATGTTAAGCATCTTTTCATGTGCATATTTTCCATCTTTGTATCTTCTTCAGTAAAATATCTCTTCTGTCTTTTGCTTGCTTTCTAATTGGATTGTTTTATAACTGTAGAGTTTTTGAGAGATTTTAATGTATGCTAGATGCTAGTTTTTTGTTGAAAGTCTGATTTGCAAATGTTTTTTCCCTGCCTGTAGCTTATGCCTTCATCCTCTTAACAGGATCTTTCACCTGGCAAAAGCATTTAATTGTGGTAAATTCCAATTTATCAATTTTTCCCTTTGCAGATTGTATTTTTGGTGTCAAATCTGTAATACTTTTTCTTTGTAGTCCCTTATACCTCTGAATTATTTGGATATATTTTAGAATTCCATTTTAATTTAGCTCTTGCATTTTTAACTACACTTTTTGTATTTTTAGTGGTTTTCTAGAGATAAAACTGCTGCCATATCCTTTATTTCAACAGTTTACTTAGAATTAATATTTTAATATTGCTCATATACTGTAAAATATTTTCTACTTTGACTTAACACATTCTTTGTCATCTTTCATTTTAGAGTTGTCAAAGGTATTATATCTACACAGAGTAAGAAACCCATAAGCAAATATAATTTTTCTTTAAACAATCTAATGCATTTTAGAGAAATTAAGAGAAAAACAATCTTATGTTAACATAGATATTTATCATTTTAAATGTTCTTCATTCCTTCTGATTGTCACCCTGATATCATTTTTCTTTCGTTTGAGGAAATTCTTTAAATTTTGTTTTTAGTGTTTATGTTTGAGAGACAGAGAGAGACAAAGCATGAGCAGGGGAGGGGCAGAGAAAGACAACTTTTGTTATTGTCTAACATATTTTTGAGTCTTTGTTGGTTTTTTAAATGGATTTTCTTCATATTGGATATCTCCTATTAATATATTTCACTGACTGTTTCCACAGTTCTTTGAGGTAACTTTTTTTCAAAGATTGTATTGTTTCTTTTTAATATTTTGTTTTCATGTTGAAACTTCCTAGTTTTCACTCATTATGAGAATATTTTGCTTTACCCACTGACTGTGGTTATAAGAGCTATTCTAAAGGCGCTTGAGATTTACTCCAACTACTGGGGTATCTTGCATTAGATTTTTAACTATCTTTTCCCTTTAGAGTGGTTGACATTTTCCTTTCTCTCTGTATGTTGAGTAATTTTATTCTGGTTCTTGAATGCTATAAATAATACGTTTTTGAGATTCTGGATTCTGTTAATATTCTGTGAAGAATGTTACTGTTTTTATTTAAGGAGACAATTAGCTTGATTAGTTTCAAACTGAAAACTCTTTTGGATAGAGCAGGTAACAGTTAATAGCCTAGATTCTAGTTCAGATTGCTTTTGGTCTATACTGTGCATAAATAATTTAACAAAGATATTAGCAGAGTTTATATATTGTATTTGGTTTTGCACTCTTTAGTGTTCTCCAGTCTAGGATTTACCTCTTGCTGGTGATACTGGCTGCTTCAGACAGCTCACTCAATTTTCTCAGGCCAGAATCTTGGCAGACCTTCCCGAAGAGGTTTAGTCCCTCTCTACCATGCCACAACTACAGTTATCCTCAGAGCGAAGTCCCCTAAATGGGAAATTCATCCAGGAGTTGCCATTTCTTCCAAGTTTTGAATCCTTTCCAAAGTCTGCTTGACTTTATTCACTCTCCAGAGCTCTCAGGTAAATGTGTCATATATTTTCCCCCTAGTTTAGAGTTACGAGTAGGGGGATCATTCTGCTAGGGTCTTACTTCCTCAGACCATTAGGGCATTTAAATTAGGGCTGCATTTAGTTTCTTTCAATGGTGTTGATTTGCCAACTTGTGATGGTAGAAACCTGATTGGATTTAGTTGTTCCTGGTTGTTGGGCCCGAGGATTTTTTCTTTCAAAATTTCCAAGTAATTCAAAAGTTACCTGGAGTTACCTGAGATGAACTGTTTGGGATTAACTAGGTGCTAGCTAGTAAACAGCTCAGACTCTAGACTCAAGCACCCTGGGTTTAAATCCTTGCTCCACAAAATTTTAAACTATCGATCTTGGGGAAGTTGTTTCATCTCTGCCAGCCTCAGCTTTTACCACATAGGAAATGGGGATAGAATCAGTATCCACCTCATAGAGTTGTTGATTGAATTATAAAGCACTCAAATTATGTATGGCACCTTTGAATGAACATTTGCTTTTTGTTGTTACTATGCCCCTATACCACCCCACATCATCTACTATTTCAGAATGTGAGGCAACATTGTCTTGATTGAGAGTCCAAAAGAAAAAGATACATGATGGTTGGATAGTGACTAGAAGAGAAAAGTCACTGCTTATAGTAGTAGCGATTCAGTGGGAATGGGCCAAATGGTGCTCCCCAGTGCTGGATTCCAGGCCACATAAAGGTACCAGATTCAGGAATTTTGGGAGAAACAAAGATGGTGTTAGGAGTGAGGGTAGACAGGGAAAGGAAAGCATATTCCATTTCAGTTTTGCTAAGGTCTGAAACTATCTAGAAGAAGGTGACTGGTACAACTGCATAAATGCAACCTCTTTTTTCAGCCAAGAGAATGGCCTTCTTTCTTTGGCTATCACATAGCTGGGATGTGGTCCAGAGGGAATACGGAAAGAGAAGATTAAGAAACTTGAAGGACTGAATCGAGGTTCTCATTCCTCTTTACTCTGCAGGTCAATGACACTGACACTCATAGAGTTGCCACCAATTCCCTAAGGTGATCTGTTTTGGGAAGTTCAAAGCCAACATTGTTTTGAAGAGGCCAGTAGGATTATTGGCCCCATTTGAGACAAAGCACTGTTTTGAGCAGAGCTGTCTCAGGATGCACCAGACAGGAAGTAGTACAATCCTCATCAAGTTCACTTCCTTTTTACTGCACAGTGCAATAATATCTAGCATTTATCAAGAAATGGAGTATTTTCCAGGCACCATGCCCTATATGTAGTCCTTCACATGTCTTATCACATTTAATTCTTGTAATCCTTCTCTCAAATCATCCTGAGAATTAATTACATAAAACCTAGCTTTTATAAGTAATTTCCAAAATCTCAGATTCCCAAATTCAGCTACTCCCTGCAACTATTTTGTTCCATTTTCCCAAGGCAGCCTCTTGATTCTTTCCAAATTCAAAAGGAACCTTTATTTTTTCTCTGACAGACTTATAGCACACTAATAATACAGTGAAAATTGATTAAGACCCAAGTACCCCAGTGACTAAGGGAAAGGAAGAAGCAAGAGCCTCAAGACATTCACCCCAAATTTCATCTCATAACTTTTCTCTACATAACATTTATTAATATGTTTCTCAATACTGAAGGGTGCATGAGAGAGAACAGGAGAGAGAATGATAAGGTAGCTTGTAGACGGCCATGTCACTCAAGGTAAAAGAAAACATGAAGTTGAATAAGAACAGGAACTTGGCTGGCTCCCTTGATAAAGACCTATTCTTTCCATTTGTGAAGGTTACACACAAGAGAACATCCCAGGAATGTTTTTCTCATTGTGTTTTTTCTTTTATGCTTAACAACTCTACACGTACAAAATCCATTTAGCAAAATGCTACCTTGGGTTTCAGAATTTGTAATACTGAAAAGCAGCAATTAAGATCTCCTGTGACTCATAAAATATGCAATAAGGGGTTTTGAGTAAGATGGAAAAATAGGAGGAGAAATTTGTGCTCTTCTCAGGGAAATATTGCTGACATATTTAGTAATAATGAAATATAATACCTCCTTGGGGCAAAACTAAAATCCATTGTGCAGTGAAAGAATAGATCTATTTCATTTGTTTAGGTTTCTTTGTTCATTTCGTGTTTTTTATTAAATCAGTTCAAGGTTATGACCAGTATTACTAATGTCTAAATGGTTGAGGAGAGGCATGGTACAGAGAATTGACTTTTCCAGACAGATTTTGGAAGGTGAGATATTTATGCAAAAAATGACTTCTGCCCCTTTGCTGTAAGAATATTATAATTTTGTTTCATGTTTAAAAAAGTCAGCAGGAAAACAACTTCCTTTTATATTGTCCATGTTCTCCTAGATATGCATAAATTTAAGGGTACAATTCTGTCTCTAGCCTTAATGGTTTAACATTATATAATTGCCACATTTCTGGCCTTTTCTCAGGAAACATGTCACAACACAACCTCCTAATGTCTTCCCTTTTATGGTGTCCTCACTTGTTATTGATAGGATTGCTGCTAAAATATAGGATCCCAGTTAAATTTGATTTCAGATTAACTACATGTAATTTTTTTATTATAGGTACAACTATGTCTCATGCAATAGGTGAGTCATACCAAAAACTTATATGCTGTTTATTTGAAATTTAAATCTAACTGGGCATCATGTCTTTCTTATTACTATTTAAATCTGGCTATCTGAATTTTTGGTTATTCTTGTGCAGGGTGATGGTAAGACAGGGCTGGAGTTTCTCCTAAAGTTAAGCTCCATAGAGCAGGCTTTAGATTTGAAGAAACAAAACCATCTCAATTGGCCTTGAAATGATGCAATTTTAATGGTGCGAAGACCCCTAAAGTAAATTAAAAAAATGCTGCGTGCATGTACACAGTAGAGTTGGAAGTGAATGATGATGACAGTATGTACTCAGTGCAGGCTGGATTCCAGAAGACTTAAATTTTTGTTATTTTTTTTTAATGGAGAGTGGGAGGGAGAAATAAAGCACATTATTTCAAATTTATTTTCCTGGATAAAGATAATAATAATAATTATAGTATTAGAAGGTACCCCTCCACAGCCACGCAGTCTTATTACATGTTCCCAAGAAGAGCTGCTCTGGTTTAAGATAACACCTACTGGGGTATTTTAATGTGCTTGGTAGTTATTGTTTATCATTTGATGTTTGAGAATTTGCCTGTTCACTCTAAATCCTGTCCACATGTTGATGGGCTAAAGTACTTGCTGTTTACACTTATTCTCAGTTTAAAATTTTTATTGGCTTTTGGGACCAAATGGATGTAACAATTTTCAGAAAGTAGTGAGTACAGAATACTAAAATATCTACAGAGATGTTTGTATGTATGGAAAATACTGAGACAGAGCCTCTAAAAGCTAGAGCAAGTAGAGCATACCCAGAAGTATGCTCACAGAACTGCCGACTAGCTTTCACAAGCTCCACAGAGAGAAATGAGAGCTGAAAAATAATAACAACACATGATTATATGCCCTCATTTAATTTGCATCCTTTTGAAAAAATGTCAGACAGGAACCATGTTACTCTAATTTGATGTTTGGGGTAACTGGTATGGACTGGTCAAGTGAATTTCCTCCAAATGATAGTAACTTAAAGACTAAGCCATGAACTGTGGTTCTTAAGCTCTTTTAGGATGTAGAACCTTTGAAAATTATTTGAAAGCTATAGATCTTTCTCCTGTAGGGTGGGGGATAATTTTACATAAATTGGCAGAATTCTGCAGTTCATTTCAGGGAACTCTCAGACCTCAAAAACCTTTGGAATCTGCTTTAAGGACCCTTCCTTATCTGATGGTCATGTTTCAAACTCTTGACTCTGTCAAGCATGAGGAGGTGATAGTTTCAGAACCCAGGAAAATGCTATTAAAAGTAAAAGAAGGTGAGGGGATTAAATTCAGGTATTGTGTGTAGGTCTTTGAAGGCCATTTGCAAAATGAAATAGGAACAGCATCCTAGCAATGACTAACCTGGGTAAACTCTTAATCTATAATATCTGGAGTATAAGTCTGGATAAGAACCAAAAACCTCCATGTTGTGATGTCTTGGTGTTTGGGCTCCTGAATGTAGGGTAGTGGTCTAGCAGTAGTTTCTGACAAAGATTTTACCAGTCTACAGTGAACTGGAAAAAAATAAAGACAAGTGAATTCTTCATAAAAATAACTGTACTCTAAATTTATATCCTTGCATTTTTTTCCTTTTCTGGTAACAAATAATTTAGTGACATGGTCATGTTACAAAGCAAGGAAGAGGCAGGAATGCAAACTCTGGTGCCAGATTCATAACCTGGTTCCCTCACTTACTAAATGGTCACATAGGACAAAGTATTAACCTCTTTTAACCTGAGCTTCCTTATATGTGAAATAGAAATGAAAATGTACCCACCTTAAAGGCTGTGGTGCTGATAAAATAAGTTAGTATATTTAAAACATTTAGAAAGTGTCTGGAACATGTTAAGTCTTCAGTAACAGCTAGCTGATAATTACATTGCTCGATTATATATGTATAAATTTATATATCGTAAAAAGATATGTAAGTGTTCTTTAATGGCAAAATTATTTGGAAAGCCTAGGTCAATCCCCCAAATTCTCTTAAATCTAAATATCTAAGAAGCATTGTTTTAGTATGCAAAAATAATAAAAGGTCAAAAAAAAAAAAAGAGAGAAGCACGATGAGAAGGAAAAGTTTGTTCTGATGTCCCAAATCCCCTACCCCTAACCTCCTGCCACCTCCTTCTCAGGAAACAACCTCTTTCCCTAGAAGAGGGCAACATGGACAGAAACAGGTAATTTCAGTTCCATTGGACTTCGGATTTTGTTTACCTGGTGTTAATTTTTTGTCTCCCTTACTGGGATGCTGGCTTTATGAGAAGGACAATCTAGTCTGTTTTGCTTGCTGTTTCATGCCCAACATTTAGAGCAGTGCAAGGGACAGAGTAGATATCCAAATCTGATGAATAAATGAATGTAAAGTTAATCAAATTAAGTGCCAAATGCCCATAGCATGGATTTGTGTTAATCATGTAGGCAAAGATTTTGGCACTAAGTGTCCCTAAGGGGCCTGCTAGATTAGGGCATGATCTCTGATAAAGCCAGTCCAAAAGCCATCACTGGGTGAGTGCAGTTGGAATCTTACCTATAGCCTGGATGCAACACAGTACAAAGAATACTTTCATTGAGTCTCTCTCTCTACCCACTCTTCTCTCAGTGGAAATTCAACTTTCAGGATGACCTAACTCAATAACTCACCAGACACAGGTAACTGGTTACAATTGGTTTTTAAAGTCAGGTAGCTGCCAACTGAGTATTAAAACATGTTTGTCTTTATTCAAGTGGATAGAAGAGCTTTACCTTGGATGAATATATAATGGTGAGATGGGAGACAAAGCTATTGGTTTTGTCTTAAAATAGCTGTGTTTATGAAAAAGAATAATGTCATACCCACTTCAAGGACTACACTGCTTTTTGATAAGTGTTTTGGGTATGTGGAGGTTATATTTCTTCTATCGTCATAAAGTAAAATACATTTATGTCTTAAGACATTCTGTGAAGCAACAGACAGTATCCAAACACTATTACCAAATGAGTGTGATGAGTAGCAGGTGTCATCAGAGTTGAAGAGCCGAGCATGTAAGCTGAGTGCATCCCATAGGAGCCACATCCGTGAGTTCTTCACGCTAATGGAGTTTGTCTATTGCCTATTCTTACCTGACTCAAACTGATTTAAAGAGCCAAGGCCAACGTTCAAATAAATAAACAACGACTAAAAACACTAGGGAGAAAAGATATTACCTAGATCTTCATCCCAAACCAACAAAATGCTATTTCTCAACCATAAAATCTATTAATCAGAGCCCACAGCTAGTTGGTATCCCTACTACTTATATATAGGGATAAGAGGATAAGATATAGATAGAGAAGAAATAGAAAATATTTACTTCACCTACTTAATATGCAGACAGAAGGCATACATTGTAGTAATACATTTATAAACAGTATTGTTCTTTTTGTACAGAAATGACAAATTTCAAATATCATTGAAATTTGCAGAAACCCTTATTCATAAGCCGTTTCCTGCTAGCATTCAGTAATAGGAGGTTTAGGTCAGTGGTTAGAGAATAAAAATTTAAAAATCAAAACTCATCATTGAATACTGAAGGAAAAGCATATGTAAACAGGTTAAGAGTGAGACCCTAAGGGTTTTTGGAGGTCTTCTATCCAACATTCATTCTACAGGTGGCTGAGCTCATTCACCAAGGAGAGGGAGAAGAGAATTCCATATGCTTAGGGGGTGGGATAGAAAAGCCAAGCAATTTTCTCTTTTCCTTCAGCATGTGGTTTCTTCCATTTAAATCAAGTCACGTACCAAGTACAGAGGTGTTTTGTTCTATCAGAAGCTTTTAATCTGTATTATTCATACAGATTGGAATTTCTAAAATATTTTCTACTATGTAATCTATTTATATATTAATGGATGCTATTAAAAATAGCATCATTTTTAAATAAGCACACTGAGCCTATATTTGCCTAAATTTAAGTATATATAGCTCATAACAAGAGTTTTTGGAATCTTTATTAGTTAAAGTGCATTGTGGTATCTAAGGTATAGAGAGTGACTCTACTTAAACTTTCCTAAAGTTATTTGATCATGGCCTCCCAATCACCTTTTTTGAGATTCTTTTCATGGGATGTGATTTTCATAGAATACTCTGTGGGACATGCCGGGTTAGATATATTTGGGAAGTAATCATCTGGAGCTCCTTGTCTGCTTTGTCAGACTCCATTTATCTCATCCAAGAGTCCAGCCAGCAACACAGATTCCCCCAAATCCTCCTCCAGGGCCCACGAATCTTCCTGGTGCCCAAGAAAGGTGCCCTGTGCTGCAGGGAAGGTTTTACTTGTGTTACTGGGGATGTTTGTCTCTCAACTCATCTGCTATAGATAGATTAGGCTTTAAAAACTAAACTTCTCAACAATACCTGCAGTTTCACTAATCACCCAACTAATTATAAGGAAGAGGGAGACTCTAAGAAGCATGAACACTGCTAATAAATTACAAAATCATTTAGGAGTATTTTAAATCTCATAAAGAAGACGGGGAGTGGTGAACATTACAGAGATGTCCCAGTTACTAAAGCTTTGTAGGAAATGACATACAAGGCATTTCTTGGTCCTCTTATTCAGGCTGGTGTTTACTGATCACCTACTATGTGATAGGCCATATGCTAGGGGCATTCAAGGGTAGTATCTTGGTCCCTATGACTGTCCTGGTAGGTAAGACTTATAACCTCTACCCCGCATGTTTTTGTGGAGCCATCTGAAGCTTAGAGAAGATAATACCCCGGTCATGGAGTTTATGAATAGCAGAGATGGCAACGACACACAGCACTTCTGTTTCCAAACCAGCATCTTCCAGCCTTCCTAATACACTATGACCAAATTCAGCTGGCCCTTGTTGGTAGTTCTTGGTAGGAGAAGGGATCTCAGAGTGGCACAAGGAAAATAGCTGCTTTAAAAAAATTGAATGAATCGATTCACTGAACAACTCTTTGCCCTCTGTAGGAGTAGGAAGTTCTGATTTCTAGTATTCCATTGTGTAAATAGACCATAATTCATTTAGTTATTCACTTCTTGATGAAGGTTTTTGGTTGTTATAAATAAGGCTGCTGTAAGCATTTATGTACAGACCTTTTTAAGAAACTGCCAAATTTTTTATCAAAGTAAGTGTACTTTTTATATTCCCGCCAGAAGTGTATGAACGTTGAAGTTGTGGTCAGGGGATGGGCAGGGGTGAGGATTCCCGTATAGAGGCATGGGCTTGTGTGGTTTGATCTCCTACAAGTGCCAAAGGAGGGAGCCCCAGGCTTTTGTATCAGCTTTCCCAGATGTGGAACAGAAGAGAAAGGGAGTGGTGATGAGGGTTAAAAGTTATCAGCAGTCAGATATCAAGAATATAGAGTCAGTTTCTTATTAAAATTCACACTTGATGTTTGACTGATGGCTGAAACATGCCACATTTCTTTCATTGAATTTGAACTTAAGTAAGCCAGTAAGGTATACTATGAGTCCTACAATCTGAAGCCTGTAAGGAAGATGGAAATTTCACTGAAAGTCTTATTCAAGAGTCTAGCATCGTGTATCCTGAGAAGCAAAATGAATGCTTTGGTCACTATAAGTTATCCTTGGAACTCATTTATTAAGTGATGTCTTAATAAATATAGACACATGTGTGTCCTTGATTTATATTTTGGTATCTGTGAGGCAGGAGAGTCTCAGAGGTTTTTTTTTTTGTTTTGTTTTATCCCCAAAGGTGGAAACTTGACCACTGGCAAGACCAGACATGCAGACCATTAGCAATGGTTCAAGAGTTTGCAAAAATGTATAGAATGGGTAAATTGTTGGCCGTTCCATTCAGTGCTGAGATAACTGTGTAAAGTTTGGCCACTTTTGCTTATTCTTTTTTTTTTTTTAAGTTTATTTTATTTTTGAGAGACATAGAGACAGAGTATGAGCAGGGGAAGGGCAGAGAGAAGCAGGCTCAGAGCCTGACGCAGGGCTCGAACTCACAGACCTTGAGATCATGACCTGAGCTGAAGTCGGCCGCTCAACTAACTGAGCCACCCAGGCGCCCCTGCTTATTCTTGAGTGCCATCCTATATCAGGGATATCATTTATAGAAGATAAAGATCAGCAACATTCCACTGAGTTCCGTCATGTCGATGGTGATGATGTTGTCTGTAAAGTGTATGAACTTTAATTACTTTTACTCAGTTTACTCTAAGGGGCTTCCCAGGTCATTAAGAGGTCTGGGAGAAGAGAGATCTCATCCAGAACCATGTCATATGGCAAGGGACCTAAGACAGAGGAGGCCCAGATTTGGCTCCATCCCATAGCAAATAAGCCTCAGTTGCTGTACCAAGTGTGCAGGATACTGCTTCCATGATCCAAAGCATGATAGGTAGTTGGGTACAGAAGATCACAGACTTAGGGCATCTTTTTCCAAGAAAGCCCAGTATGTGACTAGCAGTTGCTGTTCTAATGGCATATAGCATGAGGCTGAGGTGGTCATTTTCTTGCATTATGAAAGGACTATGACCAATTATGGCCATTGTGGGTGGTCGAAAGGCTCCAGGAGGCATAAGAAGAGACAGCTAAAGACTTTACACTGAGAGTCTTTGGAAGGCATTAAAGGGATGCCTATTGTATTAAATTTAGACAGATGTTAGTGCCTTTTTTTCCAGGGGTCCCATTCAAGGTGGCTCAATTTACAAGTAACAACAAGAAATTGGCTCAGGTAAAATTTGAAAAGAAGGAATATATTGACTCCAGAATCCAAAACAAAGGCCTAAAAGACTTGAGTGTTATTTTAACAAGGTGAATACTGAAAGGGTCGACAATTCAAGGATGGAATGGCCCTTGTTTTACCAAGTAATTTTCAGGAATTTTACTAAGGTAGCAGGGCCTTGTGTTATGTGTAGGGCGATGGCCCATGCCCTTTTGTGAGCTTTTTTGTGAATATTTTTTTAAAATTTTTTTTTAATGTTTATTTATTTTTGAGAGAGAGAGAGAGAGAGAGAGAGAGAGAGAGAGAGAGAGAGCATGAGCAGGGGAGGGGCGCAGACAGAGAGGGAGACACAGAATCTGAAACAGGTTTCAGGCTCTGAGCTCTAAGCACAGAGCCCGACGCGGGGCTCGAACTCTGGAACGGTGAGATCATGACCTGAGCCGAAGCCGGATGCTCAACCGACTGAGCCAGCCAGGCGCCCCTTTTTTGTGAATATTTTTCCCGAATGAGTTTCCTCAGGGGAGGATGTCATCAATATAATGTCATATCTGTGCTCCTGGAGAAATGTGGATGTAGTTAAGACTTGGTGTGCAAAAGCTGTGAGTGATGGTAAGTCTGCTAAGATGCCTTCTGGACAGTCAGGAAAAGATGTCTTATGTTCCTTCAAAGGTGAAAGCAAACCATGACTGGGAGGCTGTTGAAATAGGCACTGATAGACATTAGCAAAATCTGTAATAGCAATAGATTGCTGATTGGATAGAATTCGTAGTTTCAGTAATATTGAATACAGAGGTATTAATGGGTGGGACTAAGGTATTAAAGTGGTAATCTACTATGTGGTGTCATTTATTCTTTTGAAGTTTAACAAGGGACCCAATTGGACTACTAAATGGAGAAGCAGTGGGCATTATCATTCCTTCTCTAAATGGGTCTTGCATAATAGATTCCCATCCTCGAAGGCCCTGTTTTAATTTAGATCGGGCCATACTAATTATTTTAACTGGGAGAGATGGTCCATAGGGTCTCATTGTATCAAGCCAATTTGTAGGTGCCTAAGACTTAATTTAATTTAAATTTATTACTCATTGAGTCAGAGTGTCCATGTGCACTATGGGATATAATAGGGTAATAGGTGACATGACCATAGGAAATTTAGGCCAAGAAATAGTTCTGATGGTTATGGGGAGGCATCTCCCCCTCTCTATTTTATGTTTAGGAAGGCCCCTAAGATTGTAGGGGATACTTTGATTAAATTTAGTAGGATGCCAAAGTCTAAGTGTAATTTGAGCCCCAGTATTGATTAAGGCCATGAATGTTTGCCAATTGGTGCATTTCATCAGCTGTTAGAGTTAATTCTGGTTCTATGTTGTAGATATGCAGAGCCAATGGTATTCCTTGCCTTTTGTTGTATTAATTCTTTTAGTAAATTTCAGATTTCAAATTGGATCAAATTGTGGACCTTTGTTTCAGTTTGTTGTTATTGTTCCCTGCCTTTGTATTCAGGTTTCTTCTTTGCTTTTTCCTCCCCCCCTCTTATTGGATATACTTTCATGGTGTTGGGGGGGGTACCCAATTCATATTCATACATTTCTTCCCCCAGAGCACCTGAAATCAGTATCATCTGGGTTAGAGAATTCCTTCTTGATGGTATTTGATTTAAAGGGTTTAAGGATTAGTGTTTAATTCACCCCTGTGCTGTGCCTCAGGCATGCCATGGGTAATTTTTTCCTATAATCCTGAGGATCAGAATTTTCCTTGCAACAAAGGCATAGGCAGCAGTAGCAATAGAGGTGTTAAAAAAATTAAATTTTGCCAGTAAGTACGTTTAAATAGAGACATATTCTTTATCACCCCCAAATATTTTCTCTCAAATATTTTTAAACATTTTTGACCTGATACATGGATGGGCCAGGAGGCTTTAAAAAAAAGAACAAAGGCTTGAGAGAAGAGAAGGAATAAAATTAAAATATTTGAAAAACATAAATGAAAGTATTGTGACTTTTTCCCATAGTGGCATATGCTATATCATTTTAGGATTATTATAACATGTGTTTGGGAAAAAAAATTGGTACAATTATGTTGAAATGGTCCCAATGTCTGTTATTTCAGCCTTCACCTCTGAAGAATATTAATGGAAAAAATTAGTCTGTGGTATAATTTACATGTTAATAGTCCCTCCTTCTCCACTCACATACCTGAGAATCACCACTTGAAACATAGATTAGCTTACATTCCCTTATTATATGATGTATTATTTCCATCATTGCCTGTGGCACCCTAAAGAACCCTAAACAAAAATCTCAATAGTATTTTCACGACAAAGCAAAAGCTGTTAATAAGTAGACAGAGTTCTGTATAATCATTAGATCTGAGTGTATTGGAAGGGCTGCCATATGTTGTGTTGTCAGAATTGTATTACAACACAAATCAGTTTTTACATGGAGATTTGTTATTCTGTAATTAATACAAGGAATGCTGACTGCTCTTGAATGCTATAGGTGCACAAGGAGATAGAGGAATAGATGGTGGGAGAAAGATGGATTATTTATTTCTCAATTAAAACTGATACTTTGAGTAGAGAAATCTGTTGTCTCATCTGTTTTTTTTATGGTTCATTTGTAGCTGTGTTTATTGTTCTAATAAGTAAATATATTATCTCATTAGAGCAGCAGTTTTAGAAATACAGCAACATAAGTTACTCATACCCAGCCACAACATGTATGTCCCAAATGGAATCCCAAGAAGAAGCTTTACCAAATGAAGTTGAAGGATAGACCTTGTGGGGTAGAAGCTGTAGACATCATGAGGCAGTGACAGAAAAAAGCAACATGTTGCCTTTTATGCAGAGGCTAGCAATGGTTACAAAGGTTTATTTATTTATTCATTTATTTCCTGAGTCTTTTTAATAAACTACCAATGAGCTGCATCTGGGTGGTTCAGTTGATTGAGTGTCCAACTTTGGCTCAGGTAATGATCTCACAGTTTGTGGGTTCGAGCCCCACGTTGGGCTCTGTGCTGACAGCTCAGAGCCTGGAGCCTGCTTTAGATTCTGTATCTCCCTGTCTCTCTGCCCCTCCCCTGGTCATGCTCTGACTGTTTCTCTCTCAAAAATAAATAAACATTTAAAAAAATTAATAAATTATCCAGATTGCAGGTGGGTAATAAGCTCATTACATCCCACTTTAGACACTCTTTACAATGCAGAGAGCCACAGAGGCTGAGGAGGAGAGACCTGAGCCCACCTCTGGTGCCATAATTAAAGCTTTAAAAGCTGTTGCCTTTGGGTTAGGAAGAGTGGCCTTTATTCTCAAGAAAACATCTGCTCTGGTAAATTCTTAAAAAAATTTTTTTTGATGTTTTTATTTATTTTTGAGACAGAGAGAAAGCATGAACTGGGGAGGGGCAGAGAGAGAGAGAGGGAGACAGGAGCTGAAGTGGGCTCCATGCTGTCAGCAGAGAGCCCAATGCATGGCTCGAACTCACAAGTGATGAGATCATGACCTGAGCTGAAATCAGATGCTTAGCTGACTGAACCACCAGGTGCCCCTGCTCTGGTAAATTCTAACAGCATTTCTATTAGTAGGAGTGGTGGTAAACACAGATTCAATCAATTGATCAATCACTCAATCAATCACTTATCACCTACTATTTTCTTCAGATGCAAATCCCAGCTTGTTATCTGTAAGACTGGTGAAGAATCCAGTAAGAAAAGGGTGTTGTTTCTAGACAACATAGGATTGTAGTTTTCTCTCATTATACCTCCTATCACCTTCTATTTAAATGACTCAGCAGTATAAGGCCTCATTTCCAATAAACAGTGATTGAGCACCTACCAAGTGGAATATACCATACTGGGCAATGTAGAAGACAAAAATGAATTAACACATGGTGCTGTCCTGAGATGCATACATTTTTGTTCTTGCGTATGTTTTTGTGTTCATTAATTTATGTCTGTCTAGAAGTAGCTTTTATTTATTCGTAGAAAACTGTCCTAAAGTATTAGGAGCAGTACGTCATGCAAAGTATGGACAGCAAAATAAAAACCCAAAAGACTCAAATGGCATGATAGGAGGAGATATATGTTACAGCTCTTCTGGTGTGACAAGAGGAAATTAAATAAAAGTTTTAACTGTGTCCCTGTATTTTTACAAGTTCTGAACTCTTAAACTTGACATTTAGTTTTTATGATAGGAGGATGAAACAGTCTAATATATAAGAGGTCTCAGGTTTATTAAAAGTGTAGATGTCCTGTAGGTGACTCCACTCAAAATACCAATTTTAAAAGTAGATAGTTCTTCTATATATATCTAAGGCATACTGAAATGAACATTTTGGAAAAATGTGTTAGTATGAGACAAAAGGTTTTTTTTAATGAGCTTTGGCCAACTACAGCTAGCTGTATCCAAGGAGATATAGAGCAAGACAGATGTAGTCCCAGAACCCATGGAAGATACAGACAATCCTAAAGACAGCTGTTGAATAACTATTAGTTATATAATGTGAGCAACAGAGAGGTGGCTTGGGTTTTTATGGATGTGCCTAAGTTGGATATGATCTTCCCTGATATTTCAAATAAAGAATGAGTAAGAACTTTCGAATTCCCCAGGAATTATTAGTCTGAGAGAAGGGACTCTAGGCATAAGATACAGTTCATGCAAAAGTCCTGTGGTAAGAATGAATAAGAAGTGGCAGTGGTGGGGGCGGGGAGCATGTGAGGTAGATTGTAAGGAGAGAGAGAGGGAGAGAGAGGGAAATGAGGATGGAGCAATGAACTGATAGATACTGGTTTGAGAAGCAAGTAATGTACATATAAAATCCCTTACTATAACTTCTTGCTAAAATTGAATGTTCAAACATGTTAGCAAAATTATCTTTATTACTCTGCAACAGATTAATTTATCGATTCTTTTTAAAAGTTTATTGGGAGTTGACAAATACCATTGTATATATTTAAAGTGTATGATATGATGATTTGCTACACATAAATATTGTGACATGATTACCAAGATCAAGATAGTTAACGCATTCAACACCTCACCATAGTTAACTTTTTCTGTGTGTGGTAAGTAGTCGCCATACTGCACATTAGATCATCAAAACTTATTCTTCTTATAACCGAAAATTTCTACTGTTTGACCAATATCTCCCCATCCATTTCCCTCACTCTTCAACCTCTGGTAATCACTATTCCGTTTCTGTGCAATCAACGTTTTTGGTTCTTTTTAGATTTCACATGTAAGTGAATATTAATGTTGATTAAAAAATTTTTTTTTAACATTTATTTATTTTTGAGAGACAGAGAGAGACAAAGCATGAGCAGGGAAGGGGCAGAGAGAGGGAGACACAGAATCCAAAGCAGACTCTAGGCTCTGAGCTGTCAGCACAGAGCCTGATGCGGGGCTTGAACCCACGAACCATGAGATCATGACCTGAGCTGAAGCTGGACATTTAACATGAGGCACCCCTCATGTTGATTTGGATAAAGATTTTTTTTTTCTCCTGCCAAAACTGGGTTGGTTTAAGGAAGGACCAACAGAGAAGTTTGAAGCCATGGTGGGTCATTAGAGCAGACTTCTCTGCAAGGCGTTGCATTCTGCAGCTGGCTTCAGCAGCAGCTGGGACTTGCCAGGCTATTAGGTGCTGAGAAGAACTCATTTCTTTTCTGAACCAAGGAGCAGGACCGCTTGGCCTGGTCTTTGAAGGTCAAAGTGTTTTTCCCAAACATACTTACTCAATCAACTTCCCTGTCTCTTTGAGAAACAAAGTTTGCTTTATGCTAGTTTCATTGAATTATGACAGGAGAAACCTATTAACCTGCTTTTATGATAAAAATTATTTCCAAATGCTGCTTTAAAATTTTATTTTATTTTCTTCAAAATTTCCTTTGGGGATGCATAAGTGGATATCGCCTTAATTAAAGTATAACGTCCCAGAAGATCAAGGACCTTGTCTTCAAAGCAAATAACATCTGCATGGTGCTTCCCCCCTACCCCATGTCACTTTGTTTGTATCTTCATAATACATTTAGTGAGGTGGATCTTGCTAATGTTTCCATTTTCAAGGTCAGGTATGCAAAGTTCTGATGGGGAGCCTGGCAAAGATTGTATGCTAAGTAGGTAGGGTCTCAGATCTTCTGGGACAATATCTTCCAAATCTACACACTGCTTTTTATGCCTTTTCTTTCCATCTTTGGGTCAAGAAAAAGAACTGGCTCATCTAAACCTTTATTAATGAATTACACATAATTAAAGTTTTTGATTGGATAATTTATGGATACTAGTGCTAGAGGGGATTAGTGAATCTATTTGTAATGTAAACTTCTAAATTTAAATGTCACATGTCCAAAAAAATGCAGATGATATATGCACATCTCAATGAAATTCTACCTATCTAAGTAACACCCAACTCAAGAAATAGAAGGTTATCAGAATGCAAAGTTATCTCTGGTGCCTTTTCAGTAATCTTCCACACAAAGGGTGACTGCTACCATCCCTTCCAACAGCACAGATCGATTTTGCCTGGTTTTGAATTTTATGACTGAAAGCATACAGCAAAGTATAAGATGTATTTTGTGGATGGTTTATTTCATCTGCTGTTTTATTTGTGAGATTCCTCGTGCTTCCTTCATTTTTATTGATGCACAGAATTCCGATGTATGCTTTTGACTTGCCTCCAGTTTAGGCAACTATGAGAACTGTTGCTCTGAATATACTTATTCTTGTTTTTTGGTGAGCATATGCATGCATTTGTGTTGTGTGTAAATGTTACCACGGAATTTCTGCGGCTTGAGGTGTGTGTATGTTCAGTGTTAGTGAGTGCTTGCAGGTAGTTTTCCGATATGGTTGTATAAATTTACACTCATTAAAAGTGTATAGAGGTGGCCATTTTTTCCACATATTTGCCAACTCTTTGTATTTTGAGGGTTCTTTTCACTTTAAATTTTAGACATTCTTATGGGTACATAGTATTTTCCTGAGGTTGAGATTTTACTTTTCTTTCTCAGATAATTAATAGCATTTATTGAGTTTCTTTTTTTCATAGAAAATGCGAAGACTGTTAGGGAATAAATACATGTAAATGGATATTTCAAACCTAGTATGTCCACAACAGATATTGTGCTCTCCCTATCAATCTCATTTTATACTCAATTAATTCTTTATTATTTTCTGTCATGTTCCATGGCATTCATAATCAGAAACTTTGGAGTTGTTCCTAATGCCACTCCTTAACTCGCTATCCCCTGATAAATCACTAAAGTCAATTGATTTTACTTTAAAATATCTCCTAAATACAGGACTTCTTTCTAAGGCACTGCCACTGCCTCAGATTTGGTCCTTGTGTTCTTTTGCTTTCTTATAGCTGTCTTCTCTCTTGTCTGACTAGTCTACCTCCCTCAAGAGTTAGCTTCTCAAAAACACATCTGGTTATGCTATTCTCCTGCTTAAAACACTTTATGAGCTCCTCGGCTCTGCAGAATTACATCTGCTCACTACTTTCTGCTCCTTATATCTCCAGTTCATCTGCTGCCACTGTTCCCATGCCCATATGTTCTAGTAACAGGGGGATTATGTGCTATCCCAGGAGAAACTGCCTAAGATACTGTATGAAAGTGCCTGTCTAGCAGGAAGTGGGAAATACCATATGGTACACGGGAAAGAGATTTGGGCCATGGAGTCTGATGATCCTGGGTTAAGATTCCATTCTGTTACTTAACAGCTGTTTGACATTTGGCCCATTACATTGCCTTTTATGAGCTTTAATTCACCCACCTGTAAAATGGAAATAGTAACTCTCACTCTGTGGCTATTTTATGGGTTATTTAGAATGCCCAGAAAACAGGAGCATAATCAACAAGTAGAATGGATTGTGGAAGGCAGGAAATTAAAGAAAAGAAGGTGGGGATTATGGGGAAAAGAGCACTTGGCCATCTCATGCCCCCTCTTGACTGTGGCAGGAAAGATTGGGGTGGTGACCTGTTGGTCTAGGAGGGGAATATTATAACAGGTATTAACCTTCAACTCAGATGCCATGTAATCCTGCCTGAACTCGTTCATTGAGGTATGAAGAATGTCCTTCATTGAGGATTGGGATTCATATCTGAAGACAGTGGTGATTAAGAAACAGTGTTTTATAAGTGCAAGGCACAATACCAACGCCCACAGCCATGGTGATTTGCAAGAATACAAAATTAGCTAATTTTGGAAATCTCTCCACTGAATCAGGTAATAGCCAGTCCACTGTGGCCAGAGGTCAGGGTGATAAACATGGCCATTGGGCCCTAGTCTTCTGAACCAGTGAACTGTTGCCAGTGAGGGCACCTGAACAAAAGCAGCTTAAGAACTATATACAGGGCCATATAGGGCAGCTGCGAAAGACCTCTCCTCCTTTTGCACTAGTCAAAGGACTGTCGGCACCTCCCACAAATTTCCCCACTTACTCTCTCAGGTCCAGTGCAGTAGATATATTATCTGCTTCCTAGGGTTCCTGGGAGAATCTCCTCTCAATCACCTTTCCCTGCACAATTGCATCAATACTTATTTTGTCCTACCATTTCTATGCAGATACTCCAAGATAACACTACTTTTCTGGAAAGTACAGTGGGGTCATTATGTTGTACACGTGTGCTTATTCTGAAGTTTTGTGACTAGCAGATATAAGAGTATTAAAAATAAAAAGTAAGATGGCCTCTAGGCATGTGATAATACTTCTCTTTCTCCAAGCATCGGGCCCTGAGAGTCTGTGAATTCAACTTATTTTTTAAGTCTGCAACACACACAATTCAGTGTGATTTTCAGTGAAATAAGAAATCATTTCAGGGGCATATAGATCTCCTGTTCTTTGTCTATCAAGTGGGCTTAGATTTTAAAGCCTTGAGCTTGTCGCTCTCTTTCTGTATGCTTTCTTCTATAAGTAAGAAGATCTCCTAGCCCATATGCATCAAAAGTAGATGCTTGCTTCCACAAATGTCTTTAGACACTTAATAACAATCAAACATGGGTGACAGTTTAATTAACCATGATGCAGGGAATTCCTTGAAGTACTGATTTCTCTTTTCCCATTAGTAAGGAGCACCACACATTTGTCAAGGTCAAGGATATAGCCAAATCAATCCATCAATCTCATTTATGGGGTTTTGTTTCCTGGGATTATGTTTTATAGTACCCAACTAAGGATTTAGTTAGAAACAGAGAAATCACATTAAATATGGCAACAGAAAGAACTTAGTGTATTGAATTGGATAAAGATGTATTAGAGAATGAAAAGATCAAAATAGAACACCAAGTTCAACAGAGGTATACCCCTAAGGACTGAGGCATGGAGGTTAGGGGCTGGAGTTTCCAGAATCTAGAAACTTAGAGAAGATGCCCTGGAGAAATGAGACTCAGACCTGTAAGCATGTAACCATGTGCAGCTTTAGCAATAGCACAGGACTTTAGAGAAGGGGCTTTGCAGAGCTAGGGTCTGAACTCTGAAGAGGAAGTACTGCGTGGCCACTCTTGGTACCTCAGAAGATCAGAAGTTGGATACCACAGAGTTCAGACCTTTGGGAATGGGCCATCTCCCAGTAAGTGCTACTAGTACTTACGAAGGAACACACTGATGTTGTTTCCTGGAGGACTAAAATTACTAGAGACTGGGGCTAATAGCTCCTGATGGTGAAGGCCCATTGCTGGAGTGAGGCTTGAGTGAAGCTGACGGAAAGAGCCGCTTCCTGTCTTTCAGTTCCAATCTAACACCCATATCGGTGCAACTAAACAGGAAGCCATCTGAAAATATGAGAAATACAGATTTTAGAATTCCAGTCACACCTTTATGAAGTAGAATATAGATGGATTAATTTAGAGATGAGGGATATAACTTAAACTTAATGTGGCTTTTAAAGTTTATTTATTTTAAATATTTTTTTTTCTTTTAAAAAAAATTCTTTTTTAACATTTATTTATTTTCGAGAGACATGAAGACAGAACGTGAGCAGGGGAAGGAGAGAGAGAGAGGGAGACACAGAATCCGAAGCAGGCTCCAGGCTCTGAGCTGTCAGCACAGAGCCCGATGTGGGGCTCGAACTCACAGACCATGAGATCGTGACCTGAGTTGAAGTCGGCCACTTAACTGACTGAGCCACCCAGGCGCCCCTTAAATATTTTTTAAGTTTATTATTTTGAAAGACAGAGACAGAAAGAAAGGGAGAGTGTGAGTGGGGTAGAGGCAGAGGGAGAGGGAGAGGGAGAGAGAAAAAACCCCAAACAGACTCTACACTGTCAGCATGAGCCCACTGCAGAGGCAGAGGGAGAGGGAGAGAGAAAAAACCCCAAGCAGACTGCTCACTGCAGCATAAGCCCACTGCATGAGCCCACTCACAAACCGTGAGTTCATGACCTGTGCCGAAATCAAGAGCTGGATGCTTACCTAACTGAGCCACTAAGGTGCTCCTACACAGTATTTTTATATAAGATTGAAAAGGAGTTGGTCAGCTGAAACTCAGGGAAAGGTATAAGGTTGGGATGTGGGGAAGCAAAAGAATGACCATAATATATTAATATGTAAGATGAAAGCAAAATTTATGTGTCAGAAAATGCCCAGTATTCTATGAACCTAGTTGAGGCAAATGTATGTGTGTGTGTGCGTGTGTGTGTGTGTGTGTGTGTCTGTCTGTCTATCTAGGTTCTTACCTTCCCCAATAATTAGGACTTGAATATAAATAATTCAATTTATATTTACCTTAAGTTATATCTCTGCTCTTTTGAAAATTACTTTTATTGAATTAGGTAAAATGTAGTGTAATATAGCAATCATCATAAGTCAGGATAATAAAATCCAACATAAACTGTCAGGTAAGGAAAGCTTATTAAGAAGTCCTTATGATGGCTTTTCCTTTTTCTGGGAGATTCATCATCTGTTAAAAAAAAATGTATTAGAACCCAAATGTAATAAGCCATTCGATTTGTTTTTGCAGGGATAAAAGAGGAGAACCATTTGAAATTTCTAAATTGGCATGTTTTGGTTTTAAAGTATACCACCATCATAAATATCATGGTAGTGTGTACAATCTTTTTACATAAACAGTGGTTCCTTTCTCCCTGTATAGAAAGTGAAAGGAAACAGAAAAGTATTGCTCGAGTTCAGTGTTGTATATCACCCATTCCTCTAGAATCAAATAAAAGGTAGAAGAAGATCATTCTGGAAGTGATTTAAGGATGATGAATGGAAGGAAGGAATGAGGAAAAGCTAGGGTTTGAGAACCAACTCACAATTGACAGAAGCAGTTCTGAGTTTTGCTCAAGCTGTTGTGTTGATAAATAATTGTACATTTGTTGCCATGTAACCCTGAGTAATAAGGAGAGAGGAACGCTAAAGGTGTCTGGATGTAAAAGGAAAGCATTTTGCAAATGATCCTTGGTAGACTGAAATTTTTCTGCTAGAATGTTTAAAGGCTCTGCATATCTTTTTAAATTGAGCCCCTGAACAGAATTCTGTGAATGGCGATCAAGTTCAGGGCATCCCGATAAGACAAAAATAGAAGAAAACGACCTTTTCTTTAAGAGGAACTGAGCTTTTTTTTTTTTTTTTTAATGTTTATTATTTTTGAGAGAGAGAGACAGAGAGAGACAGAGAGAGACAGAGAGTGAGTGGGGAAGGGACAGAGAGAGACAGAGACACAGAAACTGAAGCAGGCTCAGGCTCTGAGCTGTCAGCACACAGCCCAACTCTGGGCTCAAACTCACAGACTGCAAGGTCGTGACCTGAGCTGAAGTCAGATCCTTAACTGACTGAGCCACCCAGGCACCCCAGGAACTGAACTTTAAAACTGCAAGTAGTTCTTTGAGGTTAAATAGTATATTCCTAATCACAGAGATAGTGATTTTTCTAGAGCAAAACAGAGTTGCCAAAACAATGAGAGGCCGTTCTGAAATTCTAGATGCAAAGATGGGAAGTGAGTCCCAATTTATGTTGATCATTCTTGGAAAGTTAAAAAATTGGCAGATTCAAAAATAAGCAAGCAAACAAGCAAAAAGGAGTTATGCACATTTTCATCTTGATTTTGGATGAATACTTCTTAGGTTTATTCTAAATGCCAGTTTCTCTGTGGCAGGAATTTTTTTTTTTTCTTTAACAAATTAGCGGTTGGGGCTTTTCTGTCCATTTGGAATTTCTTGAGAAAGAATGAATGTGAAACCACATGGAGGGGCTAGAACCAAAGTCAACTGCCAATGGTGTGATTTGGGGCTGGACTCCTTCACATTCATTTGGATCCAGAGTCCAGAGTGGGCCCTTGCTTTATAGCTGTCCTCATTGATTAGTGCTCACCTGCTAGAATATAACTTTCAACTCCTGATTTGCAAGTCAATTGAGTGAGTAACTTCCATCAAGCCAAAAATGCCAAAGCTCTGGCAACCTCTGTCTATGAATAAACATCCTTTGGACACTGACATCCTGTGACCTCCCACGAGGGGCTCAGGTGTGCTGAATGCCAGCAGTGAGCAAGATGCTGGCTCTGCAGATTTAAGATGAACGAGGCACAACTCCTGCCCTTAAGATGTTCACAGTCTTCTCAGGGGAGACAGAAGGCCGTATATGTATAATGAAAAAAGAGCTAAAATAAAAGTATCTTAAGGCTACGATGGGAGCACAGTGGAAGAGTTAGGATGGGGTGGGATGGGGTAAGGCAGGCCGGATAATATTTTTGAAGATAAGAGGTCTGAGTCTTGAAATATGGGGAGTGATAATGTTAACATCAAGAGCCAGTATGGGTAAGTGCTTATTGTGGTTGAGGCACTAGCTAGGTGGTTTGTGGGCTGTGCCACATTCAATCCTCAACATCACTATGAGATAGATGCTATTATTATTATTATCTCCATTTTATGGATAAGAAAATGGAAATTCTCGGGGTAAAGTGGTGAATAGAACATTCAGACTTTTTCTGTGAAGGGCCAGATGATAAAATTTTGGGCTTTGCAGGTCATATGGCCTTTGTGACTCAATCCTGCCATTGTAGCATGAACCCAGTCATGGGGCCACATATAAATGAAGAATACTTTATTCATAAAAACAGAGAAACAGATCTGGTGGGACTGTAAGTGAAGATGCCCAATGTGTGGGGGTATGTGGGTCTGGGATCTAGATGAGAAATGAGAGTTTGCAGGAGCTAATGAAGACTTTAACCATATTTCTTTGTTGGAGATGTTGGGAGGGGATTTTATTACCAGTTGGACTGCCAGATTAGATGCCATAGATATTTCCTGTGCATGTTCTAAGAGTTCAGCAGTGTGTCTAGGTTAATGGATCTTACTATTCTTTTGCATTATGGTAATGATGACACATGAGCAAGTGAACTTCCTCATGGTACTTCCTCAACATTAAAGCCATGATGGTACTTTCTCAACATTAGAACATTTAGTTGGCTCAACTAAAGCCAACATGGGTACTTCCTCAACATTAAAGCCATGATGGTACTTTCTCAACATTAGAACATTTAGTTGGCTCAACTAAAGCCAACATGGGTACTTCCTCAACATTAAAGCCATGATGGGAGTTTGTCGTACAAGTTCAGAGAGAAAATGATCACTACACAATAAGATGTGAGTCGTTGTCAGGATTTTAAATTATATATGCATTTATAAATACATGCAGATTTTTTGTATTATTACGCATATAAATCTCTTTAAAGTACCCATTGTCCTAGGTTTGGTTTGTCCCATGTAAAGAATATAATTTCTGGTTTCTCTAATTAGGAATTATTGGGAAGCTGTTTGCTGGAATCTGAAACTATTGTCACTTAGCAAGAGCCATAATCATTCAGAGTTGTGTTGCCACTGCTTGTTTCCAGACTGTGCTTTTCACTCCTCCAGGCCTGGTTGACAGGAGTCATAAAGGTAAATGAAACATATCTGATCCCTGTTGTTCTGGGGCTTATAGCCTAGTGATAGAGGTAGAATTAGCCAATTACCTATGGCATTGAATACATATATATATATATATCTTTTATTTATATGACAAAGGGGAATGGTTTTATGAGAGCTTGTAAAGTGGGGATTTCTCCCAGTCAAAGGCTAGGGAGTCGGGAAGGCTCACATCAATCCTAGAAAGCAGGGGCAATTTCTGTGGAGCCAGCTTGGTAAACTGTGCCTCAAACAGACACCCTTTCTTTGAGGTCTCATCCTTCCCTTGCAGCTGAAGATGCAAACCATGCATGGGGAGAGGAAGGCACATTACTGGGGGCTCATCTGCAACCAATTCCATTGCCAACTAACTGCCTAACCTTCTCTTCTTGTGTTAGCTTTGACAGGAATTTATTGTATCTTTGGGACAGAGAATATATCAGCCCATATATTAGTTTTTGGAAATAGGCAGTATTTTCTGCTTTGCTCAGCCTACGCTGACTAATGGGAACCTTAATAGCTTCAGAACATTTCCTCAAAGTGAAAACCTAGGGAAATTCATATTACATGAGTTTAATATGGGAACTCTCCTGCTATTAAGGGTACTAGATATTTTTCATAATGGCCCCTTCATTTCCCTCAGGGGTGAGCTGCAGAAAATGAGACCTGTTTTAGTATAAATTCTTTCTGAATGACAACAAAATTTTAAAATAAAAATTTAGAAAAATATAATTTTTTCTCTGTTTTGAAATTTGCTCTACAAATATATTTGGATTTTAAACATATGTACAAGAAATCAGAAGAGACAGTTTTTTCCTAAAAGTACCTTTCTTTTCTTGTATTTTCTGTGCTTCCATGTTATGGGCTGGGTTGTGTCCCCCTCCAAATTCACACATTGAAGTCCTAACCCCCGGTACCTCAGAATATGACTGTATTTAGAGCTAAGCTTCTTTTTAAATTTTTAAATGTTTTATTTATTTTTGAGAGAGAGAAAAAGAATATGAGTTGGGGAAAGGCAGAGACAGAAGGAGACACAGAATCTGAAGCAGGCTCCAGTCTCTGAGCTGTCAGAACAGAGCCTGACTTGGGGCTCAAACTTGTAAACCGCGAGATCATGACCTGAGCTGAAGTCAGACATTTAAACGACTGAGCCACCTAGGTGCCCCTAGAGCTAAGCTGCTGCTGCTGCTTCTTTTTTTATTTTTTAATTTTTAAATTTATTTTTGAGAGAGAGAGAAACAGAGCATGAGTGGGGGAGGGGCAGAGAGAAAGGGAGACACAGAATCCAAAGAAGACTCAAGTCCCTGAGCTGTCTGCACAGAGCCCGATGCAGGACTTAAACTCACGAACCATGATAGCCTGACCTGAGTCAAAGTCAGACGCTTAATTGACTGAGCCACTCAGGTGCCCTGAGGTAAGCTTCTTAAAGAGGTAATTAGTTTAATGAGGTCATCAGGTTGGGCCTTAATCCAGTGCTGTTATGAGAAGGGGGAACTTGGACATGGACAGTTACAAAGAGAAGACCATGTGAAGCCACAGGGAAAAGATGGCCGAGTCAAGGAGAAGGCTTAGGAGAAACCAGCTCTGCTGACCTCAGACTTCTGGCCTCCAGAACTGAGAGAAAAATCATTGCCCTTGCATCTCTCAGTCAGTGGTACTTTGTTATGACAGCCCTATCAAACTAGTGCATTCCATAAAAAAAAGAAACAGTTTAAGACTAACCCCGAATTACAAGGAAGGTGAATTTAGGAGGTCACTTTGACCAGATTGTAATTTTGCACTAGTGTACCTAATGTGTCTCCTGGGGACAAACACCCTGCCTTCTACAAATTGTGGGCAGGAACATTTCTCATGACATGATTGTTTTTGTTTTGTTCTCTGTGTGACACATCATGTGGTAATTGGATTTACTTATCCCTCCATTTACTCTGGATTTAATCTGAAATGGGACATTTACTACATCCAATATTTAGCATTATAGTATTAGTGATGTCAGTGTAAAGGACTGCATTTCAGGAAAGAAGCATGCTGGCCACAAAACAAAACTAATGTTGTCTATATAAAATGAAGAACCACATGCATAACAATGAACAGAACTGCTCCAAGCAGAAACCATAGGCATCTTCAATTCAAAATGCAAATCTAAACCCATGCTAGTTACCTAAACGCAGCTACTTATTCAACATCATCCTGAGAACTGATGGTATTTCCAAAATAGGGGAATCTGGGTCCTCAGAGGATCTGCCTCAGAATTCCCACAAATACCAAGTTGTTTTGCATTAAAAGTAAAATTCAGCTTATGGAAATGAAACCATCTCAACGTAGCAGGAATGCGATGGACTCTTGTCCAAGTGGTGTCCACACTGTGAGAACTGAGTGGATCGTAGGGTCTCATCCCCAGGAGAGGCTCCATAAGTTGCACAATCTTACCAGCAGAACTTTCTGGTGTGAGGAGGCTAAGGTGTAGCCTGGAAATATTTCTTTCAGTCACCTCTGTGGGGTCAGCCTTGTAGAGCTGCTGCTGTACCTGCCATGGCTGTGTACTGCAGCCAAATTTGGGAGCAAATACCATCAAGGGTGGTCCTGGGGTCCAAGAGGATCCTAACACCAACAAGAATGTGTTTGAGGCTTTTAGTGCTTACTTTCCTTTGGCTGTAATTCCCTGAAAATGGGAGAAGACTCTGCCTATCAAATGTTGTGCAGGCTTCGGATGAGACTATTGTCCCTCTGTAAAGATCAGCACTGAGGGACATACCCTCACAGTCTCATCTACCATTACTTCAGAGGGTTAAATTTGAGGTTAAAACTTGTGCATCTGAGATTTCATCTTCTAATTTGTATCAATATGAAAGAAGTACCAAAAAACTTTCCCTTTGAGTCTCAAGAAAAGTCTGGCTTCATTTAATGTTGTGATTCAAAAAACACATCTTGCCTTTTGTGCTTTGTTGGCAACCTCCCCAGTTCAATTCAATTCAATTCAATTCAATTCAATTCAGTACTATATTTATTTAAGGCCACCAAATACTGATCTGATTGGGCATGCAGAAGGTAAAGACCCAGTGGTTCAGGACCTTCTGACTCTGTCCTAGTTTTGTTAATGTGTGAGTTCAGGGCAGGGCTGGCTTCTGGGATATGTAACCAGTGCAGCTGCAAAGGGGTCCACACCCAGAAAAGAGTCCTTAGTCTCAGGGTTTAATGCTGTGCAATTACTGTCTTGAAATTCTTAATAATTTTATACATGACTCTGTGTTTTGTATGTGAAATCTGATGGGACAATGGAGCGTGCTCTGGGGGCTGGGAGTCTTGTTCACGTGTCTCTCCTTAATAGGTTCTCAACCTGCTCCCTAGCCCCTCTGCAGTGGCTGCTGACACCTTCCCTCCCCAGCAGGGGCCTGGACACAGGCAGAGTTTGTACTCAACCTGAAAATATCCCCATGTCCAATGGTGTGCAACATTAAACAGTATATAAAAAACCCCACAAGAAATCAAGAAAATGTCCATGGAAGAAAGGAAAAAAAACTCCCTTCCCTCCACTTTTTAACAAGGAACCCCACCTTGAATATTTCATGGAGCCCTGCAAGTTACATACCTAGTCCTGACCCAAGAACACTCCACCCAGTGATAAATAAGTCATCTGTCCCCCTTATTTTCAGCAAACTAAAATCTCTTTCAGTTGTGTCTCCTCTGATATCAAGGGCTTTGTGTCTGCTGCCTTGTCAGTTCCGTCTTTCTGCCCTGCCCCAGTTTAGTGAGACCACCTGCTTTGTGCTGCAGTTGATTTGATATAGAATCATAGTTGAGTGTTGTAGCTTCCAAGGAATTTATAGTGCATGTGGGAAGAAGTGATACAAACTTATGTCCAGGAATTAGAGGAAAAATAGAGTAAGAAATTTTTAATTAATGTAATGGGGGAAAATGACAGGTGTTAGAATAAAAGCAGCTGACGTGAAACCAGGCTCACTGGAAGGATATTACACATTGGGTTATTTGAAAGTGTCTCTTAATTTTCATTGTCCTAACCTGAAAAAAAAATGAGAGCAAAGACAAAATTGTATTATAGGGTGTAATGAAGATAAAATGCTTCCATGTATGTGAAACTGTTATATGATCCTTAATATCCTACGATAATAATAAAAATAAAATAAATATGTGCTGGCTGATTCTAAACAAATGTGATATAAGAATAGTATATGCAGTAGAGGAAGGCAGTAGAGTTGCCAGTGACCCCTTGGAACTTGGGTAGATTCTAACCAGAGATTCATTTTTTTTTCTTTCTGAAGGTTGGGTGTCAAATATTTTCCTGACTGTTTTCTTATATTTTCCTCCATTAAAGCCTTTTACTCAAGTTTTCCAAGCAATAGCAACTGGGGCAAGCTCCAAACTTCCCCAAATGAGAATCAATTGTGTACATTATGCCCTCTCTGAGCCCCCAGGGAGATGCAGGCATCTGCCCCATCACAATAGTCATAAAGCTCGGGTTTGGAAAAATACACCTTAGAGCACTTGCAGACACTGGTGAAGGGAACTTGGGAGTTAGATGAAATAGAAAAGGGCTACACATTCCCTCTACTCAAGGTTCTCTAGAGTGAAAGCATGCTTATCAAACTTACCAGCAAATGTATTGGGTCCTTCCAGTGGGCAGGATTTGTACAGTGTATTAATAATACCCATGGTCAATCCAAATAGCAGTCCTTTATGCAGAATATCATTAAGCCTAAAAAGTCAGAGCTAGGACTAGGACTCAAGCTTCCTGACTTACAATTACTCAATAAATCTAATAAATTCTACTGATCACCAATTGTGCTAACTCTGAGGACACATTGGAGAGTATGGCAGGATTTGTCCCTCTATCATGGAATTCTTACTCTAAGAGGAGATTCACATTAATCAAACAATTACCCATCTAAGTTAATTTATAGCCCTCAGAAGAATATTGTATCATGAGATCACGGAAGAGAAAATATTAACTTTGGGGCGCCTCAGTGGCTCAGTTGGTTAGGTGTCCAGCTTTGGCTCAGGTCATGATCTTGTGATTGTGAGTTCAAACCCCACATCAGGCTCTGTGCTGCTAGCACAGAGTCTGCTTTGGGTCCTCTGTCTCCCTCTCTCTTTGCCCCTCATCTGCTCATTCTCCTTTCTCTTCCAAAGATAAAGAAACATTAAAAAAAAAAAAAAAGAAAATATTAACCTTATCTGCGAGGTTGGGGTTCGTGAGCCTGAGGGTTAACATGTGAACTGTGGTCTGGAGAAGGAGTGCCATTTAGGAGGCTAAGAGGTGATTGGGGAAGGAAGAGAAAAATTTCTTGCATGGCAGGAAGGAGTGTGACAAGTGTGAGACATAAAACACAGTAGTGAGCTTGGCGTGCTAGAAGCAAAGACAGAATGTGGAGTAAGGTGTAAGGTAAGACTGGACAGATAGGAACTGGCTGAATTACTCAGTGTCCTGTGAATCATGTTAATATTTTTTTAAGGAGCAGTGAGAAACCACAAGTGTTTATTTTAAGCTGGGAACATGGAGATCACATGTCTGATTTGCTTTTTTTTCCCCTCTTTTTTTTTAAGGAAATCTTTTGTTTTAATTTGGACTTGCATGATGATTATGGAATTCCTTTTTGACATCCTGTGGAGATGCCAATGGGACACCGAGTTAAGGGACCCCACAGCTCAGAGGGAAGATGTGAGCCATCTGCATACAGAGCCTCATGCAAAGCAGGAGAAAAGAATGGGACCTAGAGTTGACCATCACCAGCATTTAATGATTGAGGTTAGAAGATGAGCCTAAAAAGGAATCTGATGAAAAGTGGTCAGAAAAAAGAAAGGAAAAGAAGGAAAAGGAAAGGAAAAGGAAGGAAAAGGAAGGAAGGAAGGAAGGAAGGAAGGAAGGAAGGAAGGAAAGCCAGTGCACTGGTGGTCATGGAATGTCAAGGGTCAGAATGTTCTAAGAAGTAGAGTGGTCATGGTGGAATATACTTGATGGGTCAAGTTAGAAGATGACTAAAATATATCTCCTGGTTTAGCGACTTGGAGGTCATAATGACTTCGGTGAGAGCATTGGGGTAGAGTGATGGAGTAGTAACATGAGCACTTGAAGAACTGATAAAGAGTTGAGGAAGGGAGAAAACTCTTTAGAAAAGTTAGGCTGTGAAGTGGCAGTGGGAAAGGGGACAGGGAAGGCAGGGGGGATAACTAGATGGATTTATCACTATAGCAAGCATCCCTGCTCTGACTCTGAGATTCTGGATTTCTACTTCTGTATTCCCTGCTTTACAAAAACAGATGGGGTTTGACTTTAGGCTGTTGCAGAGACATTTTGAGGTTCAGCTCAGAGCATCATGTTTGGTTCTAAAATGCCAGTGTAATCCCACATAAGCAAATCATCTCATGAAATAAGCCCCCAATATACTTAGATACTACTGTCAGGCTTATTGGAAGGATTTCAGAAATGAAAGGATAACATTCCACCACCCATAGGATGTCTTTATTTTTATAAAGAAAAGAACAGCTCTGGGAAATATCTTAATATGAACAAGTAATGTTTCTGTTAATACAGCTTTATTTGAAAGTAATAGATTTACTCTCATATATGACAAGCTGGGAGAACTGTTCTGTTTTCTTAATAGCCTGTTTCATTAACCCAAGCTGTATATTTCTTAGCATTAACTCACTGATCCTGACAGGAGGGTAAGCAGAGACTGTCTAACATATATATTTATTTATGATTCCTCCAAATCCATCTTCTCTAGGGGTCCTTTAATTTTTATTGAATGAACTTTATATTGGTGAAATGTTCCACTCACTTGTCATTTTCTGGAGCTATAACTTAGCATGTATTGAATGTAGTTTACAGGTTGCTGGGAAGTGCAGAAGATCAGCAGCTGATGCTGGGGGTACAAACGGGCTGAGAAAATACTTTTCAAGGTTCCTCGGCAAAGAAATAAAAGTGAGGAGTTTTCAAAGGAAAATACTGATAGATGTTGAATGCGTTGAAGACAGATATTTGGTTGGTAGTAGGATTAATTTAATAAATAATCATAAGTAGATTAAAAGCCCTTATTTATCAACTGCCACACAATTATGATGTCATATGGCATTCTATGGGTTTTACAAGCTTCTTTGATTTAATCATTACAACAATGCTGTAAATTGGGCAAATTGCTCAACTTCCTGACTCTCAGTTTATAAATCTGCAACATGGAGATAATTATGTTGACTAAATTTATAAAACCAGTTTAAAGTGGGAAAAACAAATTTGAAAACTAGGTCTGGACTTCTACTTCTTGTTAAGATAGAGTAACCAGAACCTACTTACTCTCTGACCAGAAATAACCAGAAATACCAGGCAACATGGCTGGAATACTGCTTTTAAGAAATTGGTAGGGTGATGAACAATTTCAATTTAAAAAAATAATCAGTGGAGAAAAGATATTCTTTCAAAAATAAAGCTGGAACTATTGGATACCCATTGCCAAAAAAAGGAAAAAAAAAAAAGTCAATGTAATTCTTTCCTTCCACCATATAGCAAATCTAAAAATTGTCCATAAATATAAATGTAAAATTTGAAAGTATAAAACATCCTTAAGAAACATATGAGATGGCACAAAAACAGATACTCAGATCAATGGAACAGAATACAGAACCCAGAAATAGACCCCCAAACATACAGCCAACTCATCTTTGACAAAGCAGGAAAGGAAAGAATATCCAATGGAATAAAGACAATCTCTTCAGCAAGTGGTGCTGGGAAAACTGGACAGCGACATGCAGAAAAATTAACCTGGACCACTTTCTTATACCATACACAAAAATAAATTCGAAATGGATGAAAGACCTAAACGTAAGACAGGAAGCCATCTAAATCCTCAAGGAGAAAGCAGTCAAGAACCTCATTGAGCTTGGACACAACAACCTCTTACTCAACACATCTCCAGAGGCTAGGGATACAAAAACAAAAATGAACTATGGGACCTCATCAAAATAAAAAAAACTTCTGCATAGTGAGGGAAACAATCAGCAAAACTAAAAGGCAATGGACAGAATAGGAGAATATATTCATAAATGATGTATCAAATAAAGGGTTAGTATCCAAATCTATAAAGAACTTATCAAACTCAACATCCAGAAAACAAATAATCCAGTGAAGAAATGGGCCAAAGACGTGAACAGACACTTCTCCAAAGAAGACATCCAGATGGCCAACTGACATGTGAAACAATGCTCAGTGTCACTCATCATCAGGGAAATACAAATCAAAAGCACAATGAGATACGACCTCACACCAGTCAGAATGGCTAACATTAGTAACTCAGGCAACAACAGATGCTGGCGAGGATGTGGAGAAAGAGGATCACTTCTGCACTGCTGGTGGGAATGCAAACTGGTGCAGCCACTCTGGAAAACAGTATGGAGGTTCCTCAAAGAATTAAAAATAGAACTACCCTACAGCCCAGCAATTGCACTACTAGTCTTTATCCAAGGGATATAGGTATGCTGTTGTGAAGGGACACATGCACCCCAATGTTTATAGCAGCACTATCAGCAATAGCCAAAGTATGGAAAGAGCCCAAATGTCCATCGATGGATGAATGGATAAAGAAGATGTATACACACACACACACACACACACACACACACACAATGGAGTATTACTTGGAATTCAAAAAGAATGAAATCTTGCCACTTGCAACTACGTGGATGGAACTAGAGGGCATCATGCTAAGCGAAATTAGTCAGAGAAAGACAAATATCATATGGCTTCACTCATATAAGGACTTTAAGATACAAAGCAGATGAACGTAAGGGAAAGGAAGCAAAAATAATATAAAAACAAGGAAGGGGACAAAAACATAAGAGACTCTTAAATATGGAGAACAAAAAGGGTTATGGGAGGGCTTGTGGGAGGCGGGATGAGTTAAATGGGTAAGGGGCATTAAGGAATCTACTCTTGAAATCATTGTTGCACTGTATGGTAACTAATTTGGATGTAAATTAAAAAAATTAATAAAACATATGAGAGAAGGTTACTTAGGCATAATGAAAAGAAAGTTCTTTTTAGAACCAGCACCTAAAGCATTATTCATAAAGAATTGCTAAATTATACTGTATAAAAACTAAAAGATAATTTTGCTTTTTAAAAAATACTATTAAGAGAATGAAAAGATAAGCAACAGCCTGGAGGAAATTATTTGCAAAACACATGTCTCAATAGGAACGTGTATCTAGAACATAGAAAGAAAGCTCAAAACTCAATATTAAGAAAACAATCCAGTACAAAATTGGGCAGAAGAATTCAATGGATGCTTCCTCAAAGAAGACATGTAGATGCCAAATAAGTACGTACAAAGATGATGATCGTCATTACTCAATGAGATATCCTTACATAGCTACTATAATTACTAAAATTAAAAAGTCTAATCCTATCAATTACTGTTGAGGCTATGGAGGAAGCAGAACTTTCATATACTTCTGTTGGGAATGTGAAATGGTATAACCACTTTGGCACACAGTCTGGCTGTTTCTTAAAAAGTTAAGTATACCCCTACCATATGACCAAGCCATTCCATTCTTAGGTATATCCCCATGAACAAAGAGGGCATATGTCTGTATAACAATTTGTAGAAGAAAGTTTATAATACCTTTGTAACAGCATAAAACAGGAAACAACTTGAGTGTCCCTCAATAGGTGAATATATAACTAATCTGTGGTGTATCCACACAAGGCAATACTATTTATCAACTAAAATGACTTAACTATTAATACATTGCAACAACATGAGCAAATCTCAAAATAATTGGGGAGAAAATTTAAAAATATTATTATCACTCATGGTGGAGAGTTTTAGCCATATACTGACTAAAGACTAGAACAGTAACTAGAAATGTGTAATTAGATCAGAGGTGTACTTATAAATGTGAAAACTAAAACATAAGAATTTTTACTGCAACATCTTTGTAAAAGGAAAATATGAGAAGTAACTGAAATACCCAGCATTTGGAACTGCAAAACTGTACAACGAAGCCACTGGAGAGATTGAGGTGGTTCTTTGTGTACTTGTGTGGAATGACCTCTGAGATAATGATTAAATGGCAGAAGCAAGGCACAGAACAGCGTGTACCGAGGGCTGTCTGTTGGATGAGAAGATCACAGCATACATACACGTATCATACAAAATATATCTGGAAGGATAAGCAACAGAAATGTGTTTATAACTGAGAAGTCGATAGGGAGGAACACTAACTGGAGACCAGGAATAGGAGGCTATTTACTGGATAATTTTTATACTTTTTGAAATCTATATCATCTGTACGTGTATTAACTTTTTAAGTGATAATTAGTTTTTATTGTGTCAGATAAAATTCATATAACATGAAATTAACAATTTTAAAGTGTACAATTTGGTGACATTTGGGATGTTCACAATGTTGTACAACAGATGCCTCTATCTGGTTCCTAAACATTTTTATCACCCTCAAAGGACAACTTGTATTCATTATGCAGTCACATCCCATTATTAATTAGTTTTTAAAGGAAAACAAAACAAAACCCTGACCACTTGCAAAGCCATCGGCCAATCTGCACCACTGCCCCCTGCAGCCCCAATTCCAACCAATACTCTAGCTTGAGTCACAAAGGTCTCCTTTCTGTGCCCCCTGAATTTGCTGTATCTTTTTCTCTTCCCATTATCTTTTCACATGCTGCTCTCTCCGCTTCTAACCCTGAGCTTCCTGCTTTTCAACTATCAAACTACGAATCCTTTTGAAGTTTCCCTGAATGCCCAGGCCAGGTTTCTATCCAGGTTTGCCGTCCAGCCTAGGAAGCTCTCCTGTAGCTACAGAGGTCATGAAGCTAGTTAGTGATGTAGCTGGAATTCGGACCTGAAAGACTGATGCAGAAGCCTATGCTTTTAGTAATCCAACTCAGCTGGCCATTCACTGGCACATCTAGTTATATTCAATTCACATCGGACTGTACAGAGTTAATTTCTCATAAACACAGACCTTAGTTCTCAAATGCATGCACTCTGAGTTCTGGGACATATTAAGTGCTTCCTGCACAAAGCTCTAAAACTACCACAAAACAAGACACACCATAAGGTAACTTATTTTGAGCATAAATGAACATTCGTGGAATTACATGGAAGTCAACCATCCATTCCTGCAGTGACACTAGTGGCCAGAGGTGAGAAGCCATGCCCAACGATACTTCTTGTTCCTGGGTTCTATACCATCATCTGCCTCTAATGAAGCACATGTGAAATTGGACAGGTTTTAAGGTGAAGCCACACACAGATCTTGAAATGGTCATGAAGGACTTTAATGTGGGCCCTGTATTTTAGTGTATAAGAAAGCAAACCACAGAAAATTGCACCAAAGAGGTCAAACTTGCATTCCTATTGGGCAGTTCCTTTGGAATTGAGGACATGAGCAAACCATTTTGAGAGCTTGTTTGGAGGTTCTAGCAGGGGAGCGCAGCTACTCGTATACCCTTGACCAAAGAACGGTCCTCCTCTATCGGGGAAGGTCGTTCTCTTCGACCGGACCGAGCGCGCAGCTTCGGGAGGGACGCACATGGAGCGGTGAGGGAGGAAGGGGACACCCGCCAGCCAGATCAGGGGAATCAACCCTGGTGATCAGTGGGGTGACAGATGTCGCAGCCAGATCGCCCTCACATCCGCAAACCATTTTGGATCTTCCCCTGAGTAATCGGTCACTGGTTACACGTTTTTAGACATCTGAATTGCACTCCAGAGTTCTGTAAGCCCCCAGTGGGGAAGGGGTCTGGCTTCACTGGCATGAAAGCCATTCTCTTCATTGTGCACGTGATTACCTATGAAAGTGATACCAGGGATTTTGCACCTTTTTGAAAAGTAGATGCCACAGCTATATGTCCTATAAAGCTGGCTGCCATGATGCAATAAGAGGAGAAATAAATCTTACCATCTTGATGACAGCCTGTACAGTGGAAGCTGGGGATATCGATGGCTCCGAGAAAAGGGAATCTTGTAGTCTGACAGTGTGATTGTTACCCTGTGTCAGCTTATATGGTGTTTTCACGAAAAAATCACCCATTACACTTCATGCAGATATTAATTTTGTCGTCAAATATCACTTAGGAGAACGTTAACAATTTAGGAACTTTTATATTAAAATTGGCTAAAGTGACTATTTCAACAAATGCATGAGACACCATAACCATATAGCCTTCTCATTCTGAGAAATCTGTATGATTGCTTCAGTCCCAATATAGGGCATCAGAGAGAACAAGGGGATTGAACTAACAAGGCAGTGTCTGGGATTTAGAAGCCAAGGAGACTACAGCAGAATTGGAAATGGTTTACAAGGGCTCTGTGATTTTAAAGAGAAAATTCTCCTCTCAGCAATACTTTTAACTTTTCCTTTGTGTCTTTTTAAAACTTAAATAAAAAAATCTCATTTTTGTGAAGCTTTAGTATTTGTCCAATGCTGACTGGTAAGGGAAAAATGTATTTTTGATGCAATATAGTGATGGTGACAACTAACATTACTGAGTGCTCACTAAATATCAGGCACTCTCCTGGATGCTTTACACCTCCTGCCTAAATTCCCATAACTACTAAATGAGAGAAGCAGTAGAATTATCCCTATTTTACAGATATGGAAACTGAGGTATAGAATAACCAACTTAAATAACTTAAAGTTGCACAGCTAATCAGGCATATGACTATTGTGGTCACTGCATTTTGCCTTTCTATTTATAGCAACCAATTTCTGAGTACGTACCCTTGAATCTCATGTTAGTATTTTTTTCATTTGACTCTCAACAACAAATGAGGTAGATATCATTTTATAGATAATGCAACTGAGGCTCATATAAATTAAAGGATTTTTTTTTATGTTTTTACTTATTTTTGAGAGCAGGAGAGACAAAGCATGAGTGGGGGAGGGTCAGAGAGAGAGAGAGAGGGAGACACAGAATCTGAAGCAGGCTCCAGGCTCTGAGCTGTCAGCACAGAGCCCGACGCGGGGCTTGAACTCGTAGACTGTGAGATCATGACCTGAACTAAGTCGGATACCCAACCGACTGGGCCACCCAGGCACTCCTAAATTAAACAACCTGTCCATTGTCACCCTGTTAATGTCACCTAATTTTCAACCTAGTAATGAAATCTAACTCTTAGTTTATTAAAGTGTTTAGTTTTGCTCATTTCTCTGGATATAAGATTTTTGTTCTTGTCTGCAAGTATACTGCATTTCCAAATCACCTTAGCGTACACAAGGCCTGTGCAGATAGAAGAATATTTTGCACCCTCGTAGAGAGTTTTTCTAGTTTTTAGGATTAAAAGCGTATATTTGGTACAGAAGAGGCCTTGTCTTTATTATGGTTTATCTCCACAATGAAAAAAGTCTGATGCCCTGAATCTGATTGCATAGAATTGATGTGCGAAGTGCAATTTTTTATGTATTTCATCTGCAAGTTGTTCTTCAAGAGTTTAAATCTTTGTTCCAGTAAGAAGATAAAAATCAATTTTGGTGCTAGATTGCTTATGTTAATGCATTGTCTTGATCACTATAGAATTGGAAACTTTTCTTCCAGCAGAGATGTCTATAGGAAAGATTTGGTTATATTTTTCAAGTGTATTTACAGCAATAATAATGCACTTGGCTTTCATTTTTTTAACACTTTGTATAAATATCTTAATTAACTCTCTTATTCAAGATACAGATATTGGATCTATTTTAATAAGGCACAAAGAGTGAGAATCAGGGGCATCTGGATGGCTCAGTTGGTTGAGCATCTGACTCTTGATTTTGTCTCAGGTCATGATCCCGGGGTTGTGGCATCAAGCCCCGTGTTGGGCTCTGCACTGAGCATGAAGCCTGCTTAAGATTCTCATTCTTGGGGCGCTTGGGTGGCTCAGTCACTTGGGCATCTGACTTTGGCTCAGGTAATGATCTCAGTTTGTGGGTTCGGGCCCTGTGTTGAGCTCTGTGCTGACAGCTCAGAGCCTGGAGTCTGCTTCAGATTCTGTCTCATACCTCTCTGTCTCTCTCTCACTCATGCTCAGTCTCTCTGTCTCTCAAAAATAAATTAAAAATGTTAAAAAATTTTTAAAAAAAGATTCTCATTCTCTCCCTCTCCCCCTCCAACTCCTTCTCCCTCTCTCTCTTTCTCTTTCTATCTCTCTCTCTCTTCCTCTCTCCCTCTGCCCCCTCTCCCAGTTGCTCTCTCTCTCAAATAAAAAAAAATTGAGAAGCAATTGGGAGATCATATGGTCAGAAGTATAATTGCCAAAGGTCACATAGCTAGCAAGAGACAGAGTCACTGACACCATAGACATTGCTTCCTGGTCATAGCTATTACATTATTAAAATTAAAGTGACATGAGGGGGCAACTCAAATGACATACTAGTGGGTAGATGATTGAGGGGTTTCTTGTCAGAGGAGGACATGATAAAGTTGAAAATAAGATGTGTGAGTGAGTGTGTGTGTTGGGGGCGGGTGAGAAAGAGAGACAGAGACACACACACAGAGAAAGAGATGGAGAGTCTCTCTGCCTTGGAAAGACAAAGCAAATGCTGAGAGAGGACGTGAGCTATGGGAAAGTGGAGCTTTTAAAAGTCCAAAACATTGTTTGCCATAGTGGAAAACCATGTGAAGCTCTGCTCCATTATTTACCAGCTGTTAACTTGGGTTGGACAATTTGTCTAATAGAAATGGTAATTCTGTCCCCCTAGTGTCAGTGTTAGATGCTAATGAGAAAATGTGAATAATACTCTCAGAAACCTTTGATAAATCTCTTATAATATTGTTCCAAGTTAAAAAAAAAAGTCAAGAAGTCATAGTAGTGGTTATCAAGTATTTAAATGCACTACTGTGGGAGAGGGATTAAATGTTCTTTTTGGTTGCTGGTGAATAGAAACAAGTTTTGACTTAATGACAAGCCTGGATTCAGTGAAGACTGCCTAGAAGGGAACAAACAGTGTTCCCTCAGAATGTATGGATTTTGTGTTATCAGAGATGCAAAGGCCTTGTGGTCGCTTGGATAGTGTAAAGGAGATTCAAGTGTTAGCTCAGCACAAATTCAAATAAATTATAAAGTTTCTTATAACCTTTAGGGTCTGTGGTGATAGCAAAATTAATACCAGGAGAAAGTGAACTTCTCTGCTGATTTACCTATCTCTAGGTCAAGGACTGCCTCTTTAAGGTAAATTTGTAACAAATAAAAGAAAATCTCATATAACAAATACTTTGCCCATGGAATTATGTCTTATGATACATGGTTTTGGAAGCCTTCTGGGGTCACTTATAAAATTTGTCACCTTCAGATATGATACAAGTGAAAAAATAGGAATTAGTTCCAAACAGGCTTTAACAAAAGCTTGGAAAATATTATATTGGAATTGCATATTTATTCTGATGTTTACCTTTGTAAGGCAGGTATGTGTAAATTCTTTCTGTAAAGGGCCAGAAACTAAATATTTTAGTCTTTGTGGGGGGTTTCTGTGCCAACTGCTTAATTTTGCTGTTGCAGCCTCAAGGCATCCACAGACTATAAGAAAATGAATTAGCACTTATATCTTCCAATAAAATTTTAAGACAGTGGCCTAAAGGCAGTAGTTTGGTAGTTTGATTAGGTTAGGGGTCTTAGTTCTAGAGTGTGAGCTCGATGAGGGCAGTACTCTGTCGAGTTTCTCAGTTGCAAGCAACAGTAATCAGCTGTTCATAATTTGAGCAGAAAATGGATTTATTAAGGAATGTATTGGCAATTTGAAGAATCTTTAAGAGGCCAGAGAACCAGGATTAAATACCATAGACAAGAAAAATCACTGCAGTCATATTCCAAACAGATCCCATGAAGATGCATCTTCTCCCAGGCACCTAAAGGTGTTTCCAGCCCTGGGACCATTACTACCCCTGGATACTGGGAAGTACTATCTATCTCTCTTATCATTCCTATAGGCCTCACTAGAATAGAATTGGCTATAGCCCTGCTTCATTGCCTTATCAGCTATGCAATCCAAGGCTGGTGTGGATGACTGTGATTGGCAGAGCCAGGTCAAATGCCTGCATCCTAGCAGCAATGAAGGCTGGGTATATCTTAAATGGTTGATGCATGAAATGGAGAATTACATAAACATAAGAAGGAGGTTCAGTTTCTGGGTAGTAAAATAGATTTACAAATACCCACTCTAAGAATGACTGAGATTTCGTCACATTTGTTTCTGCAGTGCCTAGCATGTTGTCTAGTCTATAAGAGAGTGCTGGGAATAAATAATATACTTAATAAACAAGAAAGAGAAAAACAAAACAAAACAAGCCCCAAACAAAAAAACCAAGGAAATGGAAAGTAGAAGAGTTACTAAGACAGGCTTAGCTTTTAAAGGTGGTACCACAATGAGTATTTTCTTCCCACACTCTATGCCTAAGCTCTTACAGACAGGGATATATAGTAGGAAGGAAATGTCCTCATCTTGATGAGAAGACAATGACTTTCTTGTTAATTCATTAATTCACTCATTAATTGACTATCTGTGAATATTCCTCTCTGCCAGGCAACATGATAGGTAGAGGAGGTAAGGATGAGGATAAACAAGAGTAGGGCCTGTCCTGATAAAACTTCTCATCTTGGTGAGGAGAAATACATTAGTAAAAGAGGAGATAATGTAAAATTCCAGGTTACTTAGTTGCTACAAATAGTATCCAGAATATATGAAGAACTCTTACAACTTGGTAACAAAAAGATAAGCTATGCAACTAAAAAATGAGCAAAAGACTTGGACAGAGGTTTCTACAAAAAAGATATACAAATAGCTGTAACTATATGAAAAGTTGCTCCACATCATTAGTCATTAAGTAAATTCAAATCAAAACCGCTGTGAAATACCACTTCATATCCATTAGAATGGCAATAATAATAATAATAATAATAATAATAATAGTAATAATAATAATGTATGTGCTGGCAAGGATATGAAGAAATTGGAATGCTCATTTATTACTAGTGAAAATGTAAAATGGGGCAATGGCATTCCAAAACAGTTGGCAGTTCCTCAATTAAACATAGACTTAGCATATGACACAGCCATTCTACTTCCAGGTATGTATCCAAAAGGCCAAAAACAGGTACTCAAATAAATATAAGTAAATGAGTGTTCATGGCAGCACCATTTGCAATAGTTAAAAGGTGAAACCCATAAAAGTTAAATGTCCATCAACAGATGAATGGATAAACAAATTGTGTTATATATGCAGTATAGAAGATTCTTCACTCAGAAGAAACTGTGTACTAATACGTGCTACAACATAGATAAACCTCAAAAACATTATGTTAAATGAAAGAAGCCAGGCACAAAAAGTCACATATTATATAGACAACCTTTTACTTAAAGGAGCTAGAAAAATAAGGACAAATTAAAACCCAAAAGCAGTAGAAGGAAGGGAATAATAAAGATTAGAGCAGAAATAAATGATATAGAAACCAAACAAATAACAGATTTGGTCATGGAAACCAGGATCTGGTTCTATGAAAATATCAACAAAATTGATAAGCATATAGACAGACTCATGAGAGAGAGAGAGAAAGAGAGTTCAAATAAACAAAACCAGAAATGAGAGAGGATAAATAAAAGCTGACATCACAGAAACACAAAGGATTATAAGAGAATATTATGACAACAAATTTACCCTGGAAGAAATGGATAAATTCCTAGAAACATATAACCTCCCAAAACTGACATAGGAAGAAATAGAAAGTTTGAGCAGAGTCATTACTAGCAATGAAATTAAATCAATAATAAAAAATCTCCCAACAAACAAAAGTCTAGGACCAGATGGTTTCACAGGTTAATTCTACCAAACACTTAAAGAGTGAATACCTATTCTTCTCAAACTATTCCAAAAAAGAGAAGAGGAAAGAAAGCTTCCAGATTCATTCTATGAAGCCAGGATTACCCAGAAACTAAAATTAGATAAAAACACCACAACAAATAGATTTATATGACAATGTCTCTGATAAAAATAGATGCAAAAATCCTCAACAAAATATTAGAAAACCAAATCCAACAATACATTAAAAAAGTCATTAACCAGGATCAATTGGGATTTATTCCTAGGATGCAAGGGTTGTTCAATAGTAACTAATCAATCAGTGTGATAGATCACAACAAGAGAAAGGCTAAAAACCATATGATTTCAATAGATGAAGAAAAAGAATTTTAGAAAGTACAACATTCATTCATGATAAAAATCCTCAACAGAGTAGATTTAGAGGGAATGTACCTCCACATAATAAAGGGTGTATATGAAAAACTTCCAGTTAGGTTAGCATCTTACTCAATGTTAAAAACCTGAGAGATTTCCCCTTGGATCAGGAACAAGACAATCATGTCCATTTCTACCACTTTTATTCAACATGGTACTGGAAGTCCTAGCCACAGCAATCAGACAATAAAAAGAAATAAAAGTCATCTGAACTGGCAAGGAAAAAGTAAAACTTTCACTATTTGCTAATGACATGATACTATATATAGAAAACACTAAGGACTCCACCAAAAAACTACTAGAACTGATAATTCAGTAAGAAATCAGGGTACAAAATTAATGTATAGAAATCTGCATTTCTTTACACTAATGATGAAGCAGCAGAAAGAGAAATTAAGAAAACTGTCCCATTTACAATTGCACCAAAAATAATAAAATACCTATGAATAAATTTAACCAAGGAAGTGAAAGACCTGTACTCTGAAAACTATAAAATAGTGATGAAAGAAATTAAGGATAACATAAGCAAGCGGGAAGGTATTCCATGCTCATAGATTGGAAGAGCAAATATTTTTAAAATGCCCATGCTACCCTAAACAATCTACAGATTTAATTAAATTTCTGTCAAAATACCCACAACATTTTTCACAGTACTAGAACAAATAATCTTAAAATTTGTATGGAACCACCAAAGACCCTGAATAACAAAAAAGAAGAACAAAATTGGAGACATCACAGTTCCAGATTTCAAGATAAACTACAAAGATGTAGTAATCAAAATAGACACACAGATCAATGGAACAGAATAGAAAACCCAGAAATAAACCCACAACTAATATGTTTAATTAATCTTTGACAAAGCAGGAAAGAATATCCAATGGAAAAAAGACAGTCACTTCAACAAATCGTGTTGGGAAAACTGGACAGCAACACACAAAGAAACTGGACCACTTTATTACACTTTACATACACAAAAATAAATTCAAAATGGATTAAAGACCTAAATGAAACCCGAAACTATAAAAATCCTAAAGGAGAAAACAGGCCATAACCTCTCTGACATCAACCAATGGCAACTTCTTTCTAGATATATCTCCTGAGGCTAGGGAAACAAAAGCAAAAATAAACTATTGGGACTACATCAAGAGAAAAATCTTCTTCACAGCAAAGGAGACAATCAACAAAACTAAAAGACAACCTATGGAATCAGAGAAGATATTTTCAAATGACATATCTGATAAAGGGTTAGTATCTGTAATATATAAAGAACTTATAAAATTTAACACTCAAAAAACAAATATAATCCAATTAAAAATGGGCAGACACATGAACGGGCATTCTCCAAAAAAGACATACATGTTTCCATCAGCTAGTAGGAGGAGGGAATGGGGACTGACTATGGGGTTTAATGAGTATGGAATTAATGAAGTTGTTTGGGAGCCTGATGTAGGTGGTGGTCACACAGCATTGTGCCTGTCCTAATGCCACTAAATTGTACACTTTAAAATGGTTAATTGTGTGTTATGTGAATTTTAACCTCAATTAAAAGCAAACAAAACAAGCAAAAAGAGTGGGTGTGGAGACCAGTTAGGAGACTGTTGGACTATTTAGGCCTGGAGATTAGACCGCGGAGATGGAAAATGGGAGAAGCAAATCATCAGTGACAAACTGAAGCTAGGGTTGATGTCGAAAGAAGAGTAGGAGGAGAAGGACAGACATCCACAGACATGGGCTTTGATGTTCACAGCCAATTTAATGCTGCAAAGGGATATTAGTGAGAAGTTGGCCAGATCAGAGTTTCCCTCAAACTCATTATCTGACCCTTTTTAAAATGGACTTAAAGATTCATAAAACCAATTCTGGTTAGGGCTATTTATTCCTTTCCAATAAAACTTGAAGCTTTCATTTGATCCAGTAAAATTCTTAATACCATCTTTTTATCTCTGTCTTTAAAAAGCCATTTTTACATGTTCTAAGCATAATAATTATCTACTTGACAAATGTATTCCTAATTACACAATTACTTTATTACCTAGTATCAGCTTATAAATGCCTGAAGTCTGAGATCTGTCTGGGAAAGAAATTATTTTATTCAGTGTATAATGTAATTTCCTCTCAAATAATTATTTAAGGGTTGGGGGGAGAAAAGCATTTGGGCTAGAAGGCTCTGGTGTATAATTGTAGAACTGCTGTGTCTAACAGAAATCAGGTAATGATGAAGTGAGGCAAGATTGATTAGAATTCCTTGCTAGGTCCTTGTTTGCTGTGAAGTGTGACCGTGTGTCTACACGTGTGCACGGGTTTATGTGTGTGCATGAGTGTATGTGTGCTTAATGTAGTAAGAGAAAGTGTCTTTTCCACGAAGTGGTCTCATTTCACGTTCAGATGGCAAGAAGCTGAAGATGAATGTCTGACTATGTGACATGAATGCTGTTCTAACCCAACCTCTGAAATATTTCCCTCCTTCTCTTTGTAACAGTGGCTGTAACCCCTACATGTTAAGGCAAATATAGAGAGGTGATGTAGCAAGCATACTTTGATCAGCTATTAAAAACTCAAAAGGGCTATAATTATCAGGCCTTTTATATTCCCCAACAGCTGAAGATAAATTACAGGGGCAATAGGAGTTTTGATGGAAAGTAGCTTGAAATCATAAATTGGAAGCCTAAAGCACTTCTGGGAAACTTGATGGACCAATTTAGTCTGGTGGTTGGGGGACCAATAATCAAGGACCGACTTTTCTAATTTGACAGTTTTGCAGAGGTCATTATTGACTTTTAATGAGTTTTACTTAAGTGGAAAGGCTTCTGCAAGGCTTTTCTTGGCTCCTCCAACTGCCCCAGAAGTTGGTTGTTCTCCGGCTCAGAAAATCCTGGACCATTTTCTCTTAGCAAATCCCAAATCCTGATCATTTCCTTGGGGACACTGGACTATTCAGTAGAAGTCCCATTATTACCCTCAGACTGCTTAGGTACACACTGCTCTCAATTGTTCCCCTAAATTTCCTTTCTCTCTCAGTTTCTCTTTCCCTCTCTCACCTTCTTTATATAAGAATGTAAACATGCCAAATCTCATTTTTTTGCCTGTCTCTTATTTTTTTCAGGCTCAGTGTTAATGTCATTTTCTGTGGATATTCTGTGTGTGTGTGTGGGGGGGGAGATCTCCATGTGTGAGACAGACCAAATTCAAAATTCTGGGAGGAGGGATGTGGGAGCCCACTCCAAGTGCAAACTGGACAATATCAACCTCTTTAATGGAGAGGAATGTGGCTTTATTCAATATGTCACTGAATTCTTGCCATGTTTTTTCAGTGGAAGAGAAAATGAGAGCAGTGGCCACATGGCATAGGTAGAATGTTTGTGGATGGGGCAAAGGGGGCCAAGTTCTGGCTCTAGTCCTTACACTAGCTCTCTGTGTGACCTTGGGTGTCATTTGATCACTAGACCTTACTGAACTCATATATAAAAAAGCAGTTAAGTGTAGTTGAGAAATGCATCATCTAATTGAAAACAAACACAACAGATAGTGGTTACACTGGAGCAGGAATGGGATAACTAGAAGGGCACAGGAGAGCTTGTATGTTTCTGGCAATATTCTATTTCTTGATCTGTATGGTGGTTTGAGGGGTTGTTTAATCACTCATATATGCAGTTCATTTTTTTATGTGTATTTTATTCTTCTAGAAAACTTTATAATACAAAATATGCAAAACAAAAACATCATAGCCCTCTGAAGTCATTATTTAAAAAAAAGACCCAGAAAAATAAACACATCAAAAAACAACACAGAAAATAATTTAAAACCTACAAACTCTCACATTACTTGGGGGTACTGCAGTTTTCCAAGGAGACTGGAGACGAGAAGTCATGCAGAAAGAAGTACCAGTAGTAACATCACAATTTAGAGCAGACTACTTTGGACAGCAAGTCTCCATCATAGAGATGATCCTCTGTTACAGTTTCTGTTGAATATGGCCTTGCCACTACATAGTCCGATTTATTTTCGTGAACTGCATTCTGAAGCATTTCAGTATTTAATCGATTTCAGGGAGGAGGCACTAAGTCAGAACCATTGTTGAAAATTCGCTGTCATGTTGTTGTTCTGGGATGCTTTGATCCCACAACATAATGTGTTGGTATGTTAATGCAATCAGGACACAGGGAGACCAGGAGCCTATGAATAGGACTGCAGTCAGTCCTGCTAACATAGATAACATTTAGATAAGTATATCTCTTCCACTGATGTTAAAGTCTACTTTCAATTATGGTGGGAATCTGTGTTTAAAATAAAAGGGCTCTAGCAAGAAAAAACTCTTATAACTCAAACACTGAGTAATTGCTGTGGTTTGTTGTCATGAAGATGTGGTAGAATGCTACCCATTATTACCACAGAAAGCTGATGTCCCTGACTTTGAACAGATAACCAGGATGTCTCAGAAGCTTTGAGACATAGTTCTCGACAAGCTTGGCAGCAAAGAGTATCCTCCTTTGAAGGCAGTACCCAAATAGCCAGGAGTTAGTGTTGCAAAACTAAAATCTTACAGAACAAAGATTTATGAGAGAGTAAATTGAAATAGCTCTCTTGGAGAGTTCCCCAGTGATTCCTAGTATAATTAAGAATGTGCATTCTTTATGATTCTGTAATTCCACCCCTAGGGATGTACCCTTTAAAAATCCACCTATGTGCACACAGAGACCTGGAGAGCAATGTTCATAACAGCTTTGTGTGTAATATTGAAAAATTGGAAAATGGCTCAACTTCTATTCATGTGAGAAGGATAAATTATGGCATATTTATACATAGAAATACAATTCAGTATTGAAAATAATTGAACTAGAATAATGTATATCAACATAGACTTACCTCATTATATTCTCAGTTATAAATGCAATTTGCAGATAAATACAGAAGAATACAATATAATAATATTTTATAAAGTTTACCAACATACAAAAATCATATGGGAAAATACTTAGGGACCCATACATAGTTAGTAATGGTGTAAAGAGGCGTGTGGGAATGATGAACAGCGAGTTTATTGTAGTGGCTGTCTCTGAGGATTGAGGGAGATGTAAGTAGCAAGTCATCACAGGGCAGGAATTCAACATGGCAATCTTCCTGGTAGCTCCCAGTTATTCCTTATATTAGCCATCTACTTTTTAAAGGGCTAAAATGATTTATAAGACAACTTTCTTATAAAATTAATATGAAAATACAATTAGAATTTATCTATTCATTTATGTATCAATCTATTTTTCATCCAGTAAATATTTACTGAGCTCCTGCTTTATGTAGGTGCTCTTCTAGGAGCTCTGAGAGAAACAAGATAAGTAAAAGACATAATGTGTGCTGCCAAAAGGGTGATAGTCTAGTTGCGAAGACAAGACACAGGGAAATTTAGGCAATGCTATGATAAAGAAGAAATCTAAAAGAAATGCACAGCTTGAAGCAACAGTACACACAGAGCCTTAGTCCAAGGAATGTGGTGAAAGGTGAGGGATATCATGGACATAAGACAAAAGCAATTTATACATAAATCCACTCATTGGAGTCCTGGCTTTTCCTTCCAGGTTGCAGTAGAATCTACTAACTTGGCAAGTGCTCCCACTCAGGTCTGGATTGTTTTAAACTCTTCTTAATATTGCCGAAACTAGGGGCACCTGGGTAGCTCAGTTGGTTAAGTGTCGGACTTTGGCTCAGGTCATGAGCTCATGGTTTGTGGGTTCAAGCCTCGTGGTGGGCTCTGTGCTGACAGCTCAGAGCCTGGAGCCTGCTTCAGATTCTGTGTCTCCCTCTCTTCCCTCTACCCAACTTGTGCTTTGTCTCTCAAAAATAAATAAACTTTTAAAAAAACTGCTGAAACTATGCACGACTAGTGATATTCCTTTCATGATGTGTGTTCTTTTTCAGTGTAAGTGTAATAGCTCTCCTCATGAGGTGTGACAATGGCAGGGCTACATCCAGTAATCATTCTGATGCCTTGTGTCAATAGACCTCTTTGTGACTCTGTTTTACCCAATGAACATAGAACATATAGGGTTGGACAAGAACTGCCTTACCTCTCTCATAAGAGAGCCAAAATATATAATATAGGAGAACTCAGTTGTCCTGTTGACAACCATTTGGGACTGAGTGAGGGATGTTATAGGAAACGCTAGGTCCTCTGGAAGATCCTTACTAGATGTGATATTTCCTATTTCATCTTCCAAATGTAAAGGATCTTTGAGTCCCTGGCTACCTCCAACCCTCCTTTCACCTTATATTTCTTTACTATACTAGATGGTCTCAAAAATAAAAATAAAATTATTTTCATTGATGGCTTATTTTCATGTCTCCTGGAACTAACCCTTTTGAGATTTGAAGTGGACCTCAAATACCTAGTATTTTGTAAAGAGTGAACCAAATTAAGTTTGCTTCATCTATACTTTCCATACTTTTTATGGCCTTTATACCTAGCTCTTTAGTCCATATTTCCTTTTCTAGGATGAGTAGCTATTAACTTTCTTTCATATTTTCTGTATATTGTCTTATTTTTCAAATTTTATAATATCCTCAAAAAGTAAATAAGACAAATTCTATTGATTCTTGTGTATGCATGTGGCTTATATGGGAATATTAAGGGTATTAGGTTATATGCTTTGCCCCCTCCCCTCAGTATTATCCTGCGATATATTATGGCAGAGGGATTGAGGGAAAACTCAGAATCAGGATTTATAAATTCCGAGTCATAAATTAGGAAGTCTTACACTGTATCTTCACCATATTTCTCCTAATCCATGTAAATATCTGGCTGTCAGGATTTCATTAAATATTTGAGTTCAATTGACATTTTGGGAAGTATCATGTTTGAAGTTTCCCAGAGTCAGTTTAGGGATTAACACCACTGAGGTACCATTATAAATTGCTTTCACTCAGAAATAACAGATCCTGTGGTCAGGTGTTTTTGGAATAAGCTGAGTGAATTAAAATTAGGCTTTGGTTCTGTAGGACTTTTTGGAGCTCTATGATGGGAAGTTTCTGAGAGGATGGAGTTTGCAGGATTTTCTGATCCTTGTTGTTCACAGAATTTTTTTTTTGGTTGCTATTGTTCATAGGCTACTTCTTATGAAAAGCATTTGGGGAAAAAAAGGTCTAACCCAACTTTATTACCTCACCTAAGCAAAAATTAAGGCATAGAGATATTAGAGTAATTCCTAACATCCTACAACCAGTCAGTGCTGAAACTAGACAGGGGGTGAGGGGAGAGCTCACTGAGTAACATTTTCCCAAACAGGTATGTATAACATGTAGCCGACATTTACAGTCTGTGTAATGCTAATGTCAGAAATGGACTTGCTTTTGAATTCAACAGGGAGTGATGTGCCATACACATTACTGAGTCATATTACCAAAGATGTCCCTTATCGTTAAATGTATACCAGAAATAGTTTACGGCAGAAAGAATACTCCTGCATGACTTTGTATAGCATCTGGGGTAACAAGGGT